>LR738711.1:795457011-795497611 GCA_902687465.1 Secale cereale
CAAGGTTTCACAAGAGGACCAGACACATAAAGCGACGCTTCAATTCCATCCGCGATTCAGTCAAGGAGGAGGACATAAACATTTGCAAAGTACACACGGATTTGAATGTTGCAGATCCGTTGACTAAGCCTCTTCCACGGGCTAAGCATGATCAACACCAAGACTCTATGGGTGTTAGATTCATTACCTTGTAATGCTAGATTATTGACTCTAGTGCAAGTGGGAGACTGTTGGAAATATGCCCTAGAGGCAATAATAAAAGAGTTATTATTATATTTCCTTGTTCATGATAATCGTTTATTATCCATGCTATAATTGTATTGATTGGAAACTCATATACATGTGTGGATAAATAGACAAACTTTGTGTCCCTAGTAAGCCTCTACAGGACTAGCTCGTTGATCAAAGATGACCGCGGTTTCCAGGTCATAGACATGAGTTGTCATTTGATAACGGGATCACATCATTAGGAGAATGATGTGATGGACGAGACCCGAACGTTAAACATAGCTTTTGATCGTATCAGTTATCGCTATAGTTTTCTGCATGTCAAGTATAAGTTCCTATGACCATGAGATCATGTAACTCACTGACACCGTAGGAGTGCTTTGTGTGTGCCAAACGTCGCAACGTAACTGGGTTACTATAAAGGTACTCTACAGGTATCTCCGAAGGTGTCTGTTGAGTTGACATGGATCGAGACTGGGATTTGTCACTCCGTGTGACGGAGAGGTATCTCCGGGCCCACTCGGTAATACATCATCACAATGAGCTCAAAGTGATTAAGTAGTTAGTCACGGGATTATGTATTATGGTAACGAGTAAAGAGACTTGTCGGTAATGAGATTGAACTAGGTATAGAGATACCGACGATCGAATATCGGGCAAGTAACATACCGACGAGACAAAGGGAACTGTATACGGGATTGCCTGAATCCTTGACATCGTGGTTCATCTGATGAGATCATCGAGAAACGTGTGGGAACCAATATGGGTATCCAGATCCCGCTATTGGTTATTGACCTGGGAGTGTCTCGGTCATGTCTGCATGGTTTCCGAACCCGCAGGGTCTACACACTTAAGGTTCGGTGACGCTAGGGTTGTTAGTGGGAACATTGCATGGTTACCGAAGGTTGTTCGGAGTCCCGGATGAGATCCCGGACGTGACGAGGGTCTCCGGAATGGTCCGGAGACGAAGATTGATATATAGGATGAAGGTGTTCGGAGTCCGGAAGTGTTCCGGGGAGTATCGGGAAATCGGCGAATGACCGAAAGGGGTTTCGGGGGTCCCGGAAGGGGTTTCGGGCCTAATGGGCCACAAAGGGGGACACAACAGCCCTCATAGGGCTGTGCGCCCCCCCTGGGCCCTCTCTTCATGCGCCAAGGGGAGTGGCCCCCCCTAGGGCTGCCGCACCCCCCTAGGCTTGGGGGGCAAGGCACTTGGGGGGGGGAACCCTAGCCCCAGGGGGCGCCGCCCCTCCCCATCTGCCCTGGCCGCCGGCCCCTAGGGGAAACCCTAGGGCGCCCCCCTCTCCTCTACTCCCACTATATAAAGAGAGGCAGAGGGAGGGCAGCCACACACGTTCGTGCCTCGGTGCTGCCCTCCCTCTCCCACTACATTCTTCGTTTTCCCGCGGTGCTTGGCGAAGCCCTGCTGGAATCCTCCTCCACCATCTCCACCACGCCGTCGTGCTGCCGGTGTCTCCATCAACCTCTCCTTCCCCCTTGCTGGATCAAGAAGGAGGAGACGTCTCCGAGCTGTACGTGTGAAGAACGCGGAGGCACCGTTGCTTCGGTGCTAGGATCTTCGGCGATCTGAATCGCGGCGAGTACGACTCCATCAACCGCGTTCTTGAACGCTTCCGCTTAGCGATCTACAAGGGTATGTGGATCCAACTCTCCCCTCGTAGTTGCATCTCCTAGATTGATCTTGGTGAACGTAGAGAAATTTTTTTGTTTCCCATGCAACGTTCCCCTACATTGGGTTCATACGTTGATGACCAACACGTTCGTTGCTGGGTCATGGATGCCTGTCTCTGTAATTTAGTGCCACTTTTGGTTTATAACTAGCCATGTCGGCCCGGGTTCTCTGTCATATGCATGCTAGCGACACTGTCATATACGTGTGCCAAAATGCGCAAACGGTCCCGGGCCAGGTAAGGTGGCACCCGTGGGGTTACCGTGCGTGAGGCCGCAAAGTGATATGACGTGTTACAGCTAGATCGGTGTGACTTAGGATCGGGGTCCTGACAGCAATTGGGTTATGCAAAGAAGATGGGCTAGATGTCTGATTAACTTCCACAGTATCAATACGTCCAAAGTCCATAGAGCCCAAACAAGCATTAGGAGGCCCAGAAACAATTGAGTGTGCAGCGATGAGCAAGCAGACCGGGCGGAAATTTGAAAAGGAGGTAATCTCGCCTCCCCTAAATGCGCTGTTGAGACCGCGTCATTCTCGCGGGGCTGTTCCTCAGAAAGTCACTAGTGCAGAACCGGGCACTAGCACCGGTTCGTAAGACCCTTTAGTGCCGGTTCCATAACCGGCACTAAAGTGTGGGCACTAAAGCCCCCCCCCCCCTAGTACCGGTTCAGCACGAACCGGTGCTAAAGGGCAACCATGTGGCACGAGCCAGCTCCGGGGGCCGGGAGCCCTTTAGTACCTGTTGGTAAAACCAACCAGTACTACAAGGTTTGGGGGGGTTTTGGTTTTATGATTTCTTTTTCATTTAATTTTGTGTTTTCCATTTAATTCTTTTTCATTTGTTGGTATTTTACGATACTACACATTTTACACGTTATGCATATATATATATATATATATATATATATATATATATATATATAGAATAGTCGTCATTACCACTGTTTAATCATCATAGTCATTACCGCTATCTAATCACCACCAACACTAGCTTAAATAAAAATCATTCACTTGTACCAGAAGCAAGGATATCATCTCATTCAACATGGTCATGATATTACAAGCATTCATAACACCACAAAAGCAAATCATCCTTTGAGATTAAGTTCAGGACGAAGAAAACGGACATGAGAGGACAAGTACTAAGAGCATGAACTAGCTAAATCACTCCTGCTGCTGTCTCTCATGTAAAATAGCATAGAACATGTATAGCTCTCCTGATTCATCATACTGGAGCATGCAGATGAACCTGTCTCCTAATCGTGGGCTGCACTTCTCATTGCTGCCCCCTAGTACTTCTCTGGGATCGTTAACAATTTTGCTCCAATCTTTCACTATTAACCATTCATCGCTTTTAGAAATCCTGAATGCACTCATGTGCAATGTAGGATATCTTGGCCGTAAGCTAACCATTGACATGTGACCTTTAGTCTCGATCCACTGAGGCACAACTATCATTGGGAGTCCTTGTTGAAGAACATCATATAGTAATTAAATACTTAGCAATGAAATTTAAGAAAAAATAATGTATGCAAAAGATGCACTGAGGACAAATAGTAAAAATCTTACCATCACTCGTAAATAGATGTGACCGTAGTTCAATACAATCACTATTGGTCGCACGTTTTGAGTACTAACATTTCTAAGTGCAGGAAGAATTTTTTTTTGACAGTATGAAGATCCTCAAGCCATGAAACATAATGACTTAACTCCTCGCAATTTAGTTCAGCTCCGGGATAGCAGTTGGTCCTGTCTACCAAGCGCCGGACATGTTTGCTTGAATGGAAATAAGCTGTCAATAGAAATTAGTTGTCAAATATTTTTGAATAAACAATATCAAAGACATAAATATGGTTGAGAAACTCACATAATGGTAGAACTGGAGGCGTCTGCACATCGACCCAGATGTCTCTATTACCTTCAATATCATCTTCCGGATGAATATCAAAGGTGATAACCATATCAGGCTCAAATGCATAAGCCTTGCATAGTTCTTGCCAAGTTTTGCATTCAAAATAGGTGTACGTGTCTGCATTCTATAATTTGACGTTGAAAGTATAACCATGCTCGGTTTTTAGGTAAACTCTTTTTACCTCCATAGTTTCCAAAGCACCGAAACCTATCTTATCCAAGACAAAAATTCTTGCATGGCAGGGGATGTGCTAGTAGAATAGTGAAAATTTAAAATTATAAGTTGAAGCAAATGAAGCATATATAAGTCATGCTTAATTACGAAAAAAGACTTGTCGTTGTGACTTACTGTATCCACTTCGAAGGTCTCATCCAGCTTGATGCTGAAGCGCCTATCATCAACAAGGAAATTTCTGTCGCACAGGCCGCGCTGGTCTTCACAGTATTCACACTTAATGAAATCTTTTTCGTCGTCAGACGACATTTCCTATTAATTAGATCATCAAATCTCAGATATCTAAATTTTCTTACTAAAAATAAACTAGTTCTATTAATTCAACTAATTCAACTAAGAATTTACTAAAAATAAACTAGTTCTATTAATTTTCTTACTAAAATATATAAAGTAGCTATATATAGTAATATTTTAATTAGATCATCAAATCTCATATACCTAAAAATAAACTAGTTATACTAATTCAACTAGTTCAACTCCGCATTTACTAAAAATAAACTAGTTATATTAATTCAACTAGTTCAAATAATCTCATATACCTAACTTTTCATACTAAAAATAAACTTGTTCTATTAATTTTCATACTAAAAATAAACAAGTTATATTAATTCAACTAGTTCAAATCTCATATATATACCTAAATAATATCTAGCTAATTCATCTAAAATTGACATTAATATTTAACAACTTTTCGATATAATTCATCTAACATTAACATTCTAACACATTCGTATATATCTACGTAATTCATCTAACATTAATCTAAACAACAGAAAACAGAAAATAAGTAAAAAATAATGTCTGTGTGTGTGTATGTGTGTGTGTGTGTACGAGCGGGGGGCGACGGCGTACGGGCGGCGGCGCGAGACGGCGATGGACGGGGGCGGCGCGACGACGGGCGGGGGGCCGGGGCGACGACGGGGATGGCGGGGACGGCGACGACGGAGACGGCAATGCGAGACGGCAACGACGGGGACGGCCACGACGGGGGCGGTGGCGCGAGACGGCGATGACGGGCAGCGGGGGCAACGGTGCACGGCGGGGGCGGCGAGGGCGGCGCGCGATGGGTGACGGCGCGGCGACAGCGGCGATGTCGCGCGAATCAGTTGAAGAAGAAGTGGTGGTCGATGAAACTGAATTTTTTGTAAGTGCCATATATATAGGAGGGGCCTTTAGTACCGGTTGGTGGCTCCAACCGGTACTAAAGGCCAATTTTCGCCAAGTGAAACGGCGGGAAACAGCCCCCTTTATTACCGGTTGGAGCCACCAACCGATACTAAAGGCCCACACATTAATACCGGTTGGAGCCATCAACCGATACTAATGGTTCTGCGCTCTCACCGGCGGTGCACAATGTTTAGTCTCACCTCGCCTAGCGAAGGGCAGCTGCACTGATTTATAAACCCAGCCGCGACTGCTGCTTCGAACATCTCTATATACCAGGCTTCAGGGCCTAACTATGGCGCGCTGCCCTGTGAGCCTGCTAGCCCTTCTGGGTCTGAATATGCACACCCTAGGTCTGGGAGGCCCACTGGCCAGCGCCCCAACAATTTTTTATATTGTTTTTGTCTTTTGTAGTGCTTTTCAATTTCACGGTCATTTAGCTCTCTAAAAACAAATCAGTAAATGAATGAAAATACCAAATGAATTCAGAAAGAGTTGATAATTGATTCTGTTAATTTGAATGGTGCATTTTGAACACACAACAAGTCTGGAGTTCAAAAAAGTTAAAAAAAATGCAATGCCTTTGTAACATATGAGTTTTCGTCCTAAACCCTGATACCTCGAAAGAGATTGTCCATTTTGTACACGAAGTGCATCCTAGTAGGCGGGTTTTATTTTTTGTTTTTTTGCTTTATTTATTTTTGAGTTGTTTTTTTGTGTATTTAGAGTTTCTTTTTGAATATTTTTGCTTTTGGTACAATAAATTACAAACTTTCTGTTAGTGCCCGTAGTTTTCAAATTTGAATAGTTTAAATTTTGAATTATTTGAAATTAGTGTGAATCACTAGTTTGTGAATAACTTAACTTTAAAATCAGTAAAGGCATGAAAGAATTTGTTTGCACATAAAATTTCTTCGCGTTTCAAATGACAAAACACATAACTACCCTAACTATTACAGAGATTCCCTTCTGGGTGTGAAACACAGAAGAAAGTGATGATAGTGAAGCCGATCACATCCCAGATCTTTGGGTGTGAAACTTTTTCTTCGCGTGTGTCCCTTTGCGCCGTAACCATGGAAAATCTTCATCATTTAACGGGATGCTCGGGTCAATATTCACTGTGAATGGAGCAATTTCATCAAACTTTTCATAATCTTCTGACTTGTCTGTCTTGTCATCCACTCCCACGATGTTTCTCTTCCCGGAAAGAACTATGTGCCGCTTTGGCTCATCGTACGATGCATTCGCTTCCTTATCTTTTCTTTTTCTTGGCTTGGTAGACATGTCTTTCACATAGAAAACCTGTGCCACATCATTGGCTAGGACAAATGGTTCGTCTGCATACGCAAGATTGTTGAGATCCACTGTTGTCATTCCGTACTGCGGGTCTTCCGTTATCGCGCCTCGTGTCATATTGACCCATTTGCACCGAAACAAAGGGACCTTCAAACCACGTCGATAGTCAAGTTCCCATATGTCCAGTATATAACCATAATATGTTTCCTTTCCCATCTTGGTTTCTGCATCAAAGCGGACACCACTATTTTGGTTGGTGCTCTTCTTATATTGGGCGATCATGTAAAATGTATTACCATTTATCTCGTACCCTTTGAAAGTCATTATATTCGAAGATGGTAACTGGGACAGCAAGTACAGGTCATCTTCAATAGAGGTGTCATGCATGGTACGTGTCTGCAACCAGCTGGCGAAACTCCTGGTTTGTTCACGTGTAATCCAGTCATCAGACCGCTCCGGGTGTTTGTAGCATAGTAAATTCTCGTGTTCATCCATATACGGAGCCACCAAGGCAGAATTCTGTAAAACTGTGTAGTGTGCTTCAGTGAGAGAATGTCCGTCCATACATATTATTTGTTCCCCTGCTAGCGTGCCTTTTCCATCCAGTCTGCCCTTATGCCGCGATTCAGGAACACCAATCGGCTTAAGGTCAGGAATAAAGTCTATACAAAACTCAATGACATCCTCATTGTGATGGTCCTTGGAGATGCTTCCTTCTGGCCTAGCACGGTTATAAACATATTTCTTTAAGACTCCCAATAACCTCTCAAAGGGGAACATATTGTGTAGAAATACAGGACTCAAAATGTTAATCTCTTCGCATAGGTGAACTAGGACGTGCGTCATGATGTTGAAGAAGGATGGTGGGAACACCAACTCGAAACTGACAAGACATTGCACCAAATCATTCTCTAACCTTGGTATGATTTCTGGATCAATTACCTTCTAAAAAATTGCATTGAGAAATGCACATAGCTTCACAATGGCTAATCGAACGTTTTTTGGTAGAAGCCCCCTCAATGCAACCGGAAGCAGTTGCGTCATAATCACGTGGCAGTCATGAGACTTTAGGTTCTGGAACTTTTTCTCTGCCATGTTTATTATTCCCTTTATATTCGACGATAAGCCAAACGGTACCTTAATACTGAATAGGTATTCAAAGAAGATTTCCTTCTCTTCTTTGGTAAGAGCGTAGCTTGCATGACCCTGATGTATGCCGTCTTTTCCGTGCATACGTTGCTGGTCCTCCCGTGCCTCAGGTGTATCTTTTATTTTCCCATACACGCCCAAGAAGCCAAGCAGGGTCACACAAAGTTTCTTCATCACGTGCATCACGTCGATTGCGGAGCGGATCTCTAGGTCTTTCCAATAGGGCAGGTCCCAAAATATAGATTTCTTCTTCCACATGGGTGCGCGTCCGTCAGCGTCATTCGGAACAGGTTGTCCACCAGGACCCTTTCCAAAGATCAACTTCAAATTCTTGACCATATCATGTACATCAGCACCAATATGGTGGCGAGGCTTCATCCGGTGATCCGCCTCACCTTTGAAATGCTTGCCTTTATTTCTTACGGGATGCCTGCTCAGAAGAAATCGACGATGTCCCACGTACACATTCTTCTTACAATTAGCCAAATATATACTGTCGGTATCATCCAAATAGTGCGTGCATGCGCGGTATCCCTTGCTTGTCTGTCCTGAAAGGTTATTGAGAGCAGGCCAATCATTGATGGTCACGAACAGCAATGCCTTTAGGTCAAATTCTTCCCCCATGTGCTCATCCCATGCACGTACACCTGTTCCATTCCAAAGTTGTAAGAGTTCTTCAACTAATTGCCTTAGGTACACATCAATGTCGTTGCCGGGTTGCTTAGGGCCTTGGATGAGCACTGGCATCATAATGAACTTCCGCTTCATGCACAACCAAGGAGGAAGGTTATACAAACATAGAGTCACAGGCCAGGTGCTATGGTTGCTGCTCTGCTCCCCGAAAGGATTAATGCCATCTGCGCTTAGACCAAACCATACGCTCCTTGCGTCATCTGCAAACTCCTTCCCGTACTTTCTTTTGATTTTTCTCCACTGCGACCCGTCAGCGGGTACTCTCAACTTTCCGTCTTTCTTACGGTCTTCTCCGTGCCATCGCATCGCCTTGGCATGCTCTTTGTTTTGGAAAAAACGCTTCAACCATGGTATTATAGGAGCATACCACATCACATTGGCAGGAATATTCTTCCTGGGGCGCTCGCCCTCGACATCACCAGAGTCATCACGGCTGATCTTATAGCGCAATGCACCACATACCGGGCAAGCGTTCAAATCCTCGTACTCACCGCAGTAGAGGATGCAATCATTAGGGCATGCATGTAACTTCTGCACCTCTAACCCTAGAGGGCAGACAGCCTTCTTTGCTTCATACGTACTCTCGGGCAATTCGTTGTCCTTTGGAAGCATATCCTTTATCATTACCAGCAACTTTCCAAATCCCTTGTCAGATACACCATTCTCTGCCATCCATTGCAGCAATTCCAGTGTGGTGCCCAGCTTTTTCTTGTCACCTACGCAATTCGGGTAGAACAATTTTTTGTGATCCTCTAACATGCGCTGCAACTTCTTCTTCTCCAAATCGCTTGCACAGTTTCTCTTTGCATCGGCAATGGCCCGACCTAGATCATCAAGGGCTCATCTGATGCCTCTTCTTCAGCTTCTTCCCGCATTGTCGGCTCAGCTTCTTCGCGCATTACTGGCTCAGCTTCTTCCCCCATTGTTGTATCATTGTATTCAGGGAACCCATGGCCAGGATAGCTGTCGTCGTCCTCTTCTTCTTCATTGTCTTCCATCATAACCCCTCTTTCTCCGTGCTTCGTCCAAACATTATAGTGGGGCACGAAACCGGACTTAAACAGGTGGACGTGAATGGTTCTTGAATTAGAGTAATTTAGACCATTCTTACAGAAAGCACATGGACAAGGCATAAAACCATCCGCCCGCTTGTTTGCCTCAGCCGCAAGCAGAAAAGTTTGCACGCCATTAATGAACTCGGGAGAGCATCGATCATCGTACATCCATTGTCGGCTCATCTTCAATACACAGCACCAAAAACACCAACTTAATACAAGTTCATACATAAATTTCATACAACACTTAAATGCAACAAACAAATAACTCTCTAGCTAAAGCATTTAAATGCAACAACAAATGCGATAAAGATCGCAACTAAGGTAACAATTGATCCAATAGCATAATGATACCAAGCCTCACTATCGATTGCATATTTTCTAATCTTTCTAATCTTCAAGAGCATTTTCTCCATCTTGATCTTGTGATCATCGACGACATCGGCAACATGCAACTCCAATTCCATCTTCTCGTCCTCAATTCTTTTCAATTTTTCTTTCAAATACTCGTTTTCTCTTTCAACTAAATTTAACCTCTCCTACATATGCAAATGAAGTGTTATTTTGGACCTCAAATTGCATATAAATCAAATACTAGCACATATATTTCCTCCCAAATTACTAAACTCACAAATTAATCACTATATAAAGCATTGCAAGAGATAATCTAGAATTGAGAGATGAAAGGACAAAGTTGCTAACCTTTGTGATCATTCGAATGGATGGGGGCCTTCAAATCTTGACAAATTTTGGGCAAAATGTGTGATGAGCTCGAGAGGAAGAGGGGAAGAACGGAGAGGAGAGGGGAAAGGGGAAGAACAGAGCGAGCTCGGGCGGACGAAGGGTTTATGTACGACCACCTTTAGCACCGGTTCGTCCCAAGAACCGGTACTAAAGGTGCTGGAGGGGCCCCAGACTGACAACATCCTGCCACCACTCTCATTAGTACCGGTTCGTGGCACGAACTGGTGCTAAAGGTTCGCCACGAACCGGTACTAATGAGAGCGGCCCGGCTAGCCATTGGAACCGGCACTAATGTACACATTAGTTCCGGCTCAAATTCAAACCGGCACTAATGTGCATCACGTTTGACCCTTTTTCTACTAGTGAGTGGAACACTTGGCGGAGAAGAAGTTGCCGTCCGGCACCACTCTGGCAGGGGAGTGACCGTGCCGAAGACAATGGGGGGACGAGCCACCGTCCAGTGCAACTTCTCAGGTGGGGATGGATGAATGATAACGCGTTCTTGTGGAAAAGGATCATATCCCGCCTCAATAATTGTATCAATGCATTGTTGCGTGGCAGGAAACTTATAGCCCTTCCAAGCAGGGTAACGCTCAAAAGTGGTGAAAGACAATTTCTTCTTAGTAGACCCAGAGGACTTAAAAGCAGATCTAACAGGGGGTTGTTCATAGCCAATAGTTCCAAACTTCATCGGCGTTTAGCAGGACTAACAAGGATCCATTCAGCATCGCACTCTTTCATCCAAATCTTAAGTTCTCTAACCAAATTAGGGCCCCCATTACCCCAAAGGTGAAAGAAGCACTTGAACAAATCGCAAGCAAAAGATCGAAGATCCATGATAATAAAACCAACTTGCTTGCAAGAAACGTGGAAGGAAAAAACCTTATCTTTGACATGAGCCACCTGAAGATCAATGGCCGAACCCCCAAGTGCAGCTTCCAAAGCCGCCGCCACAGAATCCTCCAAGAGACGGAAAGTATGGCGACTAAAGGAGACAATCAAAATGAAGGACCAATGATGTACCAAAGGGTGAATCGTGCGCCCCGTTGCTGTGAAAACTTCATCTGAAAAAACCCTACCCTTGAAAAAATCCAAGCCAAGGGTAGATCCACCATAAGAACCCATGGGAGATGGGTATAGCCGTGAACCAGAGAAGTCGCCGGAGAAGTTGATCAGAGTGGATCCATAGATTAGTTGATAGATGGGGAGATCACCGGGGACAGGGTCAGCGCCGAGGTGGGTGGTGGGAGCGCCATGGATGACTATAAGTTGCCTTGTTTAGCTATGTTACCCGCTTCATCACAAAAATTATTCATATCATGCACAACCCCGATTTCAGCCAAGCACTTGTTTTCATACTCTATTCTTTCAAACTGTTCAACTTTCACGCAATACATGAGCGTGAGCCATGGACATAGCACTATGGGTGGAATAAAGAGGTGGTTGTGGAGAAAACAAAAAGGAGGGAGATAGTGTCACATCAACTAGGCGTATCAACGGGCTATGGAGATGCCCATCAATAGATATCAATGTGAGTGAGTAGGAATTTCCATGCAATGGATGCACCAGAGCTAAATATGTATGAAATCTCAACAAAAGAAACTAGTGGGTGTGCATCCAACTTGCTTGCTCACGAAGACCTAGGGCACTTTTGGAAGCCCATCGTTGGAATATACAAGCTAAGTTCTATAATGAAAATTCCCACTAGTATATAAAGTGACTAAGCATGAGACTCTCTACAATGAAGAACATGGTGCTACTATGAAGCACAAGTGTGGAAAAAAAGATAGTAGCAATTGTCCCTTTTTTTGTGGAGGGGCATTATTGATTTAGCCTTTCCTCCCATGGGACAATGCTCTAATAATGATGATCATCACACTTTCATTACAACTCGATATTACAACTCGATACTAGAATGAAGTATGACTCTATATATGAATGCCTCCGGCGGTGTACCAGGATGTGCAATGAAACAAGAGTGACATGTATGAAAAATTATTCATGGTGGCCTTGCCACAAATACAATGTCAACTACATGATCATGCATGGCAATATGACAGTATGAAGCATGTCATATGAACGGAACGGTGGAATGTTGCATGTCAATATATCTCGGAAGGGCTATGTAAATGCCATGATAGGTAGGTATGGTGGCAGTTTTGAGGAATAATATGGTGGCTGTTTCGAGGAAGGAGATATAGTGGGTGTATGATATCGGCGAAAGTTGCGCGATACAAGAGAGGCTAGCAATGGTGGAAGGGTGAGAGTGTGTATGATCCATGGACTCAACATTAGTCACAATAACTCATATACTTATTGCAAAAATTTACGAATCATCAAAATAAAGCAATCAATGCATGCTCCTAGGGGGGAGGTTGGTAGGAGTTAACCATCGCGCGCCCCCGACCTCCACACAAAGGTTGGCACTTTACAAATACCTCATGCTCTAGCTTCGTCACATAGCGGTTCACCATACGTGCATGCTACGAGAATCACTAACCTTAACACAAGTGTTTCTCAATTTCATAATAACTCCACTAGCATGACTCTAATATCACGATCCTCCTATCTCAAAACAATTATCAAGCATCTAACTTCTCATCATATTCAATGCACTTAGTGTGAAAGTTTTTACTACATTGATATTGGATATCTATCATGTGAAGACTAGTTTTATAGCCTAAACACATTACCATGTTGTTTTAATAGACTCTGAAAAGGACCTAAGTGAAGCATGAGAGTTCAACAATTTCTTCAAAAAATTATCACCACCGTGCTCTAAAAGATATAAGTGAAGCACTAGAGCAAAAACTATTCAACTCAAAAGATATAAGCGAAGCACATAGAGTGTTCTAACAATTCATAGGCCATATTTAACTCTGTCAAATAGGTGTGTCCAGCAAGGATAATTGTGGAAAACTAACAAGCAAAGACTCAAATTATACAAGACGCTCCAAGCAAAACACATATCATGTGGTGAATAAAAATATAGCTCCAAGTATAGTTACCGATGGATGAAGACAAAAGAGGGGATGCCTTCCCGGGGCATCCCCAAGCTTAGGCTTTTGATTGTCTTGAATTTTACTTGGGGTTCCATGGGCATCCCCAAGCTTAGGCCCTAGCTACTCTTTGTTCCATAGTCCATCAAAGCAATACTCAAAACTTGAAAACTTCACAACACAAAACTTAGACAAAAATCTCGTGAGCTCCGTTAGTATAAGAAAGCAAACCACTACTAAAAGGTACTGCAATAAATTCATTCTTTGTTTATATTGGTGTTAAACCTACTGTATTCCAACTTCTCTATGGTTGATACTTCCCAATATTACTCATAGATGCATTGAAATAAGCAAACAACACACGAAAAACAGACTCCGTAAAAAATAGAACAGTCTGTAGTAATCTGCAGGTTTCGCATACTTCTGTAACTCCAAAAAATTCAAACTAAATTGGTAAATGTGAGGAATTTGCCTATTAATCATCTGCAAAAAGAATCAACTAAATTGCATGCTCCGGTAAAATCAGATGACCATTCTAGCGAGCGTTAACAATTCTGTTTTTCACAGCAAGATCACATAAACTTCGCACAAGTCTTCCCAAAGATTCTACTTGGCACAAACACTAAACAAAACGCAAAGCCACATCTAAACAGCAGCTAGATTCAATATTTATTCCCTAACAGCAGAAAAAAAAATATAAAATTGGGTTGCCTCCCAATAAGCGCTATCGTTTTATGCCCCTAGCTAGGCACGATAAATGATAGATCTAGGTATTGCCATCTTTAATCTTCACCCTTTTGATGAGGTCAAGCTCAAATCCGGGAGGTTCTTTATGTTTCCCTTCGTAATCGGAAATGTTTAGATCTAAAGAATCCAACCACTTATTACAAAGAGTAATCAACATATTCATGCGGTGGATATTTCCACTAATATTCTTAAGAGGGTCAAGAGACTTTTGTAATATCTTTGTTACTTAAGATGTTTTCTCAAAAACATGAGTCTCTTCCTGGGTAGAAGGTTGCCCGAATAAATCTATCAGGACATTGTAAGAATTAAGGGTATGATTCCACAAGAAATTTCCTCTGGTAACGGTATCAAGAACAAGCCTATTCCAAGGGGTTATGCCAATATAAAAATTGTGAAGAAGCACGGAAGTGGAAAGCTTCCTATTAGATCTACTTTGAGCATTGCAAATTCTATACCAGGCATCTTTTAAGTTTTCTTCCTCCCTTTGTTTAAAGTTGAGGACCTCACTCTCGGGAGTGTTGATAATGATAGGTGTACTAGACATGATGATAGGGAAGCAAGCAACACACAAGCAAACAAGGGGCAAACGAACGATAAACACACCGCAGAAGAAGGGCAAATAAAACGGCAAGGGTGAAGTGGGGAAGAGGAAAACAAGAGGCAAGAAATGTAATGCAAAGGACAAGGTTTGTGATAGGTACTTGGTATATGACTTTTCGTAAGCCTCCCCGGCAATGGCGCCGGAAATTCTTCTTGCTACTTCTCGAGCTTGCGTTGTACTCCCTCGAAGAGGAAAGGGAGATGCAACACAGTAGTAAGTATTTCCCTCAGTTTTTGAGAACCAAGGTATCAATCCAGTAGGAGACCACGCGCAAGTCCCTCGCACCTGCACAAACAAATATGAACTTCGCAGCCAACGCGATAAGGGGTTGTCAATCCCTTTACTGTCACTTACGAAAGTGAGATCTGATAGAGATGATAGTTTATATTTTTGGTATTTTGTTTTTAAGAACGGAAAGTAAAAGAGAAAAAGTAAAGTAGATGTAGATTGATATGTTGAGAATAGACCCGGGGGCCATAGTGTTCTCTAGTGGCTTCTCTCACGATAGCGATATTCTACGGCGGGTAAGCAAATTACTGTCGAGCAATTGATAGAAAAGCGAATAATTATGAGACTATCTAGGCATGATCATTGTAAATAGGCATCACGTCAGAGACAAGTAGACCGACTCCTGCCTGTATCTACTACTATTACTCCACACATCGACCGCTATCCAGCATGTGTCGGAGATATTGACCATGGGTACCCTCGGCGACCACCCTTGGTATTTTAAGATAAATGACAGCCGCCTGGTCCACCACGGCCGTTTGCCCATCGAGCCGCCTCCTAGGGTAGCCTGCCCTAGGAGCCAGCTACCAGCAGGCGGCAGGGACCCAACAGGCGGCGACACCAAGACCACCAGCCAGCAGATGGTCCCATATTCCTTCCCCAGGACGCGTGCTGGGACGACCCCCGCGCAGCAAGGGCGGGGCTACAGGTGAACATGTCCTTAGAAGATCTATAAGGGCGTGGCTACAGTGAACATGTACCTTATGAATATCTCCCATACGGCGGGTCACTATAGCCACGCCGCTCGTGACCAAGTATCAGTCAAAGGAGGCCACGATCCCACTACTCACAGACGGCAGGGCCAACAGGCGGCTGGCCCCATTGATCAGCGGGTAGCTCACGAACAAGCCGCCCCTGGCTGACGGCCAGGGGAGACGGCTGCCTGGTAGCAGGCGTCAATTCTCACCCTAGAAGTTTGAGCCTCATCAAGATGACAGGACAGGGCGTGGCGGCAGCGTACGGCGGGAGGCGGCAGCACTGTGGCCACTTCCCTCTTGACGATGCTGTCGTCAGCAGAGGCACGTCTATAGTGAAAGACAATCACATAGGGCCCGCAGGCAGGCGGCAAGGCCGACGCCAGAAGACACTGACGGCTGGGAGCCACACCGTCGAGATTACCATTGCACCCCTGGGGGTAGACCTATATAAACCCCCAGGGTCCTCCATGAGGAGGGGTTAGAATGTTACGAGATCGAACCCTAGCAGAGAGAGATAGGAGGTGGGCTAGCCTTGTTCATCTTCTTCCTCTAAACCGCACAGCTCAAGGAGCAACCTTGTAGCTACCTTAGTGACATCAGTCATGATGCGGAGCCCCCGCAGAGCAGGACTAGGGGTGTTATCTCCTCGGAGAGCCCCGAACCTGGGTAAGATCCGTAGGCGTCCTAAGTTCCGCTTTATCCCGCTTCCCGAGCCCGGCGACATTCTTTTGACCCCATTCATGATAAGCCATCCGTTGGCATATGTCGTTCCAAAACCCCGAAATTTGGCGCCCACCGTGGGGCTAGGTGCACCGTCGTCCAGAGACATGTTCTGGACGGGAACCTTGTTCCTTCCTGGCGAGAGTAGCCAGCCCAGCACGCCCGCTGGCGTGGAAACCGGGATGCTTCGCGGCGCTGACGCCGCATGCGCCGTGAGCAGGCTCGCCGATCTGCTCGACGCCGTCCGCATCCACGACGAACCCTCTCCGGCGGCCGAGCCAGTGGCACCGGAGAGCATCCTCGTCGAGCTCCTCGACAAGCTCCACATCGTCGATGAGCACGCCTCTAACGTGGAGTCAATAGGCTCTTGTGACCCACCGGTAGACATGATCATCGACCTCGGGACGGGGCCCGTCGACTCCTTCCCCGAGCACGTGGAGATCATCAACGACCCCCTCCCCGTTCTTCCAATCGACAGCACCATCAGCAGCGTCACGGAGGTGCTCGTCACCGACCACGGTGAACCATCTAGCTGGACGGGCCCAGACCCGCTCGAGGCCGCTCTGCAGCACCTCGCCGCTCCTGTCGCGGCGGAGCAGACGTCGAGGCGTTAGAGGCGCTCCGCGTTTCGCTCCTCGACAGCGCCAACATACTGGCTGCCTCCCGACGCCTCACCGAAGATTACCACCGCGAGATGGACCGCGCCATTTGTGGCACGCCGGCTACTGGCGAGCCTAGCCGAGCCGGCGTCGTCCACAATCGCGGCAGGCTGCTAGCAGACTTGCTGGGGGCCCCGCGGCCTGTGTACCTCACTCCGTCGGAGAACCTAAGGGATGCCCAGGCGGCAGTCGATGAGATGAGCCACTTAGAGGGAGACGATCTTCATTGCATGACTCAGTGTGCCCGCCAGCTCCTTGATGCTGCTGCCATGCAGCAGGAGGCCCGTCGCCGGGTATCAGAGGCCGGCGCGCATGCAGACAACCGCCCTTTTCGGCAGGAGCAAGGAGCCATGTCTCGCTCTCCAACAGTCGGCGCCACCAACCGGCGAGACTCAGAGCCCACTACCAGCCGCAGCCGGCAGACTCGCGTCACCATCGAGCGTGACGAAGATGGCCTCCCAAGGGCCGTAGAGCGGTGAGGGGAACATCCGCCTCCTCCCAGGTGGGAGAGGCACGTGTCTCCTCCGCCTGTTGACCACCCCTCTCTGGCGGGCCGCTTGGACCGCCGCGAGGGGGTTGGGGAGAACAACGCCCGCCAACGTCTGGACCATCTGGCTCGATCCCAGGCGGTTGAAGAAGAAGATGACCTCGGTCCGGCCTGCTTCGGCCCTCGCATCCGCAATCAGCCTTTTCCCAAGGGCTTCTCGCTCCCCAGAGACACCCCCAAGTACAACAGATTAGTGAAACCAGAGGACTGGCTAGTGGATTACTCCATGGTCGTCAGCATAGCCACCGGAAACAGACGTGTCGCGGTGAAGTACGTGCCCCTCATGCTCTAGGGCACGGCTCGGACTTGGCTGAGAAGCCTTAAGCCCAATAGCCTCAATGGCTGGCTGGACTTCACCGACGCCTTCACTCGCAACTTCACCAACACCTAAAAGCGTCCTCCCAAGCCGCATCAGCTCTCCCTGTGCGTCCAAGACCCAGTCAAGTCGGCCCGCGATTATCTGACGCACTGGCTAGAGCTGCGAAACTCTTGTGAAGGAGTGCACGAGGTACAAGCCATCGAGTATTTCATGGCCGGGTGCAGAGAAGGCACCTTACTCAAACACCGGCTCCTTTGTGACGAGCCGGCCACGTTGGATGAACTGCTGGGCATAGCAGACAAGTACGCCACCGCTAAGTCCTCCATGAAGACCGAGCTTCAAGTGGATGCTTCTGGCAAGATGACCCCTCCAACTTCCAAGACGCCGGTAGGAGAGTCCAGCCGGCGCCAGCAGACAAGCGACCAGAAGCGCAAGGCCCACGCGCCGGCTGCCAACAGCTGGCTGGTAGCGGCGGTCGACAGCCAGCAGCCAGAAGCTCAAGCAGGACCCAAGCGCCAGAAGGGCGGCAAACCGGTATGGCAACCAGCCTTCTCCTTTGATCAAGCTCCGGACGCCCCCTGCAAGTTCCACAGCGGCACGAAGCCTTCCAACCACACAACGCGAAAGTGTCATTCGCTCACAAGAATTGAGAGGGGGGAAGGTCTGCCACCGCCGCCTGCTGGGCAGCTGGCCCCGCCTCCTAATCCGCCAGCTGCCCGCCCTGGCGGCTATGTCCAGGACGAATTCCCAGAAGATAACGGAGCCTATGTTGTCTTCACCAGCCAGACGAACGATAGGCACAACCGGCGCCAGCAGCGCAGAGAAGTCAACACTGTTGCCGTCAAGGACCCGAGATTCATGCATTGCTCTGAAAGGCCTGTCAGCTGGAGCCGAGAGGATCACCCGACTGTCAAGCCATCGCCAGGGGCCTATGCCTTGGTCCTAGACGCCACTCTCAACACTGACAGGCGGGCCTGTCATTTCTCCCGGGTGCTGGTAGACGGCGGCAACAGCATCAAAATCATGTACCGTGAGACCATGGAGAAGTTGGGCATCAAAGAAAAGCAACGTCAGCATACCAGGATCGTGTTCCATGGCATTGTGCCAGGCCTCTCTTGCTCACCGATCGACAAGACCAGGGTCGATGTCCTTTTGGGTGACAAGATGCACTTCCGGAGGGAGCCGGTCTGGTTTGAAGTGGTGAACCTAGAATGTCCCTATCACGTGATCTTGGGCCGGCCAGCTCTTGCAAAGTTCATGGCAGTCCCCCATTATGCCCACCTCAAGATGAAGATGCCGGGCCCCAAAGGAATAATCACCATAGACGGGAACTGCGAGAAGTCCATTGCATGCGCAATAGCCAGCAGCCGCCTGGCAGAGTCCCTTGTCGTGGCTAAGGAAAAGCGCCGTCTGGAGCGGCTGGTGGCAATGGCTGGCGAGCAGCAGGCCATACCAGCCGATCCCAGGGAAGCAGAGCCGCAAGGCTCGTTCCAGCCAGCCAAGGACACAAAGAAGATTGCCTTGGACCCGTCTCACCCAGAGCGATTTGCTGTCATAGGGTCAAGCCTAGACAGCAAATAGGAAAGCGAGCTTGTCGATTTCCACCGTGAGACTCGGGACATCTTTGCATGGTCCCCCAAAGACATGCCGGGTGTCCCGACGGATTTCGCCGAGCACAAATTACATGTGAGAGAAGATGCAAAGCCTGACAGACAGCCGCTGCGCCGCCTGTCAGAAGAGAAGAGAAGAGTCGTTGGGGAAGAAGTCGCCCGCCTGCTAGCAGCCGGCTTCATCATGGAAGTCTTTTATCCCGAGTGGCATGCGAATCCGCTCCTAGTGTTGAAGAAGAACAATAAATGGCGCATGTGCATTGACTACACTAGCCTAAACAAAGCTTGCCCTAAAGATCCGTTTGCTCTGCCGCGAATAGATCAAGTGATCGACTCCACAGCCGGATGCGAGTTCATTTGGGGCCTTCTACTACCTGACCGCCTGAAGACCGCCTTCCTCACGGCATTTGGGGCCTTCTACTACCTGACCATGACGTTCGGCTTGAGAGATGCCGATGCCACCTTTCAGCATTGCATGCAGAAGTGTCTCCTCAAGCAGCTTGGCAGGGACGCCCACGTTTACGTGGACTAAATTGTGGTGAAGACGGAGAAGAGAGGAACCCTTTTGGAGGATCTCCAAGAAAAATTTGAGAACCTACGCCGCTTTCGGATTAAGCTAAACCCGGAGAAATGCATCTTCGGGGTACTGATACGTCCAAAACATATCTATAATTTCTGCTTGCTCCATGCCTCTTTTGGGTGATATTGCTATGATATTTATACACTTCCATACACTTTTGATCATATTTGGACTAACCTATTAACTCAGTGCACCCCAGTGCCGGTTTCTGTTTTCGGCTGTTTTTGTATTTCAGGTTTTCCCATTACGAGAACTGCCAGAAAAATCCCGGTAAAATTATATAAAAAATCAGCGTTCCAGAAGCTACCAGGCACCCAAAGCACAGCCGGAGGGGGGCCACCAGGGCTCCAGGCGCCCTGGTGGCGCGGCCCCCCCTGGCCGCGCCGGGGGGGCGCCTGGGCCCCCCGAGCCTCGTCTGATGCCCCCCTTTGGCATATATTTATATCGTGTCCCGAAACCCTCGAGAGGGGAACCCTTTTTCGCGATCTCATCTTTGTTCCGCCGCCGCCGCCGCTTCCAAGATCGGGAGCACCAGGAGAACTCTTCCCGGCACCCTGCCGGAGGGGAGGATCACCACCGGGAGCTTCTCCACCACCATGGACGCCTCCCGAATGAGTTGTGAGTAGTCTCCCTTGGACCATGAGTCCATGACCAGTAGCTATGTGATGTTCTCCTCCCGTTCTTGTGCTTCACTAATTAGTCCTCGTCAGATGCCCTACATGATCGAGGCACATATGTAATCCTTATGCTGTTGCTATGATGAGTTTGCTGGGATCCGATGGATTATGAGATTATGTTCAGATTGTGTTTGAGTAATATATTTGATTCACCTCTTTTATATTTATGTTCGTAAGTAATTCTTGCATGTTCTCCGTTGTTATTTATTGCTTTGGCCAAGTAGTAGGTAGTGACTCCAAGAGGGAACATTATGCTTGATTGTGGGTTCATGCCCCTCGATGACTAGCTTGAGTGACAGAAACATGCATGAGTCTAGGGGATGTGCTGTTGCCACAAGGAGGAAAACAATGGTGCTTGTGCCCGCGGGTGCAAGGATTGTTTACTTTACGCAAAGTTCTTTTAATGCAGTTGTCTGTTGCTTTGAGTTTACACTATGGGTGGGACTCGCAACTTAATACCAGCGAGATGTTCTGGATAGATATCTCAAGGTGGATGATTAGTAGTAGATGCAGATGGATTTCGGTCTACTTACCTCGGCGTACCGCCCATGCTTTGAACCTCTACCATTCTTGCAACTTAGTCAGCATTGGTTTGCGCACATGGTCCTGTCAATTGTCCAGCTGTTATTCGTTTACCTCACATAGCAGTTTTATCGTCTTTTGGGAGAGAGACATCACTAGTGAACATCATGGGACTCCGGTCCATATTACCATCATTGATCACATCCGCTATTTACTTTACGCTTTTACTTACTATTGCAACAATATCTATCACTACTATCACTTGCGTTTGATCCTTTGTAAACGACAAGGCCGGAGGGATTGACAACCTCTCTGTACTCGTTGGGAGCAAAGTTATTTGTATCTGTGCGCAGGTCCACGTTGATTGCTAATATCTGGCGCCGTTAGCAGTTGACACCTTCTTGTTGAAATTGGGAGTCTCAGGGGAAATCGATCCTTGGTATCTTTGCCAAGGGAAAACTTCCGCTACACTGCATCTCAAACCTTCCACTTGGGGTAACCAACGAGGGGCGAGAAGCCATCAAGCAAAGTTTTCTGGCGCTGTTGCCGGGGACTCCACTCTTCAGGATAGGGGAGTTGCATGCTATCTTTTACCTTTGCTTTTTAGTCTTGTTAGTTTACTTTTCAGTTTTGCTTTAGTATCTTTTATCGAAAATCACAAAAATAGTTATCTTGCTTGCTTGCTGCTATGGGTTCCACCGAGAACACCAAGTTGTGTGACTTCACTAGTCATAACAACGATGACTTTATCTGCACACCTATCACTACACCTGCCACTTCAGCACCTTCATATGAAATTAAACCTACTTTACTGAATCTAGTCATGAAAGATCAATTCTCCGGTGCTGGAGATGATGCTGCTTTACACTTAAACAACTTTGTTGAACTTTGTGATATGCAAAAGTACCGAGAAGTAGACGTTGATATTGTTAAGCTTAAGCTTTTTCCTTTCTCCTTGAGAGGAGGAGTTAAAATTTGGTTTCAGTCTTTGCCTAGAAATAGCATAGATTCTTGGGACAAGTGCAAAGATTCTTTTATTGGAAAATACTATGCACGTGCTAAAATTATCCAACTAAGAAGCAACATAATGAATTTTAAACAATTGGGTAATGAACACGTTTCCCAAGCTTGGGAACGTATGAAATCTCTTATCAAGAACTGCCCTACTCATGGTTTGACTACATGGATGGTTATCCAAACTTTTTATGCAGGCTTGAACTTTACCTCGCGGAACTTGTTAGATTCGGTCGCGGGAGGAACTTTTATGTCAACTACACTTGGTGCTGCCACGAAGCTTCTCGACGAAATGATGACCAACTATTCCCAATGGCACACCGAACGCGCTCCAACAGGTAGGAAGGTAAACTCTGTCGAGGAGATTTCCTCCCGAAATGAAAAAGTCGACTTGATTATGTCTCTACTTTCGATGCAATCTTCTGTTTGATCCTCGTGATGTTCCTTTAAATTCTTTGATTGCTCAAGAACAAGTAGATGTGAATTTTATCTCTAGAAACAATTTTAACAACAATGCTTATAGGAGTAACTTTGGTAGCAATCCTAGACCGTTCCCCTCTAATTCTTATTGGAACAACAATGCTTATCCTAGCACCAAGAACTCCACTACTGAACTAGAGATTATGCTTAAAGATTTCATCACTACCCAAAAAGCTTTTAATAATAGTGTAGAAGAAAAACTAAACAAACTAGGTGATCTCTCTTTGAAGGTAGACAATTTAGCCAATGAAGTAGAATTGCTTAAAATTAGAACTTCTCCTCTTGAGGAGAGGAAGGTCACTCCTATGAATGCTATTCAAGTGCAAATTAATGAAAATATTAGGATGATGGCTAAACTTAAAGAGAGATGGGCTAGATAAAGGGAGGAAGAAGATAGAATTAAGATCCTTCCTACCCACCACACTGTCGCTACTATCCAAGTTATTGAGGATATCCAAACTCTTAGCACCCAATGCACTCCTGGTCCCGATGGACGCATTAATGGTGATGCTATGACTATAGAAACTACATAACAAGTGAACCTAAAGGACACCACTACCACCTTACTTGATAGTAGTGACCTTGATTTTGATAATTGCACTCTTACCGAAGTTATTGATTTCCTTCACAAGATGTCTAGAGATCCCCACACTAGCACGCTCAACCTTGCCTTCACAGAGCATATCACTAATGCTCTTATCAAAGCTAGGGAGGAGAAACATAGAGTAGAAGCCTCCATACCTAGAAAGCTAGAAGATGGTTGGGATCCGATGATTAAAATTAAGTTGAATAACTTCTCTTGTTATGCTTTATGTGATGTTGGTGCTAGTACCTCTGTTATGCCCAAAAGAATATATGATATGCTTAAACTGAAACCTTTTGATTCTTGTTCTTTTGGTGTTCGTCTCGTTGATTCTTCCATAAAGAAACCTTTGGGGAGGATCGACGTTGTTATTATCATTGTCAATGACAATTATATTCCGTTGATTTTACTATTATGGACATTGAATGTGAACCTTCTTGTCCAATTATTTTGGGACGTCCTTTTCTACGCACCGTTGGTGCTATCATTGACATGAAAGAGGGGAATATAAAATTCCAGTTTCCTCTCAAGAAAGGGATGGAACAATTCCCTCGAAAGAAGATTAAGTTACCTTTTGAGTCCGTTGTACGGGCTAGCTATTCTTTTACTCTTGATAAAACTTGATCTCTATGCATTATGCCTAGCTTAAAGGCATAAAAGAAAGCGCTTTTGGGAGGCAGCCCAATGAATAAATTTTATTTTGCTTTTGTTGTGTCTTGATGTTGTTACTACAATAGCATCATCATTGTATCTTTGCTTTTCAACTTTGTGCCAAGTGTAGCCTCTGATTGCAAGAAAGTTCAAAAGTTATGACGTGCTGTCCAGGATACAGATTCTGTCCTTGGATAGAAAAATTCGTATAAAATCACCAGATCATCTTTCTGGTCTGAATTTTTTCGACAGCGTGCTCTATATAATTGTCTTTCGTGCATCTGTTCTGAGTTTTTTGATTAGAGTTGCAGAAGTACCCCGAAAGAATCATTTACTACCTGCTGTTCTGTTTTTCACAGATTCTGTCCTGTTTTGCCTTTCCTTCATTTTGCAAACCTAGAGCTTGCTTTTTCTTTGCAAAAACCATTCGGCAATCTTGAGAAACAGTAGACCTTCAAGAATATCTTTATTTCCAACAAGGAACAATTATTTTATTAAGGGTACTAACCTCGCTAACCAGATTATGATGAGTTATGTATGAAGGGAGTTTTCAAGTGTGCGAGGGAAGATGATAAAAAGATTGAGGAGTGTCAAACGCTCAAGCTTGGGGCTGCCCCCGTGCACCACCAAGAAATATTCAAGGAGACTCAAGCGTCTAAGCTTGGGGATGCCCCCGTGCATCCCCTTCTCCATCAACATTATCAGTTTGTCTTTCGTTCCACTATATTTTAATCACTTCATGTGTTATGTGCTATGCTTGGAGCGTCTTACTTTTAGTTTCCTTTTTAGTTTTCTTTAGCTTTTCATAACAAGTCGGAACTCAGCTTTCTTTTTGTGGGAGAGAAACACGCTCCACTTCTACCTAGAACATAACATAGAATTTTCATGTCTATCTTTGCTGTGTGTGTTCTTTGTCTTTTAATAGCTACTATCATGCTTAGCTCATAATTTTCATGCTTATCTTTTTAA
The DNA here is from genome assembly GCA_902687465.1 of Secale cereale. Taxonomy (NCBI): domain Eukaryota; kingdom Viridiplantae; phylum Streptophyta; class Magnoliopsida; order Poales; family Poaceae; genus Secale; species Secale cereale. The sequence goes on from LR738711.1 coordinate 795,481,844, forward strand.
AGAGCTTTTATTTAGTTGGTTGCTTGAACTCTCTTTAGTTATCATGCTTATCTTATTAAGAGAGTTTGCTTCCGTTGCATTGGTTGATATGTCTATGATAAAGATGATACGTGCATAATGGCGCTTAGTAGTTCATGTTTTCTTATGGTTAGTCTCAAATAGCTGGGGGGTTCCCAATGTGTTATTGGAATACCAACATGATTTGTTTGCCTATGATGTGGTATGGCTTAGTAATATCTTCCTTCGAGAATTTACTTTGATTGACTTGGCGTATGCTCACGCATATTTAAGACTGTAAAGAAAGTCTGTCAAGCCTTGATGATCTTTTGTTTCTGAGTAGCGATATAACTTCCATGCCTGATTCAATGTTGCTTTGTCGCTCTGCATGATTATGACCGTCATTGCTCTCTTAGTTGGTCGCTCCCAGTCTTTTGCTAACCTCCACCTGTACTAAGCGTGACTGATTGTGCACCCAAATTCTTTTAAACCAGTTATGCCATATGAGTCCACCATACCTTCCTACATGGTATTTACCTGCCATTCCTAACGGAGACTTGCATGTACCATCTCGAAATTATTCAAAGAAAAGCATTCCTATTTTGTGCCTCTGTTTTAAGTTCATGAGGAAGTAGTAGTTAATTCATAATCTTTTTAAGTTGGACAAGCTTCACCCCGGGATTGCATCTGTAATGTGCAAACCCATAATACGAGAAGGAACTAGCATTGAGTGCGCCCGTCTCAAAAAGATAATATAACAAACAAACCCTCCTTCACGCTTTGTTCATGAGAAATCAGAAAACTTTGACAGTGATAAACAAAGGAGATTAAGAGGATGTGATCGTCCTCATTCGGGAGCCGTTCCTCGAAACTTGTCCATCTCAAGAAGTGATTGTGTTGTCTGCTAGCATTGGTTGACGAAACATGCATAATCTAAGAAAAATATTATTACCTCTGTTTCTAAAACCAAGAGATCTGGTACATGTTTTGTCTTTGTTTCCGACTACGGGTTTTCAACCTTACCAACAAAAGCCACGGTTCGAGAGTCTCCACCTTCTTTTAAAAGCACCAACTACTGAGAGCATGATTGTCATTCTGAGTGTAATGTGCATTGTCCCAAAGTAGCATTGTCTTTTGCATGATTGTGATATCGTTTATTCTGAAATCATTGTATCTAGTCATCACTTAAACCTTGGAGGTGCCCCTGCATTTATGTGTTGCTTCACTAAAGGGGGCAAGCGAGATATCACTTTATCATATTTGCACACCATGCTCATTACAAATCTATTTGATGTTTCAGTATCATGTTGTAAACCTTTCAGTTCTTTGTGATTTTCTCATGAGGCAACTTAATTACTATAGATTCAATGTCTCAGTAAGCTTTTGTCATGTGACTATGAAAAAGTCCTATATGGTTAATAGCATGTCACCACAGAAATTATTCTTGTTATCATTTACCTACTCGAGGACGAACAGGAATTAAGCTTGAGATGTTGATACGTCCAAAACTTATCTATAATTTCTGCTTGCTCCATGCCTCTTTTGGGTGATATTGCTATGATATTTATACACTTCCATACACTTTTGATCATATTTGGACTAACCTATTAACTCAGTGCACCCCAGTGCCAGTTTCTGTTTTCGGCTGTTTTTGTATTTCAGGTTTTCCCATTACGAGAACTGCCAGAAAAATCCCGGAAAAATTATATAAAAAATCAGCGTTCCAAAAGCTACCAGGCACCCGAAGAACAGCCGGAGGGGGGCCACCAGGGCTCCAGGCGCCCTGGTGGCGCGGCCCCCCTGGCCGCGCCGGGGGGGGCGCCTGGGCCCCCTGAGCCTCGTATGATGCACCCCTTTGGCATATATTTATATCGTGTCCCGAAACCCTCGAGAGGGGAACCCTTTTTCGCGATCTCATCTCTATTCCGCCGCCGCCGCCGCTTCCAAGATCGGGAGCACCAGGAGAACTCTTCCCGGCACCCTGCCGGAGGGGAGGATCACCACCGGGAGCTTCTCCACCACCATGGACGCCTCCCGGATGAGTTGTGAGTAGTCTCCCTTGGACCATGAGTCCATGACCAGTAGCTATGTGATGTTCTCCTCCCGTTCTTGTGCTTCACTAATTAGTCCTCGTGAGCTGCCCTACATGATCGAGGCACATATGTAATCCTTATGCTGTTGCTATGATGAGTTTGCTGGGATCCGATGGATTATGAGATTATGTTCATATTGTGTTTGAGTAATATATTTGATTCACCTCTTTTATATTTATGTTCGTAAGTAATTCTTGCATGTTCTCTGTTGTTATTTATTGCTTTGGCCAAGTAGTAGGTAGTGACTCCAAGAGGGAACGTTATGCTTGATTGTGGGTTCATGCCCCTCGATGACTAGTTTGAGTGACAGAAACATGAGTCTAGGGGATGTGCTGTTGCCACAAGGGGGGAAACAATGGTGCTTGTGCCCGCGGGTGCAAGGATTGTTTACTTTATGCAAAGTTCTTTTAATGCAGTTGTCTGTTGCTTTGAGTTTACACTATGGGTGGGACTCGCAACTTATTACCAGCGAGATGTTCTGGATAGATATCTCAAGGTGGATGATTAGTAGTAGATGCAGATGGATTTCGGTCTACTTACCTCGGCATACCGCCCATGCTTTGAACCTCTACCTTTCTTGCAACTTAGTCAGCATTGGTTTGCGCACATGGTCCTGTCAATTGCCCAGCTGTAATTCGTTTACCTCACATAGCAGTTTTATCGTCTTTTGGGAGAGAGACATCACTAGTGAACATCATGGGACTCCGGTCCATATTACCATCATTGATCACATCCGCTATTTACTTTACGCTTTTACTTACTATTGCAGCAATATCTATCACTACTATCACTTGCGTTTAATCCTTTGTAAACGACAAGGCCGGAGGGATTGACAACCTCTATGTACTCGTTGGGAGCAATGTTATTTGTATCTGTGTGCAGGTCCACATTGATTGCTAATATCTGGCGCCGTTAGCAGTTGACACCTTCTTGTTGAAACTGGGAGTCTCAGGGGAAATCGATCCTTGGTATCTTTGCCAAGGGAAAACTTCCGCTACACTGCATCTCAAACCTTCCACTTGGGGTAACCAACAAGGGGCGAGAAGCCATCAGGTACCGGCCGGCCAGCTCCTTGGCTTCCTGGAATCCGAACGCGGCAGCGAGTGCAATCCTGCGAAGATCAAGGCCATTGAGAGGATGGAACGACTGACCCGTGTGCGGGATGTCCAGAGATTCACGGGGTGCCTGGCATCTCTCAGCCGTTTCATCAGCCGACTGGGAGAAAAGGCACTCCCCCTATACCAACTGATGAAAAATACCACGTGCTTCGAGTGGAACGACCAGGCAGACGAAGCTTTCCAGCAGCTCAAGCAACTGTTGTCCGCCCCGCCTGTCCTGGCGGCACCAGCAGACAAGGAACCCATGTTCCTTTACATAGCCGCCACCAGCCTGGTGGTTAGCACTATCATTGTGGTCGAGCGCCCAGAGGACGACAGAGCCTTGGCCGTCCAGAGGCCCGTCTACTACTTGAGCGAAGTGCTCTCAGCATCCAAGAAAAACTACCACCATTATCAGAAGATGTGCTACCGCGTGTACTTCACCGCCAAGAAACTCAAGCAGTACTTCCAAGAGCATTCTGTCACGGTCGTCTACACGGCCCCGCTTGCTGAAATCATGGGCAACAGAGATGCCTCAGGAAGAGTGGCCAAGTGGGCCATTGAGCTGGCCCCCTTCACCATCTTCTACCAGCCACGCACCACCATCAAGTCGCACGCATTGGCCGACTTCCTCGTCGATTGGGCCGAAACCCAGTACCTGCCACCTGTGCCAGACTCAACCCATTGGCGGATGCACTTTGACGGGTCGAAGATGCGCACCGGCCTGGGAGCCAGCGTCGTCCTCACCTCCCCCAAAGGCGACAAGCTCAAGTATACCCTGAAGATCCACTTTGCCGCCTCCAACAACGTGGCCGAGTACGGGGAGCTTATCCACGGGCTCCGGATGGCCAAGGAGATTGGCATCCGCCGAGTGCTGTGCTATGGTGACTCGGACTTGGTTGTCCAGCAGTTGTCTGGGGACTGGGACACCAAGGACACAAACATGGCAAGCTATCGCTTCCTTGTCCAGCAGATCAGTGGACACCTTGATGGCTGCGAGTTCCTCCATGTACCACGAGCTGATAACATGCAAGCCGACACCTTGGCACGAATCGGCTCCACCCGCCAAGCAATACCAGCCGGCGTATCTCTTCAATGCCTGCGCGAGCTGTCTATCAAGCCTTCACAAGAGTCGGAGTCAATCTTCATACCAGCCGACCCTGGAGCAGGCGGCCTCGGAACTTCGGCAGCTGGCCCAGATACTGCCCTAGCAGGCGTCCATGACACTCCAACTCCAACAGACGGACCCCCTGTAGCCGCGCCGGTTCCTGGCCGGGGGACTGCTCCAGCAAACGGCCAGAAGGCGCCGGCTCCAGCAGACGGCTCGTGGGCTTCGGACGTACAACAGACGGCTCAGCCCAGCCCTCCGCCTCCCAGCCCAACCGCCCTGGTCTCTCTGGCCGAGGCAACATGAGTCTCAGCACCGTCTTGGGCACATCCAATCCTCACATTCCTGCTCAAAGGAGAGTTGCCAGCAGAAGAAACTTTGGCACGACAAGTTCAACGCCTGGCCTCAGCATACACCATAGTCAACAAAGAGCTTGTCCGAAGAAGCACAACGGGCATCTTCCAGCGCTGTGTAGAAGCAACAAAGGGGCTGGCTATCCTGAAGGACATTCACCAAGGGGAATGCGGCCACCACGCGGCCTGACGGTCCCTCGTCGCCAAAGCTGTCCGCCACGGTTTCTTCTGGCTGACTGCTTTGGACGATGCCAAAGATCTGGTGAGAAAGTGCAACGGCTGCCAGCGCTTCAGTTCCAAGAAGCACTTGCCGGCTTATGCACTCAAGACTATTCCCATCACTTGGCCATTTGCCGTCTGGGGCCTGGATATGGTAGGCCCTTTCAAGACAGCTAGAGGAGGCCTGACACATTTACTCGTGGTGATAGATAAATTCACCAAGTGGATCGAAGCCAAACCAATCATGAAACTCAATGGCCCAACTGCTGTGACATTCATTATAGACATCACAGTCCGGTATGGTATACCACACAGCATCATCACTGATAACGGCACAAATTTTGCCAAATGCGCACTTGCCTGTTTCTGTGCAACACAGGGCATCCGACTGGACCTAGCGTCCATTGCCCACCCACAGTCTAACGACCAAGTCGAGTGCACCAACGGCCTTATCCTATCCGGCATCAAGCCCCGGCTGGTCAAACCTTTGGAGCAGTCAGCCGGCTGCTGGATCGAAGAGCTGCCGTCGGTCCTGTGGAGCCTCAGAACCACTCCGAACAAATCCACCGGCTTCACTCCTTTCTTCCTCGTGTATGGGGCCGAGGCTGTCATCCCAATGGATGTTGAGTTTGACTCACCTCGCGTCACCATATATACGGAAGCTGAAGCCAAAGAAGCACGCGAAGACGGCATGGACCTGCTGGAGGAGGCCTGGTTGGTAGCACTCAGCCGCTCCACCATCTACCAGCAGGGTCTCGGCCGCTAGCACAGCCGGCGAGTCAGGCCACGCTCCGTCCACGAGGGAGACCTTGTGCTCCGGCTGATCCAGCGAACAGCCGGCCAGCACAAGCTCTTGGCTCCTTGGGAAGGACCATTCATCGTCAGCAAGGTACTAGGCAACGATGCCTACTACCTCATTGATGCCCAGAAGCCAAGAGCGCGCAAGAGAGACGACTCAGGCAAGGAGTCGGAGCGCCCATGGAACGCAAATCTTCTTTGTCGCTTTTATAGCTGAAAGACAGTATGTGTCGTGCTATCTAAAGTTATTTTGAGAACCAATGGGACCCCCGAGGAGTTCTCGGGGACTGCGCAACCCTTTATTTATACGATAAGAATTATGCCTGTGAATGATTGTTGTTCACTCCTTTGTCCGGCACAGGAGCCTAGCAGACGGCCCGGGGACTGGCCGCCTAGCCCTATGTCTAAGAAATTCTCCTTAAATAGTCATACAAGTAATGTGATGGCATTCAAGCCCTCTCCCGCATCAAGTCACAGACTCGCAGAAAGCGGCTGTCCGACTGGCAGGAGCTAAAGGCCTGAAATGGTGCCCACATGAAAAATGGCTAAGGAAAAAAGACATAGGGCCAGCCGGCCCTTCACACGAGCGGTCGGCTGTCAACCAACCGGCCAGCCGGTTCTAGGCTTAGCCAAGCCGCCTTCCAGAGGGCAGAATACTTGCCCACTCTGAAAAAAGCCAAGCCCCTGACCCAGCCACAGAACCACAGAGTGGCTGTCTGGCTGGCAGGGCAGCAGTTCAAGGAGACGGCTAGAAGAAAATCGCCATAAGGAAACTAGGGCAAGGCTAATCCTAGGATTCGGCACAATTGCATAAAGACCATGCAGCATTAAAAGGAATATTTACATCCAAAAGGCCTCTAGGGCCGCCTTGTAGCAATAACTTACTGATACACCCAGCGGGTGGAATTGTTCGGATTAACCCTACAAGTCTTACAGGAAAACAGAAGATACGAAAGAAAAAACTTAAGGCGTAGCAGGCTGGGCAGGCGGCACGATGGAGCCGGCTTCTGAGAAGGCCGCCTGGTGGGTCTAGGTCTGGCCGATTCCAGCGGCAAGCGGGGCCATCACTCCTGGTCCGCTTGTCGAGGATTGGTCAGGCTGGCGGCTGGCTGACGGGTCCGCCTCCTGGGAACTGGTCTCCTCGTCTCTGCCTTCCTCCTCCTCGTCACCTTCACTGGAGGCGATCTCCTCGTCCGGCTCCTCCGACGCCGCCAAGTCCAGCCTGAAGTTGCCAGGCGGCACCACATGGCCCCTGTCGTCCAACTCTGGGATGAAGACAGAGGTGTCGGCTATTCGGCAAGGGCGGCGGCTCGTTTTATGAGCTCCTTCTGGTCCACGACCAGCTCAGGCTGGGCCTCCGCACGGAAGGTCTCCAGCTGTTCAATCCTCAAGCTAGGATACCATCTCTTGACGAATTCCAGGGCGGTCCGCGAGCCAGCCCTCGCTGCGGAGCCCTTCCAGGCCTCGAAGCGTTGGCCGGCCGCCTCCAGCCAGACGGCCGTCCGACTGGGAGTGCGGAGTGCTGGCACACCTAGCCAGAGGGCGCCCAGGACCTGGGCGCCAGTACGCTGCAGACGACGAAGCAGACGGCGGACCGGCAGGAGACGCACCCGAATGGCAAGAAGCTCCTCGGCTGGGGTCCTGGGCGCGTTGGGTGCGATCGCCCGGCCCGCCTGGCGCCTCGCAGCACGCTCGGCTTCGATGGCCTACGTGGCGGCCACAGAGTAGCATGGGAATAACTCTGCCAGAACTAGAAGAAGGATCAGAAGAAAAGAAAGACAGCTGTTACAAACAGCGAATACAAGATGAAAGGGTAGATGTCTCACCGTCAACCATGTCTCCAATGGCTACGTAGCCGTCTTGGAGAGCCGCCTCCTTCTCAGCCCAATTCGAGCGCTTGGTCTCGAATTCGGCCAGCAGAAGTGACTCGGCATCTGACATCTTCCCAAGCTCGACCTTGTGGGCCGCCGCCTGGTCCGCCAGCTCCTTGGCCAGGCGGTCGCGGTCCTGAGCGGCAAGACCACGCTCCCGCTCCTTAGCAGCCAGCTCCGACTGGGCCTCGCCCAGCTGGTTGCGGAGGTCGGCTGCAACCGCTGGCAAGGGAGGAAGAAAAAGACCAAATACCAGCAGCAAAAGGATAACCTTGGAGTTCCAAGCCGTCTGCTCAGCAGCCGTCTCGGAACTCGCGGACTACACCCAGCGGGTGCGCTGACGCGCCCCTGCAAGGAGAAGAGAAGGCACTCACCTCGGCTGTCTGCCAAGGCAGCCTGCAGCTGCGCCAGCTCCTAGCGCTGGGCGTTGTAGGAGGCCACGCGGAGGTTGTGGTACTCCTGCAGCATGACGCAAAATCAGCCAACGACCACTACTAGGAAAAGGCCTATTAATGGCGCACCTAATTTGGTCATTAATGGCGCATTAGAGGTGCGCCATAACTAGCACGCCATTAGTATTTGATACTAATGGCGCACCTCCGGTGCGCCATTAGTATCTGGTATACTAATGGCGCACCGCAGATGCGCCATTAGTGTGCACCGTAGTGCGCCATTAGTATGCCTCCCAGGGGCCATGTGTACCCAGGTGCTTTGGCATACAAATGGCGCACTAAGGTATGATGCACCATTAGTAATGTCCGCATAGTAATGGCGCACTGGCTGATAATGCGCCATTAGTATGCTTTGGCACACTAATGGCGCACTGTGCCCTGATGCACCATTAGTATGAATATTAGGTTTTTTTTTAATATTATTTTTCTGTTTTTTTGCACAGATTACAAAATGTATAATTGCACAGAATATAGACAGTACACATCAACCACACATTCATCGAATACAATAGAGGATTAGTCTCTGAATACAATTCATCATATTAGTCTCCGAATACAATTCATCATATTAGTCTCCGAATTGAAAAGACCGAACAAAGATAGAACAATATATTACAAGTCTCGAGACCGCGAGTAGCGAGTTTGTCTTCACATTACAAGTCGATATCGATCATCTAAACTACCATCATATAGAAGAGAGCTGAGGTCGTCACGATGAGCATCATCACGATGAAACTCGTTTTCATCCGGTTCCTCCAACGCTCCCTCCCCTCTCCCGCTAGATAGCGGGTGTATCTAGATTCGGCCTCGGCCCTAGTGGTGTACCCTTTGTAACTGTTACCGCTGAATCGGTGAACCTGTCTCCGACACTCCTCCCAGTCGTCGTAGACTCCGGGAACCTTACCCTTGTACACGACATACGACGGCATCGCTATATATGCACTAGCCAAACGAAACGTTAGTACCAATTCACAGACAGTTCATAAGCAATATATATGTATGCAACAGAAAGATCGAAAGAGAAAAGCAAGACATTAATAGCATCGATTACATCTAAGTTGAACGACTCTCGAAATCAAAGAGACATACTACAAGTTCATTAAAGTTTAATTACAACATGAGCCAATCGATGTTTCAGAACTAGACACAGCATCACTGCTTTCGACTCGACTCAATGCACCAGAGCGTGGATGAAGCTGCCGTCTATCATGGGAGTCATGAAATCACGGGCGTTGTCAGCCTGCATTTGTAGCATTGTGTCGATGTCACTGTTCGACGGTTGATTTCTGAGGTAGAACTGCCCCGAGGTACGAAGGACATCTTGATGGATGATTTCCGCAAACTCCGACTGGATGCGAAAGAAATCTTGTCTGATGTCCGCGTCCTGGATTGCCGACACACGCGCGGCCCAATCTTTGAGCTTACTCGGTAGCAGAAGTTGATGATGGTCCCGTACGATCGCCCGCATGTGATGGATGGCATAGTAGGCACCCTTCTGACCGCCTGGCGGCTGCTTGACGCAGCAGAACGTCGTGTTGTGGGAGAACACGTGCTTGCCGTACTTACGAGTTGTCCTGGTGAAGGTGCCTCCAGATTTGGCGTAGCCGGCGAGAACATCATCAAGAACCTTCTTGACATTTGTGTAGTCTACAGCCGACTTACGGTCCGGGTCGAAATACGTGGCCATGGAATATTTGGGGCTTAGTAGGATGAGCGTGCACTGTGTGTCACTGCAGAAAACACGGAATGTTAAAAGAAGAACGATCGAAATCTAAGAATTCATATGTTACGGGGCGGTTGAGGCGGAGGACTTACTCGGGAAAGTAAGGCACGAGGAAGTTATCCTTATCTCGGTTTGCCAGAATGACGCCTTCGAGGTAAGAACTCGCGACTTGCCGGTCCCCAGCGCTGCCCAATATCTTGGCACGCATGTAGAAGGGGTCGACTATCACGATGTCCGGGGTCTTGTCGCAAATGATCCGCATCTCCATACTCAGCGAAAATAGTCGAACGAAGGTGTAGTGCAGCGGATGAAGGTTCAACATAGCGTGGATGTCATCAAACCGCAGGACGATCGTACCCTCGATGGAGTTATCCACAAAGCCCTTGCCCTCCGGCACCTTGGCCGCGAAAACCGGGTATGCCACATCCTTCTCTCTGAGACGCCGCTTCTCCAAAGAAAGAACACTGTCATGCAGACTCCGCATAGCACCGGTTGCAGCATCGAGCATATTTGTCGGTAGCATCGGCCTACCCGCCACATGCACCCTCCTCATTACATCCTCAGGTGAAGGTGGCCCGTCCTGAGCACGGATTGTACTCGGTGCCGGCTGGCTTGCACCCTTGTTAGTTTTTCTTTTGCGTGCCTTCTTCTTGATCTCCTGAATTGGGACCGAGTTCTGCTCAGAGACCGCCTTCTTTAGTGTGTTGGGGCTGATCATATTTCGCACCTCGCCTATCTGAGGCTCGGTGAAGTCGGCAGCTGGAGGCGTCTCCTGAGAGCTGAACGGCAGACGACGCCTGTTGCAACTTGGCTTCTCCGCGGTACCGGCTTGATCGCGCACGTCTTTTGTTGGGTTGGGTTCTTGAGAAGGAGCCCCCATGAAGTCGTCACCGTACCCATGATCGGCAAAGTAATGATCGACGTTGGCAAATGTATCGTCGTCGTCGTCGTTCTGATCCTGTGCCATATGCATGTTTGGATCCAGTGGCATAGGGATGTCCGGCACCGTTGCGGCGGACTTGCCATGGGGACGACTTGGCGCCGGCACGACTGGCGGTGTTGTCTTTGGTGTGGTTTCCCCCGCCCCCAAACGAATCTGGCTCTTCGGCCAAAGCAGGGGCCAGCTCAGGCAGGCGCTGAGGGTCATAACGTCATCATCGTCGGCCCCGACGGGTCGAATCGGAGGTAACACCTCGTCGCAGCCTGGCAGCACCCGAACCAGTTGAACCCTAAACAAATTGGGTGGCATCTGGGTACCGTGGAATAAGGGCTGGCCAGGTTGAACGATTTTGCCCTTGGCGACATCGACCAACTCGTTGTTCATGAAGTGCAGGAGAGTACACAGAACGTCGGCGGCGCCCTGCGAAAACATGTAGGGCGTCAGGGATGCCCAGTCAAAGGCAAGGAGATGAAGTCCTCGGCCGAGAGAGGCTTAATTAGTTACCGTGATGATGGTGTCGAGCTCGGCTAATGTCGAGGCACCGCCAACGGCGGGCGTGCAGTTGACGGAGGGGCCGCTTGCTGCAGAGGTGCCGGCCGGCGTACACACGGGTGCATTAAGCTCCCGTGTCGGCGTCGGAGACACCAATGCCGCCTCCGCCGGAGACACCAATGGCCCCGCCATCGCGTTCTGCGAGTTGCTGGCCGTGAAGCTGGGAATCGGGGGCTGCCCCTGTTGGCCGCCAGCAATCCACGCCTGCAACCCCTCGATCAAGCTAGGCACAATGGCGGTGATCGTCGCTCCGATCTGTTGTTGCACTTGCTCTTGGACAATCTCCGGAATCCCCGCCACCTGTGCCTTGAGTTCTTGAACCTCGCGCGCCTGGCTTTCCGAGCTGGTCTTTTTCTCCTTTCGCCCACCAGCGTTATAGTATGACGACCATTTTGTCGACAAGCCTTTGCCGGCCACACGACCAGCTGATGTCGGCTTCTCGAGCTTATCCTTGTTCTTCATTACATTCAATGCCCTATTTAGAGTCGTGTCCCAAGGGCCGCTCTTAGTAGACCCCGCGCTACTGCTTTCAGTCGCCTGCAGAAGGAATGTGAATCATTTAGAAATTTGGCTTCATTAATTAGAATGCAACCATATGGAGCTAATTACGCGGGGGTGTACTCCTTACCAGAACAGCCTCAAGTGCCCTGGTCTTCGGATCCGTGGTCAGCTCCTTTCTTTTCGGGTCCTTCTTGTACCGGGCCCTGATAAAGTTCCTGGTCTGCTTGTCACCGTATTTATCGAAGAGGGGCGGTAGGCCTTGCTCGGCACGGTCCGCCTCCTCCTTGTCCCATATAGGCTCCGCCACTCTGTAACCGCCGAGACAGAGTGTGTGTTCCCCTAAGTTGAGCTGCCGCATTTCTTTCCCCCACAGACTTGATTCGGAGTGTGAGGCGCTCGAGCAATTGATCTTGAATTCGTTGTAGTCATCTTCGGTGATCGAAGGATGTTTCTCCTTGATCGTCTCATAACTCTCAGCTTTCTTGATCATTATCTTCACATTGGTTTTCCAAGTAGACAGGGCCTTGCTCATCTTCGTGAGGGCAGCACTGTTCACTTTATTCCCTTTGAGGCTTGTGTTATCAAATTGAGCGGGGAACTTGTATCGTTCGTGCAGCTTCGTGAAGAGGAGGTTGCGGTAATTCCCGTTGTCAGGATGCCTCAGGTTCTCGCTGTTGCTCGAGACGGTGCTCCGGAGAATGCACCCGAGCTGAATCGAGTACCCCTTAACTATTCGTTCGGGCGCTGTTGGATTCCCGTCGGAGTCCACTTCAGTAACTTCCTCCTTGAGGGTGCGGAGCACGGTCGGGCGCCGGTCCTTCCGTTGCCTCTTCGGTTGGCTTCCATCTGTGCGTGCGCCGCCATCATCACTGGTGGCATTCTCGGCGGCACCATCAGTGGTGGCATTAGTGGGGTCATCCTCCGCGGTACCATCAGTGGTCTCAGGATCGGTGTGGAAGGCGGCGTCCTCATACAAGTGAGGTTGTTCCTCCATCTCCTGGGACAGCTCCCAGAATGCCTTCCCGCCCGAACCGCCGGCCTCATCGTTGTTGGCCATGTTTCTCTCTAAATAGGAACAAAGTTTGGTCAAATAGTTGGTTATTGTCAAGGAACAAGATCATGGTCTCATCATTTAGGGTTTGTCGACACCGAGGCATCCTAAAAGCTAAGCTTTTATAATTGAGGGTTTTTCGACGCCCAGGCACCCTAAAAGCCTAAGCTTTCATCATTTCGGTTTTTATCGACACCGAGGCACCCTAAAAGCCAAGGTTTCATAATTTATGGTTTGTCCACACCGAGGCATCCTAAAAGCTAAGCTAGGAAGGAGAATTGTAAGTTGGGCCTAATCACTTGGCTCTATTGCCGCCTATGGTTTAATGCAGCTAGAACAAAGGGGCACTTGATCCTTCCTAATTAACCACTAAGATACCCCGGCCAATGCATTAGTCACAAGTACCCTATATGTCCTATTTTTAGCAAAGTCATGCTAAAATTCACGGAAAATTTCAGCATGACCTTTGCTGAAAATAGGACGTATGGAGTACCCGAATTTGACGGAACGGAAGTTAATCAACATTCCAGCAAACTCAAGGGCCTCTCGGGGTACCTGCAAAATCATTATCCCCGCCTAATGAAGTCGCCAATGGGTCATTTCAGAAGATCACAAGTAGCATCATCACAAGTACAACATCATGACAAGTACAGTAGCAACAGCAGTGAATACAGGCATAACAGCAGCATCAACAGTTAAGAAAAGGTTGCAGAAGCTTGTAAACCAATAGTTTGAAGTTCAAATATTTACAACAAGGAACCAAATACATGACCACCATTATTATCATTGTGCTAGTGTGACATACAAGTAGTACTAGTGTACATGAAAAAAAAACCTAAAACCTAAAACCCCAACAGAACATCAAGCCCGCCAACCGGCTAAACGAACTAAAGATCTCACTTGGGACTACCATACTAGTAAAGGCAAGAGCCAAAGGGGTTCTGAAAAAGATGAAATTGTCACGGACTATGGCATGCCAAAGTATGACAGGAAGCACTAACATGTCTTCCAATAAGTATGACAGCAAGCACTAACACAAAAGACAGAAACCAAGTGCTATTGAGACTTGACTTGTACATGAACAGTCACGACTTGATAGCAAACTGACAACAACTCAAAAATTGATGTTGCTGCCAGTATTAATTAGAAAGCAGCAACAATATGGCATATTTAAGTAACAGTGGCTATCCTTGACCTCATAAGGGCAGAGCCTCCAATAAGATGATTTCTTTCCACACAGAAAAATAGAAGTTAACCTAAACGAGTGATATACGTGAGAGTGGTTGAGCAAGAGAGGATTTATCAAATATGAAGAGTTGGTCATCTTCCTTTGAGAAATACTCCTATGTCAGATCTCAACCGGCGACTAATCAGGCCAACGAGGAGGAATGTACTTCTGAAGAAGGCACAAATTTAGTTTTTTGGTTGCTTCTTGAACCATTCGAGATATATAAGGGGCATATATAAATATAGCGTAGAAGAGTGAGCCAGCGACTTGACTTGCGCATATATAGTCACGACTGTGGGGACCACGTGTCAGGTCTGGTTGGCAAATACTCCAACGCGTAGGGGGAACAGCACAGCATGCCACAAGTCTACAACGCAAGCACTGATAGTTGAAGGGTACTTATGCCTAGTTATCTCTGAAGAAGAGGCACAGTACTGTACTGCAGGTTTTATGTTGAACAACAGGACCAGTTTGAACTCTGAAGCAATAGAAATTTTCTCAACTTCTTGATACAACTCAACAGACGTCACAAATACAATTCCAGCTCTCTTAAAGTATAGCATACACATTCACCACAGGAAGATATCTACTAATAGATGGATGGATCCTTTTGTAGCAACCCTGCATTTTGATTGATAAGGACAATAAGGTCTGTGTTCATTTGAGCGAGTCCTACTCCCAACAGAATATTTGATGCTGCGGTGGCGCACCCTAATTTGCTTACCATATCATTGACTCCAGTACTAACCTAAAAAAATTGTCTGTCTGCGATTTCTACTGATGCGAAATCAACTTATATTTTTCTTGTAGATCAACTCCAGCACTCACAGAGCACTCACAGACCTAAATTTTGATCTAGAGTACTTCAACGAAAATGGCAGAAATACAAAAAAATGACTTTGTGGTGCTGATTAGAGAGGAAGGAGGGAGGAGTGATGGCTACCTGCGTATGGAGTGGTCGCCGGCGTAGCTCCGGGCGGCGGCGTTGCTGCAGAGTCGGGGAGGCGTCGGGGGCGTCGGACGTCGGGGGCGCGGGCGTCGAGGGCGTCGGACGTCGGGGGCGCGGGTGTCGAGGGCGTCGGGGGCGTCCGGGGCGTCGGGGGCGCGGGCGTCGAGGGCGTCGGCGGCGCGGCGCTCGGCTCAGCGGGGGTGGCGCGGGGGCGGCGGCGCTGCGCTGGAGGGAGAGAGAGGCGTCGGGGAGAGGGGGGAGATCTGGCGAGGGAGAGAGAGGAGGGTGCGGCCAGTGGGGGGCGATATGGATGGGGGGATTACTAATGGCGCACCACGCCTCTGTGCGCCATAAGTATGTAGAATCTAATGGCGCACCACCCCCAGGTGCGCCATTAGTATTGTGTTCTAGTCACTAGCCCGACTGGTCAGGTATATATTCCACCTAACCCACTACCCAACAGAACCCACCCACTAGCCCGACTGGTCGGCACGCAGCACACCCACCAGGAGGTCCTGGGTTCGATTCCCAGGCTCCCCAATTTTTTTTTGCATTTAAAATGTTGTTTGACACTTATTTGTGTCTAAATATGTTCAAACTTGTTTAAATCATAACAGTAATATTTTTTTATAAAAAAGTAATAATTTTTTTGAAAATATCATCAAATTTGTTATTTGAAAATATTTATGAATATGCAAAAATATCATCAAATTTATTATTTTGAATATATCATGGGTCGACGGCGGCGGTTGAGTAGGGGAATCGAAGGTGCGGGGGGTCGGCGGCGGCGGTTGGGTAGGGGAATCGAGGGTGCAGGGGGTCGGCGGCGGCGGCCG
>LR738711.1:795497621-795567437 GCA_902687465.1 Secale cereale
TGAGTAGGGGAATCGAGGGTGCGGGGGGTCGGCGGCGGCGGCCGATGGACCGGGGGGGGTGCTCGACGGCGAGGGGGACCGGATCTGGCGAGGTGGGATAGCGATCGAGATGGAGGGGGGGTCGAGATCGAGTGTCCATGAAATTTAAAAATATTCATGATAGTTCAAAAAGTGCCCATGAAATACAATCGAGAAATGAAGGGTACGATTTAAATACAATCGATCTTAGCTAGCTATCTGTTCACAATCTTCTTGCCCTTCTTTTTCGCAAATGGAGTTCTTCTGTGGAACGGACGTCCTTTAGGTAAGGTGGTCCTGCTTCTTCTTGTGGTGTAAGCTGCTACTTCATCATCGTCGTCATGTTCGATCCTCGGGTTGCCGTACTTGTCGAAGTCTTGCTCATTGGCTACTCCATCCATTCCGATGATCTTCCTTTTGCCTCTCCTCACGACAACACGACTGGGCTTTGACGGATCGGTAATGAAGAAGCATTAGTCAACTTGGGAAGCCAGTACCCATGGCTCATTTTTCGCGGTGACGTTTGCGCCCGCGGTCTTGGATTTGGCTTCGGGTATAACCATGGTGGTGAAATACCGGTCTTCTTTTAGGACGCTCTTGGCCCATCTGACACGGAACATCGGAACCTTCTCTCCAGCGTAGCTCAGCTCCCAGATCTCCTCGATCCTTCCGTAGTATCTGTCCTTGTCATTACCGGTGTAGGATTCCATCGTTACCCCGGAGTTCTGATAACCATCGCTCTTCATGTCCTTGGCCTCGGTGTAGAATGTGTAGCTGTTGATATCGTACGCCTCATAGGTCATCAGGTTGTGCTCGGCGCCCTATGACAAGGCGAATATGAGTTGTTCTTCCGCGGAAGAATCATCATGTAAAGGGTACGACAGAAGCTTCTGCTTGAACCAACGCGTGAAACATGAGTTGTGCTCTTTGATTATATCTCCGTCCGTCCTCTGTTGGCCTCGGTCATTGTATGTCTTCTCAATAAAGGTTTTGTGCTGAACCACCCAAGGATCGACCACGTCTATGTGTTGTAGCGCGACTAGGTTTGCTCTTTCAAAGTCGGCGAGTCGACCCTCGAAGTCGACATGCATTTCGCGGCGACCCTCACGGTGACCCCATCCAGCGAGCCTGCCGAGGTGCCTGTTGACGGGCAGACCAACGGGGTTCTCGATGCCTAGATAATTCGTGCAGTACGAGATGCACTCTTCGGTCAGAAAGCCCCTGGCTATGCTTCCCTCTGGACGTGACATGTTGCGAATGTATCCTTTGATGACACCATTCATCCTTTCGAACGGCATCATGCTGTGCAGGAACGTCGGCCCGAGTTGGATAATATCGTCCACGATATGGACCAGCAGATGCAACATAACGTCGAAGAATGCGGGCGGGAAGTACATCTCAAGCTCGCATAGTATCACCACGATCTCTTCATGTAGCCTTCTGAGTTGCCTCACGCCAACAGACTTCCGAGAGATGACGTCGAAAAAGTTGCATAGGCTAAATAGGGTTTCACGGACGTGCGCATCCATGATACCACAGATTGCAACTGGAAGTATCTCCGTCATCAGCACGTGACAGTCGTGAGACTTCATCCCGCTGAACTTCAGCTTCGCCCGGTCTAGGTATCTGCTTATCTTCCCCGCGTAACCGTAAGGAAGTTGTACTCCTACGAGGCAGGTGAAAAACTGCCCGATCTCCTCCTGACTTAGAGTGAAGCACGCGGGAGGGTAGTCATTTCCGGTCTTCTTGGCCTTTTTGCCTTTGCGACGACTTTCCGTGTCCTGCTTCGCCTCATCATCATCATCATCATCATGATCATCATATATAGCGTGAAGCTCCTGCCTGATACCCATTGATTTCAAGTCTGCCCTTGCTTTCGGCCCATCTTTGGTCCTCTCTGGCATGTTGAGCAGGGTACCAAGCAGACTCTCGCACACGTTCTTCGTGATATGCATTACATCAAGGCTGTGAGGCACATGGTGGATCTTCCAGTACGGCAAGTCCCAGAAAACAGACCTCGTTTTCCATACCTTCAGCAGCGGCTCTGGCGCCTTTCGCTTCTTTCCCGGCTCTGGCGCCTTTTGCTTCTTTCCCGGCAGTGGGCAATCTTTCCAATTTTTTAACAGCTCGTCTATTTCCTCGCCGCTCCTCGTACGCGGGCGTCCTCGGGGTTCGGTTTCACCATCGAACAGATCCTTGCGTTTTCTCCACAGGTCATCGTCGCGAAGCCACCTTCGATGTCCCATGAACACGGTTTTCGAAGACCCGGGATCTCTATCTAGCTGGCGATACGTTGTGTCATCCATGCACCTGACGCATCCAGAAAATCCGTGGACCACCTGCCCCGCGACATATCCGTAACCGAGATAGTCGTGCACCGTCGTGAGCAGCGCGGCTCTCATAGGGAAATATTCTTTCTTTGTGGCGTCCCACGTATTGGCTGGCGTTTTCCACAGCGTGTCTAGCTCCTCTTTCAGCAGCCCTAGATACAGATTGATGTCGTTCCCTGGTTGTTTCGGTCCTTCAATTAGCATACTCATGTGAATGTACTTCCTCTTCATGCACAACCAGGGGGGAAGGTTGTACATCCACACAAACACAAGCCAGGTGCTATGTGTGCTTCTCTGGCTGCCAAACGGGTTGACTCCATCGGTGCTCGCGCCCAGCACGATGTTCCTTGGATCGTTCCCAAATTCTAGGTCTTCGAAGTTCAACGCTTGCCACTGGCTCGCATCCTTAGGGTGACTCAGCATCTTGTCTTTTTTATCTATCTCCGGATCATTTGCGTCAACTTCTCGCTTCTTCTCCTCCCTATCCGCGTGCCAACGCAGGAGCTTTGCTACCTTAGGGTCCGCGAAATACCGCTGCAGACGAGGAGTGATCGGAAAGTACCACACCACTTTTCGAGGAGCTTTATTCCTCTTCTTGTATCGAGTGACGCCGCACACCGGACATATGGTAGACTCCGCGTGCTTGTCCCGATAAATGATGCAATTGTTCATGCACACATGGTATTTCACGTGCGGTAAATCCATAGGACACACGATTTTCTTCGCCTCCTCCAAACTGGTGGGGCACTTGTTCCCCTTGGGAAGACGTTCGTGCCAGAATGACATGTTCTCGTTGAAGCATGCGTCGGTCATTTTGTGTTTTATCTTCATCTCCAGAGCCATGAGCGTTACTTTCAGGCGGGTATCCTCGGGCCTGCATCCTTCATACAATGGAGTAACCGCGTCTAACTCAATTTGATCCATCTTGGCTTTTTCTCGGGTGGCAGCTCTTGCGTTATCGGTCTGCTTGAGAAGCAGCTCTTGAATATGAGGGTCCTGCACCCAGCCCATCGATGGTTCAGCGTCGTCTGCTGCGGCGGCATCATCATCTTCATGATCATGCCCGTCGTCTGCTCCGGCATCTTCCTCATCATCATGTCCTGCATCTTCTACATGATGACTGTGTACAGCATCATCGTCGTGATCATCTCCTGGGGATTCTTCGTCTTCTCGCCCGCCCGAGCCGCGGTGGTTGTCTTGCTGCCCTTCCTCATTTCTTGCCCGGCCCCCATGGACGACTTCGTAGTCATCTTCATCACCTTGCCACCGATAGCCATCCATGAAACCACGCAAGAGCAGGTGGTCCCGCACCTGCCCGGAATCCGGGTCCGCAATAAGGCTCTTCAGCTTGCATCTTCGACACGGACATCTTATCTCCGTCTCGTTCTTTTGAAGCATCTCGGCCTTCGCGGACCTCAAAAACCTATTCACGATGCCTTCGGTCATCGTGCGCACCATGGTCGCCCTGCGGGGTAGAGCAAAACGATATTTTAGAACCAAGAAAAAATTTGCCATGACTTTCCCTAAAAATAGGACAAAAATGAATGTTTAATGCCAAAATTCTCACCGAAACGGAATGAATCAACATTCCGGGAAAATATTGGCAACTATCGCATTTCAAATACCGGTACACCTCCAAACACAAACACATATGCAACACAACAAACCTATGCAACACCACAAACCTACGTAGATCTAGCTAGGGCCATAAAAGTGCATGTGCACATTGTTGTATGGAGAACAACATAAATTTAGCTTCCCCCCTTACTTACCTATCAAAACAAGGTAATTTAACCACTTAATTTGAATGAATATATGGTGGAAATGAGGTGAAAAAGAGGAGGGACCCGAGAGGAGAGGAGGTGGACAGAATGAAGAAGTGGGGGGGGGGGGAAAGTGAGTGTGGTAGAGAGGCTGTCCAAAATATCTTGTTGCTGCCCGCATACTAATGGCGCACCAACTACGAATGCGCCATTAGTAATCAAGGTTACTAATGGCGCATTTATAGCTGGTGCGCCATTACAAGTTTTGCAAAAAAAAACATACTAATGGCGCACTGTCGCATAGTGCGCCATTACTAGTTCAAAATAGTAATGGCGCACTCTGGGACAGTGCGCCATTAGTAGTTTTGTAAAAAAAAGAATAAAAGATATCATAAAAAAAGAGCATTAATGGCGCACATTACTGCAGGTGCGCCATTACTAGCTACAACTAGTAATGGCGCACTATGCAAGGATGCGCCATTAGTATGTTTGGACAGGCGCGCTAGTTAAAAAAAACTTCTTGATACTAATGGCGCACTCCGGGCAAGGTGCGCCATTAGTACTTCGAACTCTAATGGCGTATCTGTTGCTAGTGCGCCATTACTGTATACTAATGGCGCACTGCCTGTCTGGTGCGCCATTAGTATCAATTCCATCTATAGCCCTTTTCCTAGTAGCGACGCACACCTTGGAGTTCCAAGCCGCCTGCTCAGCAGCCGGCTCGGAACTCGGGGACTACACCCAGTGGGTGCGCTGACGCGCCCCTACAGAAGAAATTGAAGGAATAAAAAGCAGAAGAACATGAAGCACACGTACCCGAACGGAGGACCGCGTGGCGACGAACTCTTGCACCGCCTTCTGCACGACGTTGCCCAAGGAATTGAAGTGGTCGAGGACGTCCCGCAACGCGACGATCCATGCACCGCCACCTCCGGGCCTCCAACTTGACTGCGCCACGCTGGTCGCCTCATTCTGCGGCGCAGGCAAGCTGGCCCTGCCGACCTCCACCTGCTGCAGCATAGAGACCGCCCTCGCAAGGCGCCGGCGGGCTGGGGCTCGGGGGGGCGGTTGCGGGCCAGTCACCAGCACGCCCCCAACTGGCGGCGCCTCCGTCCCCGCTGGCCGGCTACCCTGCTCCCCAGTAGGCAGCGCGGGGGGGGGCGGTGGTGGCGTCTCCAGAATGACGCAGTCGTCCTCCCTATCGCCTGGAGCCAGCTGCTCGCCAGCAGCCGGCGCCTGGGCCGATGGCTCTAGAGACCCTGACTCCGGGGGGACGACGTGGCCCGCTGGCTGCTGAGGGCCCTTTCCCCGCTCTCGTACTCAGACGGCGTCTGCCTGGGCCTTCTTGGCGGCTTCGGCCTCCGCCTGGGCGGCGGCATCGGCCGCCGCTCGCTACGATCCGCGGCCTCGCGCTCCGCGCGCGCCTCGCGGGCATTCCTCTCCGTCGCCTCCTGGAGCGCGGCGGCTGGATCCACGCGAGGGGGCGCAGGAGGGGCTTCTGAGCCTCCCACAACAAAGCCCGGTGGCACCCGCGAGAGGGAAAGTGGCGCGCTGCGCGGATATCCCAAAGAAACGGGGAGTCGGTCAAGAGGGGATCAGCTGAGAAAGATGAGTATCACGCAATGAAGGAATGCAGAACACTTACTCGGACACAATCGGCCTGGCCTTGGGCATTTTCGGCACGTTTGCCCTGGCAGCCGCCTCGACGCCTCGTGGCGGCGGTCGACAGCCGGAGCTTCTTGGGTGGGGCACCAGTCGGCCCTGATGAGGACCGACGTTTCCCATTGCGGGCTGTACCAGACGGCCCGGCCTGCTGGCTGGTGCAGACGGGTGCCTCCTCCACCTCGTCGTCATCATCCGGCCAGCTCTCAATGCCGCCTTCCGGCAGGGCGCTCGATGGCTGGCCCCCGCCGCCCGTTACCTCTTCCTCCTCCATGGTGGCAGCCCCAAGATCGGGGTCGCTTGTATCGCTCTGGGAGCGATCCGGCTCCAGGGGGCGGCCCAGTTGGTCAGAGCCCGGCGCCGGCTGGCCAGGGAAAATCTGAGCAAAATATCAGGACCAGATGGCTACAGCAGCCGAACGAAAAAGAAAGAAAACATAAAGATGAAAAGCTTACTGCGGGCGGCTGGTTGCCGCGGCTGTACGGCGGCTTGCCGAAGGCCCAGCCGGAGTCGGAGACCCTGCAGCTGGAGATGTGGTTCACCAGATGGGCCACCTCCCCGTATGGAAGGGGCTTGGTGCACGTTCGGCTGGGGTCCCGGCGCCCGCTCATGTCATAGATCAGGTGAGGGCGGCGCTGCAGCGGCAACACTCGGCGCTCAGGAAACGTGAGCAACAGATCCGCGGAGACCAAGCCCTCGCTATCTCTCAGCTCCCGGAGACGGCGCAGCGCGATGGAAGCGCCTTCGGTGAGGGTGGCAGGTCGGGTCCTCCAGGAGTCACGAGGCTCGGCAGGCAGCCCTAGCATCCACTCCGGCAGGGAGATGAAATCCTGCTCGGGGTCGATGTTGGAGACGTAGAAGTACGTCTTCTGCCATTGCTTCACCGACCCCACAAGCTTCGGCGCCGGGAAAAAGTTCTTCGTCCCGCTGCACTTCACCGCAATGCACCCCCCGCACTGGGCAGGCACGCTCTGGACGGCGGTGTCGTGCTTCACGTAGAAGAGCTCAGTCCAGAACTCTATGGTGGGGAGGATGCCGAGGTATGCTTCGCAGCGGACGACGAAGGACGAGAGCGTCATCACCGTGTTCGGCGTAAGGTGGTGGGGTTGGACGTGGAAGAAGTCCAGGAAGGAGCGGAAGAAACCGCTCGCCGGGAGGCCAAATCCGCACGGGAAGTGCGAGCGGAACACGACCCGCTCGCCTTGCCACGGGGCCGGCCTGATCTCCGCCACCGGCGCCAGGCGCACGGCGACCTTGTTGGCCGGAGGCAGCTTCCGCGACCGCCGGAGGACGTCGACGTGCTCCTGCAGGACCTCGCTGCCGTCCCACTGGCCGTGGTGTCGGGGAGGTGCCGGAACGGACATGGTTTGAGCGGCGGCTCGCTGCGACGACGATGAGAAGAGCAAGGGAGAAGAAGGAGGATGGGGGAGTGAGCGAGAGAACGGTGCCAGCCCTATCCCCCGACCTATATATAGGCCCGGGCGGCGAAGGTGAGGGGGCGGGCGTGGGATTAACCGCTCCATGCCCCGCACGACCCCCGCTTTTTTTGCATCTAATCCGCGCGCATTAAATGCGCATGGGAGGGTAATCGATTACCCCTACCACTCTGGATCCAAGCAGGGACCGAGGCCCCATAGTGGCGGGCCCCAGCCCGCTGTTACGTCCTGTCACGCGCATGGGCTGGCAGGCCGACGCGACAGGGCGGTGACACGTGGGAGCTGCCAACGGTCTGCGGGCCTGCTCGACTGCCTGCTGACCAGGCGGTGCCTTCCCACCGAAGACTCTAAGACGACGGTTCGGCTGCTGGAGGACGGCTCCAGCAGCGCAGGGCCGGCTGCCAGCAAACGGATATCCACGGAAGACAAGTGAAGGACGTTGGTTCTGCCTAAGAGGGGAAGCTGCTAGAACCCCTCGGCCCTCCAGCGCCCGCCGCGGAGTTCCACCAGCTTCGGGGACTACTATCGGAGATATTGACCATGGTTACCCTCGGGGACCACCCTTGGTATTTTAAGACAAATGACAGCCGCCTGGTCCACCGCAGCCGTCTGCCCATCAATCCGCCTCCTTGGGTAGCCTGCCCTAGGAGCCGGCTACCAGCAGGCGGCAGGGACCCAACAGGCGGCGACACCCAACACCACCAGCCAGCAGACGGTCCCATATTCCTTCCCCAGGACGCGTGCTGGGAGGACCCCCGCGCAGCAAGGGCGTGTCTACAGGTGAACATGTCCTTAGAAGATCTATAAGGGTGTGGCTACAGTGAACGTGTACCTTATGAATATCTCCCATACAGCGGGTCACTTTCGCCACGCCGCTCGTGACCAAGCATCAGTCAGAGGAGGCCATGATCCCACTACTCAGAGACTGCAGGGCCAGCAGGCGGCCGGCCCCATTGGTCAGTGGGTAGCTCACGAACAAGCCGCCCCTGGCAGACGCCCAGGGGAGACGGCCGCCTGGTAGTAGGCGGCAATTCTCGCCCTAGAAGTGCGAGTCTCATCAAGATGACAGGACAGGGCGTGGCGGCAGTGTAGGGCGGGAGGCGG
The DNA here is from genome assembly GCA_902687465.1 of Secale cereale. Lineage (NCBI taxonomy): Eukaryota > Viridiplantae > Streptophyta > Magnoliopsida > Poales > Poaceae > Secale > Secale cereale. Next base: position 795,505,935 of record LR738711.1, read on the forward strand.
CCGCACTATGGCCACTTCCCTCTTGACGAGGCTGTCGTCAGCAGAGGCACGTCTACAGTGAAAGACAATCACATAGGGCCCGTAGGCAGCGGGCCCCAGCAGGCACGCGGCAAGGCCGGCGCCAGAAGACACTGACGGCTGGGAGCCACATCGTCGAGATTACCATTGCACCCCTGGGGGGTAGACCTATATAAACCCCCCAGGGTCCTCCATGAGGAGGGGTTAGAAGGTTACGAGATTGAACCCTAGCAGAGAGAGATATGAGGTGGGCTAGCCTTGTTCATCTTCTTCCTTTAAACCGCACAGCTCAAGGAGCAACCTTGTAGCTACCTTAGTGACATCAGTCATGAGGCGGAGCCCCCGCAGAGCAGGACTAGGGGTGTTATCTCCTCGGAGAGCCCCGAACCTGGGTAAGATCCGTATGCGTCCTAAGTTCTGCTTTATCCTGCTTCGTGAGCCAGGCAACATTCTTTTGACCCCATGCATGATAAGCCATCCGTTGGCATATGTCGTTCCAAAACCCCGACAGCATGCATCTAGTGTATTGAGTTCATAAGAATAGAGTAACGCCTTAAGCAAGATGACATGATGTAGAGGGATAAACTCAAGCAATATGATATAAACCCCATCTTTTTATCCTTGATGGCAACAATACAATACGTGCCTTGCTGCCCCTACTGTCACAGGGAAAGGACACCGCAAGATTAAACCCAAAGCCAAGCACTTCTCCCATTGCAAGAACTATAGATCTAGTAGGCCAAACCAAACCAATTATTCGAAGAGACTTGCAAGGATATTATGAGCAAACATAAAGAGTTCAGAAAAGAACCAAATATCTTTCATAGATAACCTTGATCATAAACTCACAATTCATCGGATCTCGATACAGACACCGCAAAAAAAGATTACATAGAATAGATCTCCTCGAAGACCGAGGAGAACTTTGTATTGAGATCTAGAGAGAGAGAAGAAGCCATCTAGATACTATCTATGGACCCGAAGGTCTGTGGTAAACTACTCACAACTCATGGTGAGGGCAATGATGATGATGATGAAGGCCTCCGTGATGGATCCCCCTCCGGTGGAGCTCCGGAACATGCTCCAACATGGGATATCCATGGGAACAGAAGCTACAGCGGTGGAATTAGGGTTTTCTCTCTGTTCATGGAGTTTCTGGGATACGTGGTGTTGGAAATATTCCCTAGAGGCAATAATAAAATGGTTATTATTATATTTCCTTGTTCATGATAATTATCTGTTGTTCATACTTGAATTGTATTATACGGAAACAGTGAGACACGTGTGAATACATAGACCACAACGTGTCCCTAGTAAACCTCTAGTTACTAGCTTGTTGATCAACAGATGGTTACTGTTTCTTGGCCATGGACATTGGATGTCATTGACAATGGGATCACATCATTTGGAGAATGATGTGATGGACAAGACCCAATCCTAAGCCTAGCACAAGATCGTGTAGTTCGTAATGCTAAAGCTTTTCCAATGTCAAGTATCTTTTCCTTAGACCATGAGGTTGTGCAACTCTCGGATACCGTAGGAATACTTTTGGTGTGCCAAACGTCACAACGTAACTGGGTGGCTATAAAGGTACGCAACGGGTATCTCTAGAAGTATCTGTTGAGTTGGCACGAACCGAGACTGGGATTTGTCACTCTGTATGACGGAGAGGTATCTCTGGGCCCACTCGGTAAGACATCATCATATTGGGCTCAATGTGACTAAAGAGTAGGTCACGGGATGATGTATTACGGAACGAGTAAAGAGACTTTCCATGACGAGATTGAACAAGGTATCGGTATACCGACGATCGAATCTCGGGCAAGTGCAATACCGATAGACAAAGGGAATTGCATACGGGATTGAGTGAATCCTTGAGAGCGTGGTTCATCCGATGAGATCATGGAGGAACATGTAGGAACCAACATGGGTATCCAGGTCCCGCTGTTGGTTATTGACCGGATATTCGTCTCGGTCATTTCTACGTGTCTCCCGAACCCGTAGGGTCTACACTCTTAAGGTTCAGTGACGCTAGGGTTGTAGAGATATATGCACACGATAACCCGAATGTTGTTTGGAATCCCAGATGAGATCTCGGACGTCACGAGGAGTTCCGGAATGGTCCGGAGGTAAAGAATTATATATAGGAAGTCCAGTTTCGGCCATCGGGAGAGTTTCAGGGGTCACCGGTAGTGTACCGGGACCACCGGAAGGGTTGGGGGTCCACCGGTTGGAGCCACCTATCCCGGAGGGCCCCATGGGCCGTAGGGGGGGGTAACCAGCCCATAGTGGGCTGGCGCACCGCCTTGGGCCTCCCCCCTGTGCCTAGGGTTGGGAACCCTTGGGGTGGGGGGCGCCCCCTTGCCTTGGGGGGGCAAGCTTACCCCTTGGCCGCCGCCCCCCTAGGAGATTGCATCTCCTAGGGCTAGCGCCCCCCTGGCCCCTATATATAGTGAGGGGAGGGAGGGCAGCTTAACCCTTGTCCCTGGCGCCTCCCTCTCCCCCTGTTACACATCTCCCTCCTCCCGCAGGTGCTTGTTGAAGCCCTGCGGAATTTCCGTTGCATCCACCACCACGCCGTCGTGCTTCTGGATCTCCATCAACCTCTCCTCCCCCTTGCTGGATCAAGAAGGAGGAGACGTCGCTGCAATGTACGTGTGTTGAACGCGGAGGTGCCGTCCGTTCGGCGCTGGGATCATCGGTGATTTGGATCACGATGAGTACGACTCCATCATCCATGTTCTCTTGAACGCTTCCGCTCGCGATCTACAAGGGTATGTAGATGCACTCCTTTATCCCTCTTTGCTAGATGACTCCTTAGATTGATCTTGGTGATGCGTAGAAATTTTTTGAATTCTGCTACGTTCCCCAAAAGTGGCATCTGAGCTAGGTCTTTTGCGTAGCATCTTGCACGAGTAGAACACAAAGCAGTTGTGGGCGTAGATTTGTTCAATTCTCTTGCAACTACTAGTCCAATCTTGATTCGGCGGCATCGTGGGATGAAGCGGCCCGGACCGACCTTACACGTACGCTTACGTGAGATAGGTTCCACCGACTGACATGCACTAGTTGCATAAGGTGGCTAGCATGTGTGTGTCTCTCCCACTTTAGTCGGATCGGATTCGATAAAAATGGTCCTTATGAATGGTAAATAGAAATTGACATATCACGTTGTGGTTTTGGCGTAAGTAAGAAATGTTCTTGCTAGAAACCTATAGCAGCCACGTAAAAACTTGCAACAACAATTAGAAGACGTCTAACTTGTTCTTGCAGCATGTGCTATGTGATGTGATATGGCCAAAAGATGTGATGAATGATATATGTGATGAATGAGATTGATCATGTTCTTGTAATAGGAATCACTACTTGCATGTCGATGAGTGTGACAACCGGCAGGAGCCATAGGAGTTGTCTTATTTTTTGTATTACATGCGTGTCACTGAACAACGCCCTGTAATTACTTTACTTTATTGCTAAACGTTAGCTATATTAGTAGAAGTAATGTTTGGCGAGATGACTTCATGAAGACACGATGATGGAGATCATGATGATGGAGATCATGGTGTCATGCTGGTGACAAAGATGATCATGGAGCCCCGAAGATGAAGATCAAAGGAGCAAAATGATATTGGCCATATCATGTCACTTTATTTGATTGCATGTGACGTTTATCATGTTTATTACCTCTTATTTGCTTAGAACGACGGTAGTAAATAAGATGATCTCTCCCTAAAATTTCAAGAATTGTGTTCCCCCTAACTGTGCACCACGTGATGATCGGGTGTGATAGGCTCTAACATTCGCATACAACGGGTGTAAGCAAGATTTATACACGCAATACACTTAGGGTTCACTTGACGAGCCTAGCATGTACAGACATGGCCTCGGTGAAGGAAATATGCCCTAGAGGCAATAATAAAGATGTTATTTGTATTTCCTTATATCATGATAAATGTCTTTTATTCATGCTAGAATTGTATTAACCGGAAACTTAGTACATGTGTGGATACATAGACAAAACAGTATGTCCCTAGTATGCCTCTACTAGACTAGCTCATTGATCAAAGATGGTTATGTTTCCTAGGCATAGACATGAGTTGTCATTTGATCAACGGGATCACATCATTAGGAGAATGATGTGATGGACAAGACCCATCCGTTAGCATAGCACTATGATCGTTTAGTTTTACTGCTATTGCTTTCTTCATGACTTATACGTGTTCCTATGACTATGAGATTATGCAACTCCCGAATACCGTAGGAACACCTTGTGTGCTATCAAACGTCACAACGTAACTGGGTGATCATAAAGATGCTCTACAGGTGTCTCCGAAAGTATTCGTGGTGTTGGCATAGATCAAGATTAGGATTTGTCACTCCGAGTGTCGGAGAGGTATCTCTGGGCCCTCTCGGTAACACACATCACAATAAGCCTTGCAAGCAAAAGACTAATGAGTTAGTCACGAGATGATGTGTTACGGAACGAGTAAAGAGACTTGCCGGTAACGAGATTGAACTAGGTATGGAGATACCGACGATCGAATCTCGGGCAAGTAACATACCGATGACAAAAGGAACAACGTATGTTGTTATGCGGTTTTGACCGATAAAAGATCTTCGTAGAATATGTAGGAGCCAATATGAACATCCAGGTTCCGCTATTGGTTATTGACCGGAGATGAGTCTCGGTCATGTCTACATAGTTCTCGAACCCGTAGAGTCCGCACGCTTAACGTTTGATGACGATCGGTATTATGAGTTTATGAGTTTTGATGTACCGAAGGTAGTTCGGAGTCCCGGATGAGATCACGAACATTACGAGGAGTCTCGGAATGTCCGAGACATAAATATTGATATATTGGACGACTATATTCGGACACAGGAAGTGTTCCGGAAAAGTTTCGGATTTAACGGGATCGCCGGAGGGGGTTACCGGAACCCCCTACGAAGGGGGATGGTCCATAGTGGGCCTTATGGAAAAGAGAGAGGCAGCCCATAGGGGCTGGCCGGCGCCCCACCTAGGGTTCCTAGTTGGACTAGGATTGGGGGTTGCCACCTCTCCTTCTTTTCCTTTCCCTCTCTTCCTTCTTTGGTAGTTCCTACTAGGAATAGGATTGCAATCCTATTCCTAGTAGGATTGCACCCTAGCCGCACCATCGGAAGGGCCGGCCGGCCTCCCCATTGCTCCTTTATATACGGGGGCAGGGGGGCACCCAAAAACACACAAGTTGAATTGTTTCAGCCGTGTGCGGTGCCGCCCTCCACAGAAACACACCTCGGTCATACCGTCGCGGTGCTTAGGCGAAGCCCTGCGCCGGTGAATACATCATATCCGTCACCACGCCGTCGTGCTGACGAAACTCTCCCATGAAGCTCAACTGGATCAAGAGCTCATGGGACGTCATCAAGCTGAACGTGTGCAGAACGTGGAGGTGCCGTACGTTCGGTGCTTGATCGGTTGAATCACGAAGAAGTTCGACTACATCAACCGCGTCACTTGACGCTTCCGCTTCCGGTCTACGAGGGTACGTAGACACACTCTTCCCTCTCGTTGCTATGCATCTGGTAGATAGATCTTGCGTGATCGTAGGAAAATTTTAAAATACTACGTTCCCCAACACTCGGAACACGGAAGACCGAAAGGTCGAACATGAATCGTATATAAGATACGATCAACATGAAGATGTTCACCGTTGATGACTAGTCCGTCTCACGTGATGATCGGACACGGGCTGTCGATTCGGATCATGTATCACTTAGATGACTAGAGAGATGTCAATCAAAGTGGGAGTTCATTAAATTTGTTTAGATGAACTTAATTGTCATGAACTTAGTCTAAAATATTTACAATATGTCTTGTAGATCTAATGGCCCATGCTCATGTTGCCCTCAACTTCAACGCGTTCCAAGAGAAAACCAAGCTGATAGCAACTATACAGATTGGGTCCGTAACCTAAGGATTATCCTCATGGCTGCCAAGAAATCATATGTCCTTGAAGCACCGCTATGTGATGCACCCGTTTTCCCAGCAGACCAAGACGTTATGAACGCTTGGCAGTCCCGTTGTGATGATTACTCCCTGGTTTAGTGCAGCATGCTTTACAGCTTAGAATCGGGGCTCCAAAAGCGTTTTGAGCACCACGGAGCATATGAGATGTTCCAAGAGCTGAAAATGGTTTTCCAAGCTCATGCCCGAGTCGAGAGATATGACGTCTCCGACTTATTCTACAGTTGTAAGATGGAGGAGAATAGTTCTGTCAGCGAGCACATACTCAAATTATCTGGGTTGCACAATCGCTTGTCTCAGTTGGGAATTAATCTCCCACACGAAGAGGTCGTTGACAGAATCCTTCAGTCGCTCCCACCTACCTACAAGAGCTTTGTGATGAACTTCAATATGCAAGGGATGGAGAAGTCCATTCCCGAGGTATATTCAATGCTGAAATCAGCGGAGGTGGATATCAAGAAAGAACATCAAGTGTTGATGGTGAATAAAACCACTAAGTTCAAGAAAGGCAAGGGTAAAAACAACTTCAAGAAGGACAACAAAGGAGTTGCTGCGCCCGGTAAGCCAGTTGCCGGGAAGAAGCCAAAGAATGGACCCAAGCCTGAAACTGAGTGCTTTCATTGCAAGGGAATGGGTCAGTGGAAGCAGAACTGCCCCAAATACTTAGCAGATAAGAAGGCCGACAATGTCAATGGTATATATTATATACATGTTATTGATGTGTACCTTACCAGCTCTCGTAGTAGCTCCTGGGTATTTGTTACCTGTGCAGTTGCTCACATTTGTAACTCAAAGCAGGAGCTGCAGAATAAGCGGAGACTAGCGAAGGATGAGGTGACGATGCGCGTCGGGAATGGTTCCAAGGTCGATGTGATCGCCGTCGGCACGCTACCTCTACTTCTACCCTCGGGATTAGTTCTAAACCTTAATAATTGTTATTTAGTACCAGCTTTGAGCATGAACATTGTATCCGGATCTCGTTTGATGCGAGATGGCTACTCATTTAAATCCGAGAATAATGGTTGTTCCATTTATATGAGAGATATGTTTTATGGTAATGCCCCGCTGGTCAATGGTTTATTCTTGATGAATCTCGAACATGATGTTACACATATTCATAGCGCGAATGCCAAAAGATGTAAAGTTGATAATAATAGTCCCACATACTTGTGACATTGCCACCTTGGTCATATTGGGGTCAAACGTATGAAGAAGCACAATACAGATGCACTTCTAGAGTCTCTTGATTATGAATCATTTGACACGTGCGAACCATGCCTCTTGGGCGAGATGACCAAGACTCCGTTCTCCGGAACAATGGAGCGATCGACCAACTTATTGGAAATCATGCATATCGATGTGTGTGGTCCAATGAGTGTTGAAGCTCGCGGAGGCTATCGTTATGATCTCATCCTCACAGATGACTTAAGTAGATATGGGTATGTCTACTTGATCAAACACAAGTCTGAGACCTTTGAAAAGTTCAAGGAATTTCAGAACGAGGTTGAGAATCAACGTGACAGAAAAATAAAGTTCTTACGATCGGATCGTGGGGGTGAATATTTAAGTCACGAATTTGGCACGCACCTAAGGAACTGTGGAATTGTTTCACAATTGACACCACCCGGAACATCTCAGCGTAATGGTGTGTCCGAACGTCGTAATCGTACTCTGTTGGACATGGTGCAATCTATGATGTCTCTTACCGACTTACCGCTATCTTTTGGGGGATATGCTTTAGAGACTGCCGCATTCACTTTAAATAGGGCTCCGTCTAAATCCGTTGAGACGACACCGTATGAACTTTGGTTTGGCAAGAAACCTAAGCTGTCATTTCTGAAAGTTTGGGGTTGCGATGCTTATGTCAAGAAACTTCAACCTGAAAAGCTCGAACCCAAATCGCAAAAATTCGTCTTCATAGGATACCCAAAGGAAACTATTGGGTACACCTTCTACCTCAGATCCGAAGGCAAGTTCTTCGTTGCCAAGAATGGATCCTTTCTGGAGAGAGAGTTTCTCTCGAAAGAAGTGAGTGGGAGGAAAGTGGAACTTTTTGAGGTGACAGTCACCCCTTCCGAACCGGAAAGTAGCATAGCGCAGGAAGTCGTTCCTGAGGTGCCTGCACCGACTAGGGAGGAAGTTAATGATGATGATCATGAAGCTTCGGATCAAGGTACCGCTGAACTCCGAAGGTCCACAAGGACACGTTCCGCACTAGAGTGGTACGGCAAACCTCTCATGGAAATCATGTTGTTAGACAACGGCGAACCTTTGAACTATGAAGAAGCGATGGCGGGCCTGGATTCCAACAAATGGCTCGAAGCCATGAAATCTGAGATAGGATCCATGTATGAAAACATAGTATGGACTTTGGTAGACTTGCCCGATGATCGGCACGCCATAGAAAATAAATGGATCTTTAAGAAGAAGACTGACGCGGATGGTAATGTGACCATCTATAAGGCTCGACTTGTCGCTAAAGGTTATCGACAAGTTCAAGGGATTGACTACGATGAGACTTTCTCTCCAGTAGCGATGTTGAAGTCCGTACGAATCATGTTAGCAATTGTCGCATTCTATGATTATGAGATATGGCAAATGGACGTCAAAACGGCATTCCTTAATGGCTTCCTCAAGGAAGAGTTGTATATGATGCAGCCGGAAGGTTTTGTCGATCCAGAGAATGCTAACAAGGTATGCAAGCTCCAGCGCTCAATCTATGGGCTGGTGCAAGCATCTCAGAGTTGGAATATTCACTATAATGATGTGATCAAAGCGTTTGGGTTTATACAGACTTGGGGAGAAGCCTGTATTTACAAGAAATTGAGTGGGAGCTCTGTAGCATTTCTCATATTATATGTGGATGATATATTGCTGATGGGAAATGATGTAGAATTCTTGGAGAGCATTCAGGCCTACTTGAATAAGAGTTTTTCAATGAAGGACCTTGGAGAAGCTGCTTACATATTAGGCATCAAGATCTATAGAGATAGATCGAGACGCCTCATTGGTCTTTCACAAAGCACATACCTTAATAAAATATTGAAGAAGTTCAATATGGATCTGTCCAAGAAAGGGTTCTTGCCTGTATTGCAAGGTATGAGATTGAGCACGACTAAATCCCCGACCACGGCAGAAGATAGAGAAAAGATGAGTGTCATCCCCTATGCATCAGCCATAGGTTCTATTATGTATGCCATGCTATGTACCAGACCTGATGTGAACCTTGCCATAAGTTTGGTAGGGAGGTACCAAAGTGATCCCGGTATGGAACACTGGACAGCGGTCAAGAACATCCTGAAGTACCTGAAAAGGACTAATGATAAGTTTCTCGTTTATGGAGGTGACGAAGAGCTCGTCCTAAAGGGTTACGTCGATGCTAGCTTCGACACAGATCCAGATGACTCCAAGTCACAAACCGGATACGTGTATATTTTGAATGGCGGGGCAGTCAGCTGGTGCAGTTGCAAGCAAATCGTCGTGGCGCATTCTACATGTGATGTGGAGTACATAGCTGCTTGCGAAGCAGCGCAGGAAGGAGTCTGGATGAAGGAGTTTGTCACCTACCTAGGAGTCATTCCAAGCGCGTCGGGCCCGATGACTCTCTTTTGTGATAACACTAGATGAAGACGAAAGAGGGGATGCCTTCCCGGGGCATCCCCAAGCTTAGGCTTTTGATTATCTTGAATTTACTTGGGGTGCCATGAACATCCCCAAGCTTAGGCCTTTGCTACTCCTTGTTCCATAGTCCATCAAAGCAATACTCAAAACTTAGACAAAAAATTTCGTGAGCTCCATTTAATATAACAAATCAAACCACTACTCAAAGGTGCAGCAATGAATTCATTCTTTGTTTATATTGGTGTTAAACCTACTTTACTCCAAATTCTCTATGGTTCATATCCTCCAATACTACTCATAGATGCATCGGAATAAGCAAACAACACACGAAAAACAGAATCTATCAAAGACAGAACAGTCTGTAGTAATCTGGAGGGTTCGCCTACTTCTGAAACTCCAAAAAATTGAAAATAAATTGTTAAGTCTGCAGATTTTTTCTACCAATCATCTGTAAAAAGAATCAACTAAAACTAATGCTCCAGTAAAATCCCACGACTACTTTAGCAAGCGCTAATGATTCTGTTTTTCACAGCAAGATCACATATACTTCACACAAGTCTTCTCAAAGGTTCTACTTGGCACAAACACTAAAAGAAACACGAAACCACATCTAATCAGAGTATAGATGCAATATTTATTCCCTAACAGTAACAAAAACAAAAAAACAAAAATTTTGGTTGCCTCCTAACAAGCGCTATCGTTTTACGCCCCTAGCTAGGCACGATACAAGATACATCTAGGTATTGCCATCCTTGGAAGGCAATCCATAAGTGGCTCTCATGATAGATTCATATGGTAATTTGATTTTCTTTCTAGGAAAGTGTCGGTGTACTAAGGTAGGGGTACCTCAGTACCCCAACTTGTGCACGGGCAGTTGCGGCTTCCCGCGGCAGGGTTTACCGCGTGCTCGCCGGAGACCTTCCTGCTCCCTATTAAACCATTCAAAAACAAAGTATACAAGACAGAAGATCGAGACCCCGGCAAGAGGAGCTTGCCGGGAAGGCCGTACTAGGCTCAAGAATACCTTACTAACACAAGGCCCTGGCAAGAGGAGCTTGCCAGGAAGACTAGAAGATTCCATCATAGAAGACCCGGCAAGGGCCCGGAGAGCGGCAAGCTCCCGGGCCCGGCAAGATCAAGGCCCCGGCAAGGTGCTTGCCGGGAGGGGTGCGCTGTGTGCCCGCGCTCCAGCTCATCGGCCCACGCGTCGCCCTGGGGCCTGTCTAGGGACGCGTGGCGGGTGGCTGTGCAGCCTGGGGTACACGGTGGCACTCCACGGTGGTGGATCCATCACCGTGGCGAACGGAGACGCTAAGGCGGGAGCTTTTGGGGTCGACGGCGACGGGCATTAAATGCCCTTGTCCCCCACTGTCAAAGTAGGTATAGACCACTGTTCTGTACTGTAGCTCCACTGTTCCCGCACTGTTACAACTACCACCTCTTTTACGTTTTTACCCCTTTCTCCTACGCTGACACCTGTCGGTGACCCCTTGTACTATAAAAGGAGGCCCATGCACAACGTGGAGGGGGTTCGGAACCTAGATCACTCTCACGCTCGGTGTAGCTGCTTCTTCAAGCTCCCGAGCACTCCAACTCAATACAAAACTAAGCAGGAGTAGGGTTTTACGCGTCTAGCGCGGCCCGAACCTGGGTAAAACTGCCCGCGTGCTCGCTACGATCTGCTCTTTGTGCTCCCTCCGCCCTCGTACCGCACAGACAAAGGGGCTCCGGTCCCATAGGTGTTCGTGGCGGACAGTTTCCCCCGACATCTTTGGCGCGCCAGGTAGGGGGCGTCGAGGTTGTGCGAACCTGATCCGGCGTTCACGCGGGCGCATTCTTCATCAACCTCTCCGAATTCGTCAACTTCATCAGCGACAGCATCATGGCCCCGAAGAAGAAGGCTTCGGAGGTCGGAGGCCCGTCTGCGTCTCACCCGCCGCCACCAGAGCCAACGATGGGCGGGGGAGACGCCGTTGGAAGGGTGGTTGCCGGTGAGGACACTCACGGCGCCACCAGATCCAAGAACAGGACGGATGACCGAACCTCGGTCTCCGTGGACGCACCACGTCCATCCCAGCACACGACAACCCAGCAGCGCCATACCACGGGAGGTGGTATCCGCTTGCTGGGGCAAGGCCAAACCGGAGGCTCGCGGGACGTCCCGGACCCCCGTCCGGGCACAAGCAAAGCGAAGGCGTCGGCGCGGGACCCCGCTCCTTCTAACGTCGTTAGAAGTCCGAGCGTATCCCGCTCCTCGCACCGCTCGCCCGCGTTCCCCTCTACTCCAGCAGAAGCGCTCGCAAGGGCGCAACTGCTCCTCGACTTCCCTCCAGCGGCAAACAAGGCCGACGACTGGAGGGCCACCATCCAGAGCCTGATCGCCTTCGCCAACAACGATTCTCCACAGCAGCCGTCGGCCTCGCGGCCGCGGCAGGCTGAGAAGACGAAGGCCGACGGCGACAAGACTGCCGGGGGTGCGACAAGCGCACACTCCCCGCAGCGAAAGCAGAAGACGCCGCCCCGCCGGAACAACGCCGACGACGGCTCCACGGCCTCGTCGGACCCGCGGGCCCGTCGGGACCAGCGCCAGGTCCTCGACGACCGGCGAGATGAAGACGCTCGGACCACAATCGAGCGCCGCCGAGAAGCTCGGCGACAATCAGACAAAAGAGCCGGGAACACTGTCGACGCGCACGCGCCCGGTGAGCCAGGCGACTTGCCGTACGCGGCAGGCTGCCCTGCGTTCACCCGCGAGCTGCGGCGCGTCCAGTGGCCCAGCATGAAGAATTTCAAGCCCGACGTACCGGAGAAGTACGACGGCAAGACGCACCCCTCTGAATTCCTCAGCGTCTATACCATCGCAGTACAAGCTGCCGGGGGGCGCGACGAGAAGATCTTGGCTAACTACTTCCCGCTCGTGCTGAAGCCGAACGTCCGTTCGTGGCTCATGCACTTGCCGGAAGGCTCCATCTCTTCTTGGGCCGACCTCTGCCACCAGTTTGTTGGCGCCTTCACCGGCGGCCACAAACCCCACGGCCAGGAGAGCGATCTCCACATCTTGGCCAAGAAGGAAGGCGAGACCCTGCGCAAGTATATCCAACGCTTCAGCCGTGTGCAGCACAACATCCCCGATGTCCACCCTGCTGCGGTTATTAGCGCGTTCCATCAGAACGTGCGTAACCGCCGCATGCGTGAAGAAATGGCGATGACCAAGATTCGGGACGTCAGCGAGCTCTACGCTCTTGCTGACAAGTGCGCACGCGCAGAAGAGGGGAGGAGACTCCCCGGAGAGGATGCTGGCGCAGGAGGAAGCGACAGCGACGACGCCGCCCCGGCAAAGAAGAGCCGGCGGCGGAACAACAGAAGGAAGGGCAAGAAAGAGGTGCTTGCCGTCGAGAAGTCCGGCAAGGAGGCCCCCGCCAAGCAAACACAGGCTGGCGGCTCCGGCAAGGAGCCTGCCCCTGTAGCGGCGGCCGACAAGCAGGACGCCTCCGACAAGCAATACTGTAAGATCCACCGCACCAAGGGCCACGACCTCTCCAACTGTAAACGCGTCGAGTATCTCGTCGAGCAGCAGAAAGCTGAGTACGAGAGGCGCGACAAGGAGAAGGCCCAAGGTGGCGGGGAGGAGACAAGCAAGAAGCGGCCGTTCAATGGCCGGGGAGGACGCCGCGGCAAAGCCAAGCAGCGGCAAGTAGATCGACCTCCCCGGGGCCGCGACAAGGACGAAGACGACGATGAAGACATGGAGGATGAAGAAACCAGCGAGCAGGAGTTCCAGAAAGCCACAGAGGTCCTGTGCGTCGACGGTGGCGCCTCTCTGCACACCTCCCACTGCCAGCTCAAGCAGTGGGTGCGTGAGGTGAACGCAGCGGAGCCGCCCATGGAGACGCGCAGGCTCCTCAAATGGTCCAGCACGCCCATCATTTTTGATCTTGAGGATCACCCTGACCGCACCACTGCGGTCAGGTGCTTGCCGATGCTGGTCTCACCCACCATCCGCAACCTCAAGGTCACCAAAATGTTGGTTGACGGCGGGGCCGGGCTGAACTTGATCTCCTCTGCTGTGATCAAGAAACTCCAGATTCCAGATGGCGAGCTCGAAGAAACCGGTTCATTCCAAGGAATCAACCCGGGAAGGAGCAAGCCCAAGGGAAAGATCACTCTGCCGGTGACCTTTGGCGGGGAGCTCAACTTCAGGACTGAGCGCATCACTTTTGACGTTGCCGATATTCCATTGCCCTACAATGGAATACTTGGCCGTCCTGCCCTCGCCAAGTTCATGGCAGCTTCCCATTATGCTTACAACGTACTGAAGATGCCGGGGCCGATAAGCGTCATCACTGTCCACGGCGACAAGAAGGATGCGCTTGTCTGCGCCGACAAGATCTACCGGGATGCGGCAGCAGCGGCCGAGAAGGATACTCTTGCCGCTGAAGCTCCCGGGGGGAAGAAGATGAAGACCAAGTCCGGCAAGTGCTCTGGGACCCACTCCGGCAACCGCACCTCTTCGGAGTGCTGCGCTGCCGTCGAGGACGTTCCATCGAGCTCCACCGGCAAGAGTAAGAAAGGAATGGCCGCTCCTCCGGCAACCAAGAAAGTGTCCGCAAAGGAGGACGGCACTGGTGGTACCTTCACCATCAGTGCCACCCTTGACAGCAAATAGGAAAGCGCGCTCGTTGCCTTCCTGCGGGCGAATGTCGATGTGTTTGCCTGGCAACCATCTGACATCCCCGGTGTTCCCAGGAAGGTGATTGAGCACAAGCTTGCTGTCTGTCCTCATGCGCGGCCTATCAAGCAGAAAGTGAGGAAGCAAGCCGTGGAGCGCCAAGAGTTCATCAACGAAGAAATCAAGAAGCTAGAAGCAGCAGGCCTAGTTAGAGGTGTGATCCATCCGACATGGTTGGCAAACCCAGTCGTCGTGCGCAAGGCCAACGGGAAGTGGAGACTGTGTATAGACTTCACCGATGTGAATAAAGCATGTCCCAAGGATCCTTTCCCTTTGCCGCGCATTGACCAGATCGTTGACTCCACTGCCGGATGTGAGCTACTCTGTTTTCTTGATGCATACTCAGGCTACCATCAGATTTTCATGGCCAAGGAAGATGAAGAGAAGACTGCATTTATCACTCCATGTGGCACTTATTGCTTTATTCGCATGCCATTTGGACTGAAGAATGCAGGCTCAACCTTTGCAAGGGTGGTATATACTGCTTTTGAGCCACAGATCCACGGAAATGTAGAAGCTTACATGGATGACATCGTGGTGAAGAGCAAGAGCAAGGAAACCTTGGTCCAAGATCTAGAAGAAACATTTCAGAACCTGCGCAAGATACAGCTCAAGTTGAACCCCGAGAAGTGCGTCTTTGGAGTCCCTTCCGGCAAGCTTCTCGGGTTCTTTGTGTCACAGAGGGGGATTGAAGCCAACCCCGACAAGATTAAAGCCATTGAGCAGATAGAGGCCCCGAAGCACGTCAAGGATGTCAGAAGGCTAGCAGGTTGTGTGGCTGCCCTCAGTAGGTTCATTTCAAAGTCTGCAGAACGCGCCCTACCTTTCTTCAAAATCTTGAAGAAGGCAGGTCCCATGAAGTGGACTCCAGAAGCGGAGGCTGCGCTGCAGGATTTGAAACGGTACCTGTCCTCCACTCCTATACTTGTCGCACCTAGACCACAGGAAAAGTTGTTGCTATACTTAGCAGCAACCAACCAGGTGGTTAGTGCTGCGTTAGTAGCGGAGAGGGAGTCCGACGAGGAGTCAGCACCACCGGCAAGTGAATCCAGCGACAAGCAGGGGGCTGCTCCGGCAAGCTCTGGCCCCGACAAGGAAGACTCTGCGCAGGAAAAGGATGAGGTGCGGAAGAAGATGGTGCAGCGCCCAGTTTATTTTTTAAGTTCCCTTCTCCAGGGAGCTAGATCAAGATACTCTGGTGTGCAAAAATTGCTTTTCGGCCTCCTCATGGCCTCGAGAAAGCTGCGCCATTACTTCCAAGCCCATGAGATAACAGTGGTCACTCGCTTTCCGCTGAAGAGGATATTGCACAACCCGGAAGCAACAGGCAGGATTGTCGAGTGGGCACTGGAGCTGTCAAGCTTTGGACTCAAATTTGAAAGTACTTCAACCATACAGAGCCGAGCTTTGGCAGAATTCATAGCTGAGTGGACCCCAACGCCCGACGAAGAAGTTCAAGAAACAAGTGCACCCGTACAAGAAGCGACAAGTGAATGGGTAATGTATTTCGATGGTGCCTTCTCGCTGCAAGGCGCCGGTGCCGGCGTGGTACTCATCGCGCCCACCAGAGAACACCTCAAATATGTTATCCAAATGCACTTTCCCAGGGAGCAGGCGACAAACAACACTGCTGAATATGAAGGCTTGCTCGCCGGCCTCAGGATTGCGGCCGAACTTGGGATCAGGAAGCTGATTGTACGAGGAGATTCTCAGTTGGTGGTCCGGCAAGTCAACAAGAGCTATCAGAGCCCTTTGATGGAAGCTTATGTCGATGAAGTGAGGAAGCTTGAGGAACACTTTGAAGGTCTGCAAATGGAGCACGTCCCGAGAGCTCAGAATGAGATTGCAGATGGCCTTTCAAAGTGTGCTTCGATGAAGTTACCTGTGGAACCAGGGACCTTCTTGCTCAAGCTAACTCAACCATCCGTTACACCATCAATTGGGCAGTCCAAAAAGAGAAAGTTGGTCTCCGGCGATTACTTGCCGGCGGATCTTCCAGAGCCCGCCGCCAAGGTCCCCAAGATCAACAATCAAAACGCTGAGGAACAGTTTGCTCCTGCAGATCCTCGGGTCTGTACAGTTGAAGCAAGTGTTCCCGACAAGCTTCGCCCCGGCGAGCTTGCCGGGGGATCATCAACTCCGGCAGAACCTGAGGTTCTTGCCGTGGAAGCTGAGGTTCCCGCAGCGGCCCTCGAGCCTTTAGTCCTTGCCGTCGAGCCTCGAGCTCCGGCATGGGCGCAGCAGATAGTCCGTTTCCTGCAAACTGGGGAACTTCCCGACGACCCTCAAGAGATAGAGAAGATAACCAGACAGTCAAGCATGTACCAGTTCGTGGATAACGAACTGTACAGAAGAAGGCTCAATGGTGTCAGGTTGAAGTGCATTCCCAGGGAAGATGGACAGAAGCTGTTGGCGGAAATACACGGAGGCATATGCGGCCATCACATTGGCGCAAGAGCGCTTGCCGGGAAAGCTTTCCGGCAAGGGTTCTTTTGGCAAGAAGCCCTCCAAGATGCAACTGCACTAGTAACCAAGTGTGAAGCGTGCTAGTTCCATGCAAAGCAGATTCATCAGCCAGCTCAAGCTCTCCAAACAATCCCTTTGTCCTGGCCCTTCTCGGTCTGGGGGCTCGATATCCTCGGCCCCTTCCCCCGAGCTGTCGGGGGCTTTGAGTACTTGTACGTTGCAATCGACAAGTTCACAAAGTGGCCAGAAGTGGAGCCGGTGAGGAAGGTGACAGCACAGTCAGCAGTCAGGTTCTTCAGGTCAATTGTTTGCCGTTTCGGGATCCCTAACAGGATCATCACCGACAACGGTACGCAATTCACAAGTCGCACCTTCATGCAGTACGTCCAAGACCTTGGCGCCAAGGTCTGTTTCGCTTCTGTTGCTCACCCGAGGAGCAACGGTCAAGCGGAGAGGGCCAACGCTGAAGTGCTGCGCGGACTCAAGACAAGGACCTTTGACAGGCTGCGCAAGTGCGGAAGAAATTGGATAGAGGAGCTACCGGCGGCTCTTTGGTCAATCAGAACGACACCAAGTCGAGCCACCGGACAGACACCCTTTGCTCTAGTATATGGAGCAGAAGCAGTTCTCCCCACGGAACTCGTATACGGATCTCCTCGAGTACTCGCTTACGATGAGCTCGAGCAAGAGCAACTGCGGCAAGATGATGCATTGCTCCTTGAGGAGGAACGTCTCCAGGCTGCTGTATGAGCTGCTCGATACCAGCAAGCCTTGCGTCGCTACCATAGCCGCAAGGTCAAGGCCAGGAGTCTCGAGGAAGGCGACCTTGTTCTTCGGCGTGTTCAGTCCGCCAAGAATTCCAACAAGTTGACGCCGAAGTGGGAAGGCCCTTATCGGGTGAGACAAGTCACGAGGCCCGGCGCTGTCCGCCTCGAGACCGAAGAAGGCTTACCGGTGAGCAACTCCTGGAACATAGAGCATCTTCGCAAGTTTCACCCCTAAGGCGCGGTTGCCGTGATCCGCTCCGGCAACCACCTTTTGTACAAGCTTTGCCGCTGTAGCATGTAACCCTTTGTACAAAGCCGGGCGCAGACCCCGTGCATCAGTAAAGTTTCTGTGTTTCTCGCATCGATCGCCTTTTGCATGCTTTTGTTTGCTATTTGCATGTTTTGTTTGGCATTTGCTGCAACACTCAAGTATCCGGTAAGCATTGGCACGCCGAAAGGCTGTACACTTGTTTTTTCTCTCCCTTTTCTTTCCTCTTAAGCAGAAGGAACGTTCCTCGCGCACAAGTTTGTCGGGGGGGAAGGAGGTGGAAGAGGAATCATGTGCTGTTCAAGAAAGAGAAGTCTTACCAGAAAGCAAGCAATATAAGCAAGCAACATATGAAAGATAAGTTGTTAGAATTTGACCAGTTCAAATTTTAAATTTTAGTTGCCTTCCTTGAACAATCACACTTTGTATGGAAAACCTGTGCGCGGAGGAACCTACCCGTAGCTTGCCGCACCCTTATCTTGTTTTCGAGTTCGCTCAACGATTTAAGTGAGCTGCGACAAGTGTCGCGCCCTTGCTTCGTTTCCGAGTACGCTCGACAAGCTAAGTGCGTTGCGACTAGCTGCGGCAAGGTTGCTTGCCGGTGAGGACCTTGGCCAGCAGGCTGCTCAGAGTTCAGCACTCAGCGCTCGCGGCAAAGGCTCCTTGCCGGCAAGCTCCCCGGGAGCGTAGGGTGAAAAACATACAAAGTCAAGGATTAAGACAAGGAAGATAACATTGCACTGATTGATCAAAATGAGATAAATATCTTACAAAGGATAACTTGTTGCAATGGACTAATAAGTTCATAACATAATGTGCAGCAGTAAAAAGAGATAAAGATAACGGAGCCCTAATCTACGCGGTCGCCCTCCTTCCTGCCAAGCTTAGCCACCTTGGCGATGATGTGGGCAACCTGCTCCTTCAGGGCCTCCGTGTCTGCATCAGCCGGCAAGCTGCGAAGAACGTTGGTGAGATTGATCCCCGGGTTGCGGTACACGATCTTCGTCAGCACCCGCTCCAGAGTTCCCGCGCAGAGCAGGCGTGACTCCTCGGCCAGCTGCGCGGGGATTTGGTTCCGGAGACCTGCAAGAGCCGGCGCGATCCCTCTGAAGAAGAGGCTGAGCCTGGCGCTGTGCGGGAGATCCGGATCCGGCGAGTAGATGAGATGTTCGACCTTCAACGCCAGCAGCTCCTGGTCAATATTGGACGCAGAAGAAACCAAGTCTTTGGTCCACACCTCAATGGTCTGCCGGAAGAGCTCGGATGCCTTGTTGACGTTCTCCACCAAGGTCCGCTCCTTGCGGAGCTCCTCCTTCAACTTGGTCTCCTGAGCCCGGGCAGCGTCGAGCGATTCCTTCAGAGTGGTGACCTTCCGCTCCAAGTCCTCGATGGAGTCCTTGGCGGCCTTCAACTCGTCGCCCCTCTTGGAGAGACTCACTTGGAGCTCAGAGTTTGTGTGAGCGTCCTTCTCGCGCTCAACGATGAGCGCGGCAACCTTCTCGGCGCTCACCTTCAGCGCCTTCTCCAACTGCATAACCTTGGCGGCGAGCTCTTTCTTGGCGTCTTCCGCGGCAACCGCGGCGGCTTTCGCCTCCTTCAACTCCCCGCCAAGGGCAGCCTCGCGAGCGGCAAGGTCCTCCTCATGGGAGTCGAGCTCGACCTTCCGCTGCGCGAGCTCTCCCTCTCGCCGGGACATCTCCACCCCGGCGAGCCGCTGCTGTTCCTCGGCTTCAGCCTTCTAGAGCACCCACTCCTGGTACTCGCCGGCGAGACGCTCGCGCTCCTCCGCCACCTCGCGGAGGGCCGCCTGGTTGGCGGCGCTGAGCTCCGCCGCGCGCTTCTCCATTTTTGCGGCGGCCTTGGCGGCAAGGGCCTCCCGGGAGGCGAGCTTCGCCTGCCTGGCCCGGTAAAGGGCCAGGAGTTGGTGGAGCAGCTTCTCCTCCTCCGGCCCTTCGCTCCCGCCGGGCGCCTCGACGATTTTCAGGCCCGCGGAGGCGAGGACTTCTCCGTCAAACGCCTCGCCCTCCGCGGGAGCTCGCGAAGAAGACCCCCAAGGCATCTGGATGAAGACGCCATTGGGGGCCTCAAGGTAGTACCCCTGCTCCTTGCTGGCGGAGGGGTCGGCGGTCGGAGCAGCATCCGATGCTCCCGCCACCTCCGGGTCGGCGGTGCGGTCGCCGTCTCCCTCCCCCGCCGCTGCGTCCGCAGCCGGAGCAGTCTCCTGCGCGGCCGGCTCGGCGGCCTCAGCCATCTCCTCGGTGGCAGGAACGTCACCGCCGCCGCCCTGCGCACCCTCCTCCTCGAGGTTGATAACCTCCGTCTCCATGGGCTCAGGGGGAGGAAGATCTAAGAAGAAGGAGAAGAAAAAGAAGTTCAAGATTCAAGCAAATATCCAAAAAGAGGCAAAGCCAAGAAAGCAAATCACAAGGCATACCTTGGAGGACGTCCTCAGCGGCGGGCTCCCTCGCCGGGGAGCTCGGCCTTGTCGGAGTAGCCACCCTCGCCGGGCTGCTCGCCCTTGGCGGGGTACTCTGCCTTGGCGGAGTACCCGCCCTTGGCGGAGCACTCTCCCTTGCCGGAGAGTTCTGCCTTGGCGGGGACAGCGGGGCCTGCGGCTCCTCGACGGCGGTCTCCGGGCGCTCTTCCCGCTGTGGCTCCACCTCTGCACAAGACAAGACAAGAAAACATCAAGATATGAAGACAAGACCAATCCCTCAGGCGTACCTCGACAAGCGAAAGAATGAACCCCAGACTTACGCTGGGGGCTGCGCTGCGGGCTGCGCTGGGGGCTGCTCCTCGGAGCAGCGCTCGGGTCCGGCAGGCTCGGCTCCGGCACGCCTCCCGTTGCCGCGGCTGCTGAGTCTTCCGCGACCTAGACCGCTGTGGTAGCCGGCGCCCGAGGAGCGGGCGGAGCCGCTGCTCCGCTCCGAGAAGACCCCTGCCGGCTTGGCGCCGGCCTGCGGGGCGCCTCCGTCGTGGTCCGCGCGCGGGCCGCCTCCGTTGTAGCTGGTGCGCCGGTCGGCCTTGGCGCGGCTTGGCTCCCCCGGGGAGCTGCCCGGCGAGTTGGCTGTTGCCGGGGCGCCTGCGCCCTCTCCCCCGTCGCCGTCTTGCGGAGACGCTTCGGGGGGGACTGCCTTGGGCTTGCCGGGGGTGGGGAGCTCTCCGACGAGGAGAGGTCGTCGGCGTAGAGCCCTGTGGATCCGCCGGAGTCCTCGGCCTCCTCCTCCTCCTCTTCCCCGGCCGGCTCACTGGGCCCGGCGTCCTGCGCCGTGGCCCCCTTTCCCTTGGCACCTCCGCCCCGTGCGGCGCCTCTGCTCCCTCCGGCGGCACCCTCCATTGCCGCGGCCTCAGCCACGATTCCGTGGATTCCGGAGTGCCTCAGAGAGGGGACTCCGGCGAGCGCGTCGGGAGGGAGCTGCAGCAATCTGTGGATCTCCGCCTCCTCAGCCTGGCTGGTCGCGTCCGCAACCTCCGTCTCTTCAGGTGTGTATCCAAAAATCCCAGCCGCCGCGGCTGCGGCGGCCTCTTCTGCCCGAGAAGCCATGTAGGCGATCTCCTGGTCGGTGGTGTCCCGCGTATGCTCCTTGAGGTCGTTCTTGTTCTTCGCCACCTCCGCGAGGTTGTCGTAGAAGTTGAGGACGTCAATGGGCTTGGGCGCGATCCACGTCCGGTCCACGCCGTGCGAGTCACACATGGGCATCATGGCGAGGATGCGGTCCCGGACGATGTTGTTGCAGAGCGGCACCACTTCCCGGGGAGGCCTGAACCACTCGGGGTGTGTCGGGTCGTACTTGAAGAGTTCTCGGACCATCCCCTTCAGCTCCAGCGTGGTGAAGTTGAAGTTGAGCCCGGGGCGCAGCCTCATTATGTCTGTCGGGCCGCCGTACTCCCAGGCCGACCTCTTCCGGTCTTGGAGAGGGGCGATGCGCCGGCGGAGGAAATCTGCGCCCACCTCCGCAACTGACAGCTTGGCCATCCGAAGACGAAGAATCCGGACGAGGGCGATGTCGAGCTTGATGTCGTCCGAGTCCAGCTCACTCCAGTCTCTGCCGCGCACGATGGGCGTTGTGCGCGGCGCGGTGAAGGCTTGCGGCTGGTCTTCGACGATCCAGCACCACTCCGCTCGCCATTCCTCCCACTTGCCGCGGAGCTCCCCCGGCAAGTACGCACCCTTTTTATTCAGACGGAAAACCCAAGAAATTCCTCCGGAGAGGGGGGCATCGGCCTCGGCTCTAGGAGTGAAGAAATGCCTAAAAAGCGCTACATTTGGGTGTACTCCTATGAAGTTTTCGCACATGTGTGCGAAAACCGCCATGGTGAGGATGGCATTGGGGGTGAAGTCAAGCAGATGGAAGCCGTACGTGTTCATAATGTCGCAGAAGAAGTTTGAGAAAGGAGGGCAGAGGCCACAATGAAAGAAGGCAGCAAAGAAGTAATACCCGCCGGGATAGCTGTCCTTGGCGGCGGCCGGGTACGCTTGGGTGCAGGGGTGCGCCTTGGTTTCCTTGGCCCAGAACAAGTAGTACTTGTTCCAGAGCTCCCGCACGCCAAGCTTCGGCGGAAAGACGAGGTGCTTCTTCCGGTACGCGGCGAGCTTCGCCGCTTGCTCCGACTTCTCCCTCTTGGCTTTCTCCGCCTTCGCTTTGTCGGTCTTTGGGGCCATGGCGGACGCGGCGGAAGGAGGGGGGCGAAGAGCTCGGCGGCGGCGGAGGCGTGGAAGCAGAGCGCAAGAGAGATCTCTGGAGGAGGAAGACGAGGCAATGAAAGCGCAAGGAGGGGAACCGCGCCCGCTTCCTCTGCTTTTATGGGGGAGTGGGGGGCGTTTCGCCCTTTCCATTAAGAGATCGTGGGCACGTCCCATCCCACGACGCCGCAATCGACGCGTGCCGTTACGGTGGGATGCGGCGGATACGGAAGTGGATTCGGCGCGCCGCGGGCCGCGGGTGCCCGTGCACTGTTTTGGGCCTGGCCCAACAGCGCTCGGCACCGTGTGTGGCCCAGGCCCGGGGGCTCCTGTCGGTGTACTAAGGTAGGGGTACCTCAGTACCCCAACTTGTGCACGGGCAGTTGCGGCTTCCCGCGGCAGGGTTTACCGCGTGCTCGCCGGAGACCTTCCTGCTCCCTATTAAACCATTCAAAAACAAAGTATACAAGACAGAAGATCGAGACCCCGGCAAGAGGAGCTTGCCGGGAAGGCCGTACTAGGCTCAAGAATACCTTACTAACACAAGGCCCTGGCAAGAGGAGCTTGCCAGGAAGACTAGAAGATTCCATCATAGAAGACCCGGCAAGGGCCCGGAGAGCGGCAAGCTCCCGGGCCCGGCAAGATCAAGGCCCCGGCAAGGTGCTTGCCGGGAGGGGTGCGCTGTGTGCCCGCGCTCCAGCTCATCGGCCCACGCGTCGCCCTGGGGCCTGTCCAGGGACGCGTGGCGGGTGGCTGTGCAGCCTGGGGTACACGGTGGCACTCCACGGTGGTGGATCCATCACCGTGGCGAACGGAGACGCTAAGGCGGGAGCTTTTGGGGTCGACGGCGACGGGCATTAAATGCCCTTGTCCCCCACTGTCAAAGTAGGTATAGACCACTGTTCTGTACTGTAGCTCCACTGTTCCCGCACTGTTACAACTACCACCTCTTTTACGTTTTTACCCCTTTCTCCTACGCTGACACCTGTCGGTGACCCCTTGTACTATAAAAGGAGGCCCATGCACAACGTGGAGGGGGTTCGGAACCTAGATCACTCTCACGCTCGGTGTAGCTGCTTCTTCAAGCTCCCGAGCACTCCAACTCAATACAAAACTAAGCAGGAGTAGGGTTTTACGCGTCTACCGCGGCCCGAACCTGGGTAAAACTGCCCGCGTGCTCGCTACGATCTGCTCTTTGTGCTCCCTCCGCCCTCGTACCGCACAGACAAAGGGGCTCCGGTCCCATAGGTGTTCGTGGCGGACAGTTTCCCCCGACAGAAAGTGTTCCATGCCTTTCCTTAGGTTTCGTTCCTTCATATCAATAATTGCACCAATCGTTCTAAGGAAAGGTCTACCAAGAATAATAGGACATGAAGGATTGCAATCTATATCAAGAACAATGAAATCTACGGACACATAATTCCTATTGGCGACAATAAGAACATCATTAATTCTTCCCATAGGTTTCTTAATAGTGGAATCCGCAAGATGCAAATTTAAAGAACAATCATCAAGCTCATGGAACCCTAGCAAATCACATAAAGTTTTTTGGGATAGTGGAGACACTAGCCCCCAAATCACACAAAGCATAGCATTCAGGATCTTTTATTTTTATTTTTATAGTAGGTTCCTACTCATCATAAAGCTTTCTAGGTATAGAAACTTCCAACTCAAGTTTTTCTTCATAAGATTGCATCAAAGCATCAACTATATGTTTAGTGAAGGCTTTATTTTGACTATAAGCATGCGGAGAATTTAGCACGGATTGCAACAAGGAAATACAATCAATCAAAGAGCAATTATCATAATTGAATCCCTTGAAATACAAAGTAGTGGGTTCATCACTTTGCAAAGTTTTAATCTCTTCACTCCCACTTTTAGCAATTTTAGCATCAAGATCTAAAAACACCGAATCATTGGAACACCTTAAAGCATAATTATCTCCAATCCTATCTTCATCAAGATTAATACTAGAAAACAAGGATCTAATAGGAGACACATAAATAACTTTCAGATCTTCATCTTTATTTTCATGATAACTAGAAGAACATGATTTAATATAATCTTCTCTTTTAGCACGCATTCTAGCGGTTCTTCCTTTTCATTCATCAATGGAAATTCTCAAGGCTTTGAGAGACTCATTGATATCATGCTTAGGTGGGATAGATGTAAGTTTCAAAGAATCAACATCAAGAGCAATTCTATCCACAATTCTAGCCAACTCATCAACCTTAAGCAATTTCTCTTCAAGCAAAGCATTGAAATTCTATTGCGAAATCATAAACTCTTTAACACTAGTATCAAATTCAGAAGGCATCTTTTCATAAGAGTTGTTGTAGGAATTACCATAATTATTAGAGGAATTAATAGGAAAACCCTAGGATTCAAATTACCTCTATAAGCATTGTTACCAAAATTATTCCAACCAACAAAATTTACATCCAAAGATTCATTATTATTCTCAATCAAAGTGGACAAAGGCATATCATTAGGATGATAAGAAGCACTCTTAGCAGCAAATAATTTCATAAGTTCATCCATCTTTCCACTCAAAACACTAATTTCTTCGATAGCATGCACTTTTTTACTAGTAGATCTTTTAGTGTGCCACTGAGAATAATTAACCATAATATTATCTAGGAGTTTGGTAGCTTCTCCTAAGGTGGTTTCCATGAAAGTGCCTCCGGCGGCCGAATCTAAAAGATTTCTAGAAGCAAAATTCAAGCCAGCATAAAAGTTCTGAAAAATCATCCATAGATTCAAACCATGTGTTGGGCAATTACGTATCATCAATTTCATTCTCTCCCAAGCTTGTGCAACATGCTCATGATCTAGTTGCTTAAATTTCATAATATCGTTTCTAATAGAGATGATCTTAGCAGGAGGGAAATACTTAGAGATAAAAGCATCTTTGCACTTATTCCACGAATCAATACTATTTCTACGCAAAGAGGAAAACCAAGTTTTAGCACGATCCCTAAGTGAAAACAGAAATAACTTCAATTTAACAATATCGTTAGCCGTATCCCTTTTCTTTTGCATATCACACAAATCAACAAAGTTGTTTATATGGGTAACGGCATCTTCACTGGGAAGGCCGGAGAATTGATCTTTCATGACAAGATTCAAGAAAGCAGCATTGATCTCACAAGATTCAGCATCGGTAATCGGAGCAATCGGAGTGCTAATAAAATCATTGTTGTTGGTATTGGAGAAGTCACACAATTTGGTATTGTTCTGAGCCATAGTGACAAGCAAGCTATCCAACACACACAAGCAGACAAGAAGCAAGCGAACGATAAACACACAGCGGAAGAAGGGCAAATAAAACGGCAAGGATGAAGTGGGGGAGAGGGAAACGAGAGGCAAAAATGTAATGCGAAGGATAAGGGTTTGTGATAGGTACTTGGTGTATGACTTTTGCGTAAGCCTCCCCGGCAACGGCGCCAGAAATTCTTCTTGCTACCTCTTGACCTTGCATTGTATTCCCTCGAAGAGGAAAGGGAGATGCAGCACAGTAGCTGTAACGCCCGTATAATTAAGCTACAGTAATCCCCTGTTGATGATGCCACGTCACCACTGTTACTGTTGCTAATCTCGATTAGATTCAAAATTGGTTCAAATTCAAATCAAAATTAAGTCAAAACAAAAGTATTCAAAATGTCAAAGCTAAATTGTTCGAGTTGTGGCAAATAATTCAAAGGTGATATTTATGAAGAAACCATATTTTTATAAAAGGTTTATTTGCACTAAAATAAATAAAGCATTGCCAAAATAGCAATAATTATCCCAATTATAATTAATACAAAGTCCAAATGAAATCACCTTGCCATCATACCTTTTTGTGGCACTGGTAAATATTGCATGTAATTTATTGAGCCAAGTCTCATATTTTACATATGTGAATGGGTTGCCTAACAATTTACAAGTCAGAGAATATAGAAATGAAACAGAAAAGAATTAGTAAAACAAAAGAAAAACGAAACCAGAAAACTAAAGTAAAAGAAACACCCCCTCCCCGTGGGCCAAATGGCCCAGCTAGCCTCACTGGCCGAGCGAGGCCGGCCGAGACGCACGCCTCGCGTTCCCCCTCCTCGCTACATGAGCGTGGGGATCGTGGCGCACATCCGGCCACCGGCCGGCACCGTGTCGATCATCGGCCGGCGCCGCCCCCCTACTTAGCCTCCCCCTCATCCCGGGCCGAACCCTAGAGCCCCAGTTCCACTTCCCCTCGCCCCTTCCCCTTTCAACACCGCACCCGAGTGCCGTCGTCGACATGGCCATCGACGTCGTGGGCACTGACCTCCCCGCAGCCGGAGATAGCGCCAGGATCACCGCCTCCGATGCCTACGTCTACTACGTGGGTGAGCTCGAGCCGGAAACCACCGGGGCGCCCACTACCTCCCTATTGGCGTCTTGTCGGCACCCCTTCTTCTTCCTCGACCCCGTTGAGCTTCGCCATCGATTCCGGCACCGCCGAGCCTTCCTCGAGCCGACTAAGCACATATGCAGGCTCGACGTGAGCTCCTCTCTCGATTCCCCTTCTTCTCCCCTAGAATCTATTCTGTTTCACTGTTGTTTTACCGTGGCCGAAGCTCACCATGGCCGGACCGCCGGAGTTCCGCTGCTGTGCGTACTCGCCTGCTCCCGTCACGACCTTGGCCTCCCCGTGCGCGCCCATTGCAGCGCCCTGCCCGCACGCCCGCCTACTGCTCCTACCACCTACTGGCCATACCGCACCTTGGCTACACCTCTACGCTGTCCGCGTACGCGTACACATGCTCCTGTCGTGTGTGAGCAAACCTACGCCGCCACTACCTTCTAGTCGTGCTCGTGCTGCCACTTGCTACTGCTCCATCCTGGTCGCACCCATCGCACCCACTACAGCGCCCTGCCCGCCGCCCACTCCTGCTTGTCCGACTGCCAAGCTCCGGGCCGTAGCCACGGCCGCCCCTGCCCCCTTGTCCTTGGCATCCGCTGCCCCTGGCCCTGCCTGCGTGTCGCCACGCCCCCACTTCGCTCGCTTGCCCACCGCTCGCGATTGGCTCGTCGCCCCAGCCACCTCTGCCACGGCAGCGCCTCCGCGCCGTCGTCCCCATGCTCGCCTTGCCGCCGCGCGCACGCTGCCGCCTCCTCCACCCGCCATTCACCGCCGCGGGGCTGCTCCGCACGCCGGCGCCGCTCGTCGCCCTGCTGCTCACCGCCGCTGGACGGGGCTACCGGCTCCGCCCGCGGTGGACCTCACACCACCGCGGCCCTTCCCGCCTCTCCTGGCCTCCACCCTGTCGTGGCCTGGCCGCCGCCGCAACCACGGCTCTGACCGGCCGGCCTCGCCCCCTCCTCGCCGGCGGCCACCCGCCCCGGCCATGGCTGTGGCCTCGCCGTCCCTGCTGGGCGAGCGCCCGCCAGGGTCCAGTGCCCCGGCGACATCCCTAGTGCCCGGGCGGGCTACACCCACGGGTGCCCGCACCTAGGCGCCTGTAACCCGTCGCCCGCTTAGCCCCTGGGCCCTATGACATGTGGGCCGAGTCCCCTGTAAAAAAAGAATGAAAGAAACTTTTAAAAAAATATAATAAAAATATATTAATTAATTAAAGCATTAATTAACTTAACTAATTAGGTTTAACTAAGTTAATTAATTAGATTAGTTAATTAAAACTGTAAATAGTTAAAATGTGCCTACGACAGGGGGCCCCACCCCCTGTTAGCCAGTCAAACGTTGACTGGTCAACTGGGACCCCCTGGCCCACCTGTCAGCCTCTCGTACACTTGTGTGTACGCAGAGCTAGGTACCCGTAGCAATTTATTATTTAATTTCAAATTAATAATAATTTCAGAATATTAATAAAACTTTGAAAATCATATAAAATAATCCGTAACTCGGATGAAAAAGTTTTATATATGAAAGTTGCTCAGAACGACGAGACGAATCGGAATAAGCGGTCCGTGCGTCAACCACACATCCCTAGCATACCGAACATCGAACAATCCCCTCGGTTCGTCTGCCGAAAATGCCTAACTCGGGGAAAACATTTCCGGATGTTTTCCCCCTTTGTCGGTATGGTGTAGTACCGCGTTAGAACACCCCTAGCACCGCTTATTGTCATGTTGTGCATCTGTATTGCATATGTGTGCTTGGTATTTATTGTTTCTTCCCCCCTCTTTTCTCCAATAGACCTTGAGACCGCTGCTGATGCCCCTGTGATTGTCTACATCGACGACAACATTCCTTCTGTTTCAGCAGAGCTTCCAGGCAAGCCCCCCCTTTGATCATCCCAATATTGTCCATTCCATTATTCCTTATGCTTGCATTAGATTTTGTTGTTGTTATTATTTGATCCTATTCTGATGCATAGCCTACTTTTGTACCTGCTATTATTACCTACATGCTTATGCTAAATTGCTTAGTATAGGTTGGATAGTGATCCAACAGTGACCCCCACCTTGTCCTTGTTGCCCCTGCTTCATCATCGATTAATCGAGCAATGTGATCAAACACTACAAGAAATATGTCTACTTATGACCTTCTGTCAGTGACCCTGGGAGAATTGGTCATAGATCTATGACCATTTCAGACCAATTGGTCAAAAGCTGTTCGGGGGCTCCAAACCCTAAACTATAACGACCATTTTGGTCAGAAAGGTCATAATTTCCTTACACGAAATGGTCATAAAGCAGATGGCACTGATCCGCTACCTTATTTCTAGCTGATCATGACCAATATAGATGGTCATAACCTTGTAAATTGTGGTGGGTTGCTACGACTAGGCGCCACCTTATCAGTTTTGCCTATGTGTCATGTCCATGTGGCAGTTTTTGCCCTAGGTTGTGAAGCAACATATATTTCTGTCATTCCCAAAAATCCCCAAAAAATCTCATAAATTCTTTGGGTCATATCTTTGTCAAATATGCAAAAAACCTTCCTTGCCTAGTTCAAAAATAATTCAAAAATATTCATTTTCCTATTCTGTTCAAAAAACACTTTGTGAAGGAAGTACCACTTTGGCATGTCCAAATGGTATCCATTTTCTACAGTGCTTTCCTATGCCCAAATAACTATCCTCCACCAAATTCCAGCTCAATCCATTCATTATATTGAGCCCAGCTTCAACATTCGTATTTATGTCCAGTGTGGTACTTTGTAAAGCACGTACCACCTAGACTCCTCCTTTTGAGCTAAAACTTTGTGAAGAAGGTCTTCTTAGTAACTGATCATCTTGAACCAAAACTCACGCCCATTAGCCATGTGCATTTCCCGTACCGCTGATCAAATACTTGGCTGCTAATTCATGTTTGAGCATCGATCGGTCTCCTCGTGAGAATCTTATGTTGTAATTTTCTTCCTAGCACCTACCTGGGGAGTGCCCAACCCACTAGACATGCCTAGTCCTCCCATAACACATGGCAACGCCACAATCACGCGGTGACCACGCGGCGAGCATGCGAGTTTACGCGCTCTAGAGTTGGGGCCCTCGACCACCGCCCAAACCTCGACGTATCGCCACCAAACCATGTATTTATGATTAAATAGATACTTATGTAACTAGAAATGATTTTTGGAAAAAATAAATAGCAAACTATGAGGCAGCTGCAGTTAAAATTTGAACCGCTTCCACCTCAATCGATGGAAATTTGTCTTTTTTACGAGAGGTGGATCAAAACTTTTTACACCTAACCATTTTGTCAATTGTGCATTAAATATGTCCTAGTATTTTAGAAAATTGATTTGGTCCAATTTTGCAACAATTACTTGGGAGGTCCTTCACAAAAAAACCTCCTTGTGGGCACTCAAAAAATGGAAAATGAATTTTTCGTCCAAAGAAAATGAAAACTTCCTTAGGCAATATTGTTTGCCATTCCAAGATGCACCCTTGTGCACAATATGAGATCATTTGAGCAAACTATGCCATGAATGTGGCCATAGGATTGATCATTTGGCTTGAAAGCCATGAATCTTCACGCATGATAGCTCATTTCTGAGAACAATTTTTTAAAAGAATTGCCGTATTACAAGTTTATTATTTTTCCTGGTAACTTGGTCATATTTAATGACACAATGCGAAGGTGTTACAATTTTTTGAATTTTTTGATTTTTTTTATGTCCGTTTCAAAATGCGGTCAAAACGGCGGGAATGACTGTTCCTAGCTAGTGGTTGAATCTTGGTATTTTTTTGGTGTTTCTCTGATTAAATAGATACTTATGTACCTTGAAATGTTTTTTGGAAAAAAATAAATAGCAAACTACAAGGCAGCTGCAGTTCAAATTTGACCCGCTTCCATCTGAATCGGCGGAAATTTATCTTTTTCATGAGAGGTGGATCAAAACTTTTTACTCCCAACCATTTTGTCAATTGTGCATTAAATATGTCCTAGTATTTTAGAAAATTGATTTGGTACAAATTGGCAATAAATATATGGTAGGTCCTTCACAAAAAAACCTCCTTTTGGGCACTCGAAAAATGGAAAATGAATTTTTCGTCCAAAGAAAATGAAAACTTCCTTAGGCAATATTGTTTGCAATTACAAGATGCACCCTTGTGCACAATATGAGATCATTTGAACAAACTATGACATGAATGTGGCCATAGGATTGATCATTTGGCTTGAAAGCCATGAATCTTCACGCATGATAGCTCATTTATGAGAACACTTTTTTAAAAGAATTGTCGTATTACAAGTTTATTATTTTTCCTGGTAACTTGGTCATATATAATGACACAATGCGAAGGTTTTCCAAATTTTTGAATTTTTTTTGAATTTTTTATGCCCGTTTCAAAATGCGGTCAAAACGGCAGGAATGATCGTTCCTAGCTAGTGGTTGAATCTTGGTATTTTTTTGGTGTTTCTCTGATTAAATAGATACTTATGTACCTAGAAATGATTTTTGTATAAAATAAAGAGCAAACTACAAGGTGGCTACAGTTCAAATTTGACCCGCTTCCAACTGAATCGGCCGAAATTTGTCTTTTTCACGAGAGGTGAATCAAAACTTTTGACACCCAACTAGTTTGTCATTCGTGCATTAAATATGACCTACTATTTTAGAAAATTGATTTGGTAAAATTTTGCAACAAATATATGGTAGGTCCTTCACAAAAAAATTCATTTTGGCCATTTAGAAAATGATTAAAAATAGCTAGAAAGATCAGAAATGCATACAAATTGGTACTTATCCATAAAATGTGGTCTAACTCTAGTGAAAATTTGTATGGTGCCCTTTTGTAAAATATTTTTGGTAGCTACTTCACAAAATCCCTTAAATATTTTTAGTACTTAGATACTTTTTTAAATCACTGGTTTTCCGAACCAATCAGGACTCTTCCCACGGATCGATGACATGGCGCCCATCCATCCATCCATCCATCTCACCATCCCACATCCATCCATCCATCCATCTATCTACAGAAAAAAAAGATACCCCCACCGCGGCCCAAACCCTAGCTCACATCACACCCCTCCCCCCGTCGCACCCCTCCTCCCCCCACCTCCTCGCCGCCACCTCCCGATCAAATCTCTCCTGCCGACCTCGCCGTCCACCGCCGCCGACCTCGCCCCTCCCTCCACTCACAAACCCAATCCCCAACCCGAGCCGCTCTCCTAAGTGTGTCGAGCCGCCACAACCGCTGATTCATCCCTCTGCATCGCCCGCATCTAGCCGCGCCATGGCCTCCATCCCACTCGCCGGATCTCACCTTCACCAGTCCATCGCCGTGCAATGAGGGTGCCACCACTGTGCGGGCCCCGACCCTGCACCCCACGATGGTCGGAGACGATGGTGGGGAAGGGCATGGAGGCGCGCGCTCCGAAGACGCGGGCGGGCTAGGGTTGGTTGGTTGCGCGCTGCCTTGCTCCCCGCCCATGGCGACGCCGACGGTCGCCGCCGCCGCCGCCTTGCTGCTCCGCCACCCCTCCCCCTCCTCCTCGACGCGGCGCGGCAATGCTCCGCCGGGAACGCGCCCCCCGCCGCCGTTACGGGTTGGTTGTGGATTTTGTCGTGGGAGTTCCTAGCCATCGTCTCACGTTTTGCTGGGAATCATATGCAGCCAGCACCTCGGTGTTTAAACTTTAAAGTTGTGCTGCTTGTTGATATTTTTGCCAGGCTCTGCTGCTGGACGTGAGAGACAAGCTTCTCTTTGAGCAGGAGTATGCAGGAAGCACCAGGGCCAAGGTCCCTCCCAGATTCTCTCTCCATATACCCTAGAGCTGGTTGCCTGCTGCCTTGCGTGTCTTGCAGGAGGTAATGTGCCACATAAACACCATCCAGTCAAAAGATTCATAAGTGCAGATGAAGGCCAGTTACCAAGTTTGGTTCGTTTAAACGTAATCTAGGCCTTTCATCTATACTGCACAGGATAGTCACTATCCTGGGCATGCCCTGTTCTCTGAATTTCACCAAAACAGCTAGTAATATTTAATTGAACATTGACAGTAGTGTTTCTTGTTTTTCTTATCAAGGCAGTTTGAAAAGTTACAGGGTGTTAATGTTAAAAAAAAGTTACATGGTGTTTTAAGATTTATCTATGCTTTCTTGAAAGGCAAATAAATAAAACAGTATTATGACAACTCCATGGTCAATATCTAGATGCGGTACATAGTTCTATCTGTTTCCTTGCCTCACCAAAAAAATGTACTAATATGTCTCTTCTGACACGCTAGGTCAATTCTACGCCTTCGAGAAACTTGTAGTACTTGTATATCTGCATGTTTGAGCACTCGAGCAGTACTTCAAAATGGAGTAGCTTAATTCACTGAATTTGGTTGTAGTACTAGTTGATTCACTGAGAAGATTTAGTAATGAGTTGAAAATGTGATGATTTAGCTCACTTTCTTAATGTGATGCTGCTGCTGTACTCCATAAATTACTAAACATTTGTTAAAACTCAAAAAATACAACATTTGCTGCTGGCCTATTAGTGTTAGTAGTATTTGCTACTGGAGTATTTAGAGATTAAGTTTCCTACTCCAAATTTTGTATGTTTTGAAGTGAAACACTTATGCATGACTAAGTGTTCAGTGATCCAATTTCGAGTCTGCACTTTTGTATGTTTTTTATGTGAAACACTTATGCATGACTAAGTGTTAAGTTGATACACTTATGCATGACATGTTGCTCGGCGGCCTCCCGCTGCCTGGCTAGGACGACGGGGGACAGGCAGCTCGCAATGGAGGCTTCGGCGCTGGTGCGGGGTTCCCATGAAGGACGTGGCAGTGCTCCTGGTGGTGTGGCTCTGCTTCTTCCTACTCCACGTCCTCATCAAAGATAAGCATAGGAAGGTATGGCCTACGTGCTCTCTCCTCCCCTTCCCACGCGTAGGCCATTGGAGCTGCCGTTGGCCATTGCAGTAGTTGGACTGGAGAATGGCGTCTGCACCAGTGTGCATATGGGATAGGGGATAGGGGCGCACAGGCACAGTGCAAGCACTGAATTGGAGTAGTTTCAGTCGTGCATATTAGAACTGTATTATGCTCTGTTTTGCTGTAGTGTATGCTCTTATTGCTGAATTGTTTAGTGGGTTGTTCAAACTAAACTCGTCTACTCTTGTAAAATTTGTGCCTGGGCACTCTGGAATTTGGTTGTTGTTTGAGATTAATCTTTCCGAGCCATTATAGTGGGTTCAAGGATGGATCTGCCTATTCATTGTGCAGAGGATCTTCTAAATTACCACTTGTCTACTAGTACAATAGTTATCATGAACCTACATGCTCCCTCCTCTGCAAAGTAAAGACTAAAGAGGTTCCTTAACTTCACAGTCAAGTTATGACAGTAGTTTAATATTCCTTTTGCTACCACATGTCATTTAGTCTTTAACTCTCTGATGTTGCTTTCCTTCATCATGCAGGCACGCCCCGATGCTCCCCTCGCTCTGGGCACCCGATGTCAGGCAGGCTGTGGATGCCCCAGACCTCATGGCCAGTGGCTCCTTCACTGTCACCCGTGATACGTCTGGGGAGCAGCTCAGCAGGGGTACAAAGATGGTCCTCTACCTCAAGGACGACCAGGTATAAAGTCCAAGCCTCCTATACTGTGATCTTAATGTCTTGATGTAGGTTATGTGCTTATTGTAGATGTATTAGTTGGTTGCTTGTTTGACTTGTTCCTGATCTGAACTATGATTTTGTGGCAGCTATGTATGCACTGCATAAGCTTAATTCTGTTAGTTCCATAATCTCTATTGAACCTGAGTTCTAGGGAACATCGATCTACTGTAACTTTGAATGATGGTTTTTAAACCTTGTTGTATATGTGAAACATTCCATGCTTGTTTGCTGCTAAGTTTGTAATATGTGCCAGTTCAATTCCCAATTTTTATGAATAGCCATATTCTAGGTAAGTAGAATGATGTGGTTAAAAATAATAATAAGTAGAATGATAATATACTGGTGTAATATTTCTGTTCTCTTTTGAATGCTCAGATATTTTAAAATTACTCTGTAATATTTCTTCTATCAGTGACATACCTTCTGTTCTCTTTTGAATGCTCAGATGTTTTGGATCATTGCTAAGGGAGAAGCGGGACTTGGAGAAGAAATCTTTCCATTAAGCAGATTACATGTTTGGTTGCTGTGAAGTACAAGCGCCATGCAAATGCAGTAGAGTTAGGTTTCTGATTCACCTTTTTGTAAAAACTTAGTTAACTCAGTAGTAGCTCAGCCAGCCAGCCAGCCTCAAATAGTATTGTTGGAATGAATGGTTGTAACATAATAACATTTGCACGTTGCTTTGAAAATGTATCAGAACTGGGCTAGGCCCAAGATAGCTTGTGATGTGATGTGGTGTAATGTCAATGGCATAATATTTTGTTTGGATTGGATCAATTTTTTCGGAACTGGGCTAGGCCCAAGTTATATTGGACAATTATTTTTGAGGGAAAATCATGAGAGGCCCAACAAAGAAATGGCCTAGAAAAATACATGATCAAAAAGAAAACCTGCTGTTAAAATGGCCATGCAAAGAAATCAAAGGCTGAATTGTTGGGCCAGACCCATGTAGCTAATAAAAGCACAGGAAAAATATATATTAAAAAGGCCAAATTGTTGGGCTCGGCCCATGTAGAAAACCGAATTGGACCGGGCTGATTCTTGTGCCACATCAGCTTGCCACGCTGGATGCCTACGTGGTCTAGGGAGGCTGCTAGTGACCAAAACAAGACAGTAGGCATATTTTGGTCGTAAATGTTTGCGACCATTCCAGAAGAAAGGTCGCTATAGTCAGTTTACGACGGCCAGCTTTTGACCTTATGTTTTTGGTCACAAAAAGGTCACAAATGGAAATTTGTGACCATTCAGTGACCAATAGTGGTGGTCACAAGTTGACATATTTCTTGTAGTGAAAGACCGGAGCCCAACTGTCCTTGTTACCCCTGCTTCATCATCGACGATTCGAGCAACGTGATCAAAGACCGGAGCCCGACACTTCACATCACATCACACCCCCTTTGTTGCTCCTCTCTACAGAGGTACTAACGGGTGCCGAGGGTGAAACCTCATAACGCACTCACGATGATAACTCTGTAGTGTAGCTATTCAGTCGTGGTCATCGAGGGTGATTCCTCTTTCTCCATTCCTGATATGACTCTATCGTGCAACCCCTCAAGTGTGAACCTCGGGGGTGATTCCTCATAGTTCGCCTTGACGGACACACCGAGTGGAATTCGTCGGGGGTGATTCCTCGGGTTTTCCACCTTGATGTTTTGGACACATGGTTACATGGACTTTACTTGAGACCTTTGTGAAAGGCGGGCGGGCCTAGAGAGCACCCGCGGAAGTTCTTATGGTGGCAGCTGGCTGTTTAGCGGTATCACCCCGGAGGGGTGATAGCTCCGGACTTGTCCCGACAGCCGTCACTTTTGTTAATAATGCACTAACATATTTGGGTATTTGTTCTGATTTGGCCTCTGGCGTTTACGCACTAACCGCCATGCGAGAATAGTTATGGGCCTCGGCATCGTGGTATCAGCCGAAGCTTTGTCAGACGTCCAGTTCAGCTTTGTGGCATGGCTGGGCCGGTGCCATCCAGTATAGAGGTGGTGCCTGGTCCACCCTGCTCGCAGTGACCCGGAGGCAACGGGCGATGGCCCATGACCCCGGAGTGCTTAGGATGTAGACCGGCGGGGACCTCTCTGCTGAGCCTAGGTAGGGCTGCGACGTGTTGATCTTCCGAGGCCGGGCATTGACCCAGAAAGGTGTGTCCGGCCAAAGATGATCGAGCGTGAGGGTAACGTGGTGCACCCCTGCAGGGAAGTTATCTATTCGAATAGCCGTGTCCACGGTAACGGACTTTCAGTCTTATATTCTGATCTATTATAACTAGAAATGGATACTTGAGATATGTGTTGGATATGTTAGCTACGAGATTACTTTCTCGCAGGGAGTCGAGGAAGGATCTCTAGGCCATTAATGCTACAACATGCTTGTTAATTATAAAATGCTATTCTATATTTCCTTCTACTGCTGCAAGATGGTGGTTCCCAGAAGATTCTTGAAGATGCTAGTCTTCGATAGGCTAGGCTTTTTCCCTCCTCTTCTGGCATTCTTCAGTTCAGTCCACATATACAGCTTATTCCTTTGATACTGATGCATACTTAGTATAGATCTGATGCTTGCGAGTACTTTGGATGAGTACTCACGGTTGCTTTGCTTCCCCTTTTCCCCCTTGTTCCTTCTTTCTGGTTGTTGCAACCAGATGGCGGATCCCAGGAGCCAGATATCACCCTAGTCGACTACTACTACTACCCCGACGGAGCCTACTACTACAGGGAGACAACTGACGACCAGGAGTAGTTAGGAGGTCCCAGGCAGGAGGCCTTGCCTCTTCGATCGTAGATGTTTGTGCTAGCCTTCTTAAGGCAAAACTTGTTTGACTTATGTTTGTAGTCAGATATTGATGCTTCCGCTAACTCTGTTGCTTTTGAGCTTCTGTATTCTAGCCCTCGAGGCCCCTGGCTTGTAATATGAAGCTTGTATTATTTTAATTTGTTTCTAGAGTTGTGTTGTGACATCTTCCCATGAGTCCCTGATCTTGGTCATACACATTTGTGTGCATGATTAGTGTACGGTCAAATCGGGGGCGTCACAGTAGCGTAAGTATTTCCCTTAGTTTTTGAGAACCAAGGTATCTGTCAGGGATAGTACTAGCAGGTGTAAACCGTCTAGGGTAAACCGGATTATGGCAATATAGGTGTATAATTGTAAGCTCAGTAGAGATTACGGCCCATGAAGGCTTAGGGCCCATGTGTAGAGTTCACGGTTTATAAACCGTCTTATCATGTAACTTGAGACACAAGGAAGAAACAGCAGAGACCGAGGCGGACACAATTATGAGCCAGCCTCGGGACTTTGTAAACCGGACCGGGTGTTACCTCCTATATAAAGGGACGACCCGGCGACGGTTCAAGGACAAGAAACAACCCGTCGAGAGACAGGCAAGCGATCTGCTCCCTGTTCATCGACGCCCAAGCAATACCAAACCAAACTAGACGTAGGCTTTTACCTTCATCGAAGGGGCCGAACTAGTAAAAACCCTTTGTGTCCTTTGTGTGCTTTTAACCTCTTCAAGCTAACCCGTGCGATGGTTCCATTACTAAGTCCATTAAACCGGACATCTGCCGTGTTAATTCCACGACAGTTGGCGCCCACCGTGGGGCTGCTGCACGATGGTTTCGAGTTCTTGAAGGGCAGCTTTGAAGGACTCAGGGGCTACGCGGTCGGCCGGATGACCAAGAGTCGCCGCGGCCGGTTCTACATCGACGACGCGGGTTGGGGCCCGGAGGCCGATTCAATCGAATACGGGTACCGGGTTCCATTCGGCGGCATCCACGTCTTCATCGGCAAGATAGGTGAACCGGGGCCTGAGCCAGACATCTTCCTCAACATCATCGAGTCGGCTCAGTGTGCGAGATCGGCCCGGATTCAGCCTGCTGTGAAGCGCGTTTTCGTTGGAGCAATACATGGAGTCCAAGCCGAGGACGGATCAGATTCTGGTGGCGAGATAGTTGTCTATTCCGACGATGAGTCCTCATCCGGAGAGACTGAGTCCCTCTATCTGTTGCAGGACGACCGATCTGAGGGTGTGTTCGACGGTGGCAGTATTCCGGACCCCTTTGATCTACCAAACCGGGTGGCTGTCTTTATGGCCGGATCACAATCTACGCCGCTGCCCACGATGACCGGGGCGTTCACAGCTGGTGCAGGGGGGAGCGTCCAAGCCCCCTCGCCTGCTGATGCTCTATCCACCTTAGTAGAGGAATTGACAACACGAGTAGTAGTAGTGGTGGCTCCTGCTGACAAGGCGCAGCACGATGCATAAATCCTTCAGCTGAAGGGCCGGATCGAACAAGCCAGAGAGGATTTAAACGCAGAGAAAGCTATGATAGCAACAAGGCATGCAGAGCTGGACTCTCAGGCCTTCCAGCTTAGGATGGAGCAGGCCTCTGCGCAGGGAGTAAGGAATAGAAGGTATCAGACTCGTCTACCGCCGGTTTACGAGGCTATGAATCTCTTTGGAACGCCAGGGGCGGGAGCCAGTAATAATCCGAATGTAAGCCGAAGGGCGGCCCCAGTGACAGGTGAACCGGTTCAACAACCCCCTGCGGAGCAAGATCGACGGATTATGCCCACGCTTCACATCCCCACTCCTCCGGGCCACTACTCAAACCCCCTGGATAATATTCTCGCCGCCGCTTCGTGCCTGGCCGCTTTACCCATTGAGGGGACATCCCCTGTGGCGATGGAAACACGCAGGGTCAAGGATCTACTCAACACAGCATTGACACAGCAGCAGGCATACTCTTACAACAGGGAGAGACTTCACTCAACACCCCGCCATAGCAGGAGTTATACTAGGCGTTGGGATGAACCGGAGGTGTCCAGTAGTGAACGGAGGCGACACCGTCACAGACAGGATGATCCGGCGAGCGTAGAGGCGCAGGCCCAGGAGGCGGTAAACCGGGCCAGACCAGCGGCCCGCGAAGATATCCGCCAAACGACGCCGGTTCACACAACCACAGCGGAGACGGGAGGCACGACGAGTTCCTTTGGGGTGCAGTGTCTTATTCCCGCTTTACGAAGCGTGAGGTTACCCAAGGATTTCAAGGGTCCGCTTAAGGTGCCTAATTACATAGCAGATCTGGCTCCAGAAGCTTGGATTGAGAGCTATGAGATGGCTATGGAGATGCTGGACGTGGATGAAGCGGCTTGCGCAAAATATTTTACCATGATGCTTGAGGGTACAGCCTGGACCTGGTTCAAGGGCTTACCTTCTAACTCCATCGGATCATGGGGGGAGTTGCGCCGCCAGTTTATTAAAAATTTCAAGGACACATACAAGCAGCCAATGTCAGTGGTGGACCTAGCGGCATGTATACAAGGGGAGCAGGAGCCTACAAGTGCATGGGTGTGGCGAGTGTCAGAAATCTTGCACTCTTCGAACGGTATCAGCCCCAGTACGGCGATAGTAACACTGGAAAACAATTGCCGGTTTGAGTCTCTGAAGTTGAAGCTGGGGCGGCTCAAACGGGATTGCAATGACATGAGAACTCTCATGAGCGCTTTGGTGAAGTATGGGGACTCCGACAACACTAAGTATCCAGAGGCAGATGGAGATAAATCCGGCAAAGCGAATAAACCTGGTAAACCGGTGCAGGCTAATCCGGTCCGAACGAGCTTCAATGGTAAGCGAAAGGCAGAGGGTGGCTCTGACTTTGTGGCCAATATCAAAGTTCAAGGAAACTTCCAGCGCAATAAGGGTAAACCATCTCCACAAAATGGCGGAGAGTTCATTATTTGGGGCGACATTTGAACGAGCCCTGCCCGAAACATGGCACAGAGGAACGTCCAGCTAAACATACCTGGGGAGAATGCCGGGCCATGATGGAGGCCATGAACCGAGCCAGATCCAACAACGGACCACAAGGTGGCGGTTCAGGCCCCGGGTTTCACGGTCCGGGTCATCAGGGTAATGGCTCCGGATCAGGATATCACGGCAACAACAATGGTTACAATAACCAAGGCAATCATCAGTATGGTCAGGGCGGTTACAATAACCAAGGCAACCATCAGTATGGTCAGGGCGGTTACAATAGCCAGACCAACCAACAGTAGGGCCAGGGTAATCACAACAATCCAGGCAATCAACAACGTCAGCAGCAGCAGCAATCCGGATATCAAAATAATCCGAAGGAGCTGAGTAGTGGACAGTATCATGTGTTCACTACGAGTTTGTCCAAATGAGATCAAAAAGTCTTAAAGCGGGCGGTCCACACCGTTGAACCGGCAACACCACGATTCCTGCGCTGGTCGGAACAACCTATTGTGTGGAGCAGAGAGGATCACCCGCTGAGGGTTGATAATCCGGGCCAATTGGCCTTAGTAGTGGCACCACAGGTGGGTGGCTACAAATTCACCAAGGTTCTCATGGACGGCGGCAGGAGCATCAATATCTTATATTACGAGACTTTCCGTCGCATGGGGCTGACGGATAAGAAGCTAAGGCAGTCAAACACGGTATTTCATGTTGTAGTGCCAGGTAAATCAGCTTACCCAGTTGGGAAAATTGACCTAGAAGTTACCTTTGGAGATGAACAAGATTCCAGGTCAGAGATGATAACCTTTGAGGTTGTAAAAATCTGGAGCCCATATCATGCCCTGTTTGGACGACCGGTTTACGCCAAATTTATGGCTAGGCCGTGTTACGTTTACCTGCAGCTCAAGATGCCGGGTCACAAAGGAACCATCACGGTTCATGGAAGTCGCAAGATCGCATTGGAGTGCGAGGAAGGAGACACTGCCTATGCAGAGGCAGTGTGCGCTACGGAGGAATTGAAATTTTACAAAGATAATGTTGATCTGGCAGATATGTCCCCATTAAATAAGCCAACTACAGAGCATGATCCGGCGTTGAAGTTCAAATCTGCAGAGAAAACCAAACAAGTTGACTTTGTGCCAGGCGATTCATCCAAGCAGTTCACTATCAGCGCTAACCTTGATCCTAAATAGGAAAGCGTGCTCATCGAGTTCATCTGTGAGAACCGGGATATCTTTGCGTGGAAACCTTCTGACATGCCAGGTATACCGAGGGAACTCGCTGAGCACAGTCTTAATATTGATCCGAAGTTCAAACCGGTCAAGCAGTATCTGCGCCGCTTCAACGAAGAAAGGCGCAAGGCTATAGGAGAAGAAGTGGCCAGACTTTTGGCCGCAGGATTTATAGTTGAAGTTTTTCACCCGGAGTGGTTGGCTAATCCGGTGCTGGTGTTAAAGAAAAATGGAAAGTGGAGGATGTGTGTGGATTACACGGACCTAAACAAGGCTTGTCCAACCGATCCTTTTGCTCTCCCTCGTATTGATTAAATCATTGATGCTACGGCGGGATGTGAGCGGCTAAGTTTTTTGGATGCATATTCAGGATATCATCAGATCAAGATGGCAGTTAAGGACCAAGAAAAGACGGCCTTCATAACTCCTTTTGGTGCTTTTTGCTATGTGTCTATGCCCTTTGGGATCAAGAGTGCCCAAGCAACTTACCAGCGTTGTGTGCAGAGCTGTCTTAAGGGGCAGATAGGGAGAAATGTTCATGCCTATGTGGATGATATTGTGGTGAAGTCAAGGAAGGAAGAGTCACTGATAGAGGACCTCAAAGAGACCTTTGATAACCTTTGGGCTTATAAAATGATGCTTAATACGGAGAAGTGTGCTTTCGGTGTTCCGGCGGGCAAGCTCCTTGGATTCTTGGTGTCCAACAGAGGAATAGAAGCCAATCCGGAGAAGATCAAGGCAATCACGTCCCTGAGTAAACCGGCTTGTATCAATGATGTTCAACGCATCGCCGGCCGGATTACAGCGTTGAGCCGATTCATCAGTCGTCTGGGGGAGAAAGCAATCCCGCTTTATCAAATGCTAAAAAAGACAGACCGGTTTATATGGAGTGATGAGGCAAACGCTGCGTTTGAGGATTTGAAGCGGCAACTGGCAGAGCCACCGGTCTTTGCTGCCCCCGTTGATAAGGAGCCACTGCTATTATACGTCGCTGCCAATGCACGGGAAGTTAGTGTGGCAATCGTGGTCGAGCGCAAACAAGCAGGAAAGGAGTATCCGGTTCAACGTCCGGTTTATTATGTCAGTGAGGTTCTCATTGAATCCAAACAAAGGTACCCGCATTGGCAGAAGCTGGTATATGGCGTGTTCATGGCAAACCAAAAGTTGAAGCATTATTTCCAAGGCCACCCAATAACTGTTGTCAGGTCAGCTCCATTGGGGGATATAATCCAGAACATGGAAGCCACTGGTAGAGTGGCAAAGTGGGCCATTGAGCTTGGCCCAAACGGATTAAATTATGTGCCACGCACCGCTATCAAATCCCAAGCATTGGTGGATTTCATCAATGATTGGACAGAACAGCAAGCACCAGAGGAGAAGCCAGATGTTACATACTCGACTATTCACTTCGACGGTTCGAAGCAATTAGAGGGCTCGGGGGCTGGAGTTGTGTTAACTTCCCCGTGAGGTGACAAGTTTTGTTATGTCCTCCGTTTAATGTTTCCTTGTACTAACAATGCAGTAGAATGTGAGGCATTGCTTCATGGTCTGCGGTTGGCTAAGGAGATGAACTTAAGCCGGGTCAAGTGTTTTGGTGATTCAGATTTAGTGGCACAGCAGGTATACGGCAAGTGGGATTCTAAAGACCCTCTCATGGCAGCTTACAGACGAGAAGTTGAAGCAGTTGCAGGATATTTCAAAGGGTATCAGGTGGATCACATAGACCGGCGAAGAAATGAAGCGGCCGACGCTCTAAGTCGGCTGGGTTCTCAGCGTAAACCAGTGCCACCGAATAATTTTTTGGATGAGCTACATAGTCCATCAGTTCAGGTACCGTCGGAGGAAGATCTGGCCGTTCCTGATCCGGAGGCGCAGCTAGTTGCAACACTTCATGTTATCCCGGATTGGACGCTCCCATACTTGGCGTATCTAAGCCGTGGAGAGTTGCCGGACGATGAGATCGAAGCAAGACAGATAATCCAGCGATCCAAGTCCAAGACAATCGTAAACGGGGAGCTTCATCATCGCAGTGTTTCCGGAGCATTTCAGCGGTGTGTATCATCCGAGGAAGGCTGTGACATCCTTCGAGAGATTCATGAAGAGGATTGTGGCCATCACGCCGCTTCAAAATCCTTGGTGGCCAAAGCTTTTCGACACGGGTTCTATTGGCTGACAGCCCATGCTGATGCGGAGGATCTAGTCCGGAGGTGCGATGCTTGTCAGAAATTTTCACGGCGTGCTCTTGTTCCAGCGCAGGAGTTGCGGATGATACCGATTACTTGGCCGTTTGCGACTTGGGGGCTTGATATGGTTGGACCTTTTAAACGATCCCAAGATCAAAAAACTCATCTGCTGGTTGCTATGGACAAGTTTACAAAGTGGACTGAGGCAGAGCATGTGAGCAAGTGTGATGCGGCAACCGTGGTTAAATTCATCAAAAAGGTAATTTTCCGGTTTGGCTTTCCACACAGCATCATCACAGACAATGGCACCAATTTATCGAAAGGAGAGATGGAAGAATTTTGTCAACGGGAGCATATTCGTTTAGATGTATCTTATGTAGCTCACCCTCAATCCAATGGTCAAGCTGAAAGGGCCAATCAAGAGATTTTGCGAGGTATCAAGCCCCGGCTTATGACTCCTTTGCAA
Organism: Secale cereale; assembly: GCA_902687465.1. Classification (NCBI taxonomy): domain Eukaryota; kingdom Viridiplantae; phylum Streptophyta; class Magnoliopsida; order Poales; family Poaceae; genus Secale; species Secale cereale. The sequence continues at coordinate 795,550,176 of LR738711.1, forward strand.
AGAACACAAGGGTGCTGGGTTGAGGAGTTACCTTCTGTCCTCTGGAGCATCAATACTACGCTGAACCGGTCCACGGGTTATACACCTTTCTTCATGGTGTATGGTGCTGAAGCGGTCCTTCCAAGCGATATCCGCCATGATTCACCACGTGTGACGACTTATGTTGATGCAGCCAATGAACAGGCAAGACAGGACAGTTTGGACCGGCTAGATAAAGAGCATGACATAGCAGCAGTGTGATCCGCGATTTATCAGCAGGACTTGCGCAGATATCACAGCCGCCGGGTCAAAACTAGGACGTTCCAGGAGGGAGATTTAGTACTCCGGCTCATCCAAGACCAAACAGATATGCACAAACTATCCCCGCCTTGGGAAGGACCCTTTGTGGTCAGTAGGAATCTACACAACGTTCATATTACCTGGTGGACGTCCGAGAGCACAAAGACTCACGGACATCAGAAGAAGAGACAAAGAGGTCGTGGAACATCGCTCTCCTGCGGCCCTACTACACTTAAGCCATGAGCTCTGTTGTATCCTATGTATATATTATGATTAATGAATAAACCGGCACCCTCGGTAAACCGGGGGCTCAGCCTTTTTTCTTCTAAATATACGTCCTATGAAATTATTTCAGATATTTTGAACAAACTATTTTATGTAGAAGGGACTAAACTAGCGAGATACGGATCATATATGAATCCTCGACAAAGTCTTTTCTGGTCCGGTCTACATAAAGTTCTTGTTTCTAGGAATCCATCCTTTGATGACAGATGTAATATTCCTGTCCCTTGGAGCACGTCCTTTGATGGCAAAAGAAAAGTTCTTGTCCCTAGGAATCCATCCTTAGATGACAGATGTAATATTCCTGTCCCTTGGAGCACGTCCTTTGATGGCAAAAGAAAAGTTCTTGTCCCTAGGAATCCATCCTTTGATGGCAGATGTAATATTTCTGTCCCTTGGAGCACGTCCTTTGATGGCAAAAGAAAAGTTCTTGTCCCTAGGAATCCATCCTTTGATGGCAGATGTAATATTCCTGTCCCTTGGAGCACGTCCTTTGATGGCAAAAGAAAAGTTCTTGTCCCTAGGAATCCATCCTTTGATGGCAGATGTAATATTCCTGTCCCTTGGAGCACGTCCTTTGATGGCAAAAGAAAATATGTTCTTGTCCCTAGGGTACTTCCTTTGATGGCAGATGTAATATTCCTGTCCCTTGGAAGATACATACCCTTTGATGGCCAAAGACAAATTCTTGTCCCTAGGAATACATCCTTTGATGGCAGATGTAATATTCATGTCCCTTGGAGCACGTCCTTTGATGGCAAAAGAGTACATCCTTTGATGTCAAAGTTCTTGTCCCTAGGAGAACTATTAGTTATATCCCTTTTGGTCGCACCCTTGGATTGGCACGTAGGGAGCCTAGCAGCTCGCAAAAAGCCTCGACTACATGGTCTTATTTATGAATTTGAGTTTTTGTGTTTGTGATTTTTCATATGTTTCTTATGGTTTTTAATCCGGAGCTGGCCAACCTCAAAGTTGACCACATATTTTCAAAAGTCTCGACAGAGCTCCAGCATTATTTAAACTGGTAGTTTCTATAAACCTGGAATAGTTATTGGGTTTATCCGAACAGAGCCAAGAGCTTCCTCAGAAACTGCAAGGTTCGCCGGATTAAGGATATCATGCATACTTAATCAAAGGTATGAAGTTCTTTTTTGCATAACGCAGACATTCATTTCATATATATGAGAACGATTTAATCGGTCCGGCGGTAAACCGCTAGGACATCTTTTTAGTATTACCTATGCAGATACAGGTAGCATAAAAGATAAGCCATAGCAGACAAAGGATTCAAATTGGCAGACGCCAAAGCAAAGTTGGGACATCCGGATTAAAGCAGCAATGTTTCGAGCTATCCTATTACAAGGCACAGCAAGCCTGAACGGATTAAAGTCTTTCTCGATAAAAGAATACAGCAGCTAAAAGATAAACTGTGCGGCTTATGCTTCTTCCTGCTACGAAGGCTGAGGGTCAACTTGTTCCGGAGCCTCTTCATCCTCTTGAAGCGGCTGAAAGTCAGGAGCACGCCAATCAATCTTGGATAAGGCACGGAAGTACATCTCTTCAGAAATGAGATCTGACGGATCAACATCTGGGGCGAAAGTATGAGGGTGCACTGGTGGGATTAGATTTTCGGTTTCATAAACCGGCCGTTCCACCCGCTCATTCTTTAAGTCATATGCCGGATGATACCTGGACAAATCCGATTCGTCAGTAAGCTTGCTGGCAAGAGGACGCATCTCCTTAGTCAAAGCATGAAGATCTTTACCAGAGAAAGGCGATCCATCTTCCTTGGTGCTGGGGTACCCGTTCATGGCTTCTTCCAGATCAAAGTCCGGAACCCATGCTTTGGCTCTGGTTAGCGCTACGAGAGAACCGGCTCGGACAGCAGACTTCTTCACCTCTTCCAAGCGTACAGGCAAGATAGACAGCTTCTCCAGAGTACCTTGGATAGTAGTGGGGGCCGGTTTATTATAAGACATTGCACTTATAATCCTTTGAGCACCGGAATACAGCTGCTCAACCAGATTATAAGAGGCCTTGAGTTTCTTCCGCAGATCATCCCCAAGATGGTTGACGCGGCGCCCTGTATGTGATTATCGCAGTTAAACCGGAGCGGAATAAAGATTGCAGAAATGAAAGCACGTGCAGGTTAAGTATTTACCAAAGACGGCAGAGGTCATAAGCTCTATCTGCTGCTTCAAGCCGGTTAACTCTTGTCTCACCGGATTAAGAGCTTCTTCATCATCCTTTGCTCTCTTTTCCATAGCATTCTTTTGCACTTCCCAGGTTGTCCGTTCCGCTTCAAAATATTTCTTCAATTGTTCAACAGTGGTTAAGCTCAGCGCCAGATCTTTTTTGGCCTTGGCAGCAGAAGTTTCAGTCTCAGCAAGTCTATTCCGGAGCTCAGTTATTTCTTCAGCCCTCCGGGTCAAGTCAGCCTGCAGGAAAATCAAGGGAAAGAATTGATGATTCAGACAAGTCTCAAGCACATAAAGCAAGTTATCTACTTGACAATTTGGGGCTAATGGGCAGTTGAAGTATCAAAAGGTGACAATTAAAGACAAAGTCTCAAGCACATAAAGAAAGTTATCTACTTGACACTTGGGGGCTAATGGGCAGTTGAAGCATAGAAAGAAAAATTCAGACAAGTCCCAGGCACATAAAACGAGTTATGCCCCTGTCACTTGGGGGCTAATGTAAGATTATTAGCTCACATTTGGAAGTACCGGTTCACCTTCCAACAAAGCTAAACCGGTACTTGGGGGCTACCATGATATAGACAGAAATACAAAGAAGGCAAAAGAAAAAGACAAGTAAGATACCTCGTATTTATCTTTCATCATGTTGGCCAAGCCCGCTTCATAGTCTCGACTGGTATGAAGCCGGTTCAAATACCCGGAATAAAGCTCTTGGGCACTCAGGTCGGCGTAATTGGACAAGTCTGTGCTCCACTTGCCCTTTTCTTGTTGAAGTTTCTCCGTCTTAGCAGTGTGCTTAGCTAGGACGATAGGCTCAGCAGGAGCGGTGAAACCCGTCCCGGTTATTTGAACTTCCGGGGAAGAAGCAGTGTTTGCCTGTGAAGGGGCAGCAGTATGAACCGGACTAACGGGGGCCGGGTTAGTCCGAGGAGAGCTAGCCCGGATAGGGCTTGCCGGTTCATGGACATCTTCAGCATTGGGATTTTCAGGAGCAACAACATAATCATGATCCACGCGAGCAGGATCGTCAAGCTGAACGGTAGATTCATTTTCCGGAGGGATGACCTCGTCCGGATCAGCAGCCAGATCGGTAGTAGCAGTTTCAGCAGTTGTTTTGCTGGCCTTGGCCCTTTTGGTAGGTTTGGGCTTGCTGAAAGGAATTGAAAAAGTAATTAGAATCATAAAGGCAAATACAAAGGTAAACCGGATGGGATATAGGACTTACCCAGGGACAGTTTTCAGAGTTGGGACCTGTGTGGCAGTTGATTCGCCGGAGGATGATAAAGGTGTCTCGTGGTAATTAGGATCAGACGGTTTAAGTGGTTTGCGTATAAGTCCGGCCTTGGGATGAAGAAGAGTTGGAGAAAGTAAAACCTCAGAGCGGCGCCTCCGGGCCGGAGTGAGAGATATTCCAGAAGACTCGACAACATGGCCACTATGGCGTGTAGTCCGGCGGGCTTCGTGTTGCTGCTTCTTCAAAAGAAAATTGGGGTCTAGTTGAGCGTAAGGATGGGAAAAAGGGTACTTCCGAGATGTTTTACGAATCTTGGGCACCGACGGTTCAGAATCTGAAGAAAGAGTGATTAACTCAGTTTCGGCCGCTTTATCAGCTTCAGCCAAATCCTGTGAAAAGACATTGTTAAACATAAATCTGGATAAAAGAGATCAAAAGCATATCAGGATCAATTCATACCTCAGAATCTGGATTATCTTCTTCAACATGTGAATCGGAGCCAGCAGCGGCCTTCTTCTTTTTAACGGCGCACGTTTTCCGGCGTGGCTGTTTTCCGGACTTATCCTGAGACTTTCTTTTCCAAAATAGATCGTCGGCCTACGCAGAAAGGGAAAAATAAATATAAGGAGTAATTCATATGAACGGATTAGGCACAAACAGGAGAGGTCAAGACTTACTGCTGGCAATTTGTTCTTCTTATAATATGGAGCCAATCCGATTTGGCTACATTCCTCCAAGGAGACGTTGAGCATTTTCTTAGCAGATTCAATAACTTCCTTCTCAGGGTATGATGTCGCTATGGCGTTGAGGATCATCTGGCTTTACGCTATACTGACACATCAAACCAGAGCGCCGGCTCAGAGGGAGGATACTCCAGGCAAGCCAACAACACACAAAGTCAACTCCAGTCAGTTTGTTGGCCATAAAGGCTTTGAGTTTGGCGAGTTGAGGGGCGAACCGGGGCCGTTCTGAGGAGCTAAGACGCTGCGGCAGTGGATGATCTTCAGGAAGACGACGTTCACGATAACCCGGCAGTGGCTTCTCTCCTGCAGGCGAGGTATCCTTGCAGTAAAACCAGGATTGATTCCAATCCTTGGGGTGTTTATGAAGAGAAGCATGAGGAAAAACTGCATCTTTCCTTTTCTGAATACTGACACCACCCAGTTCTTGATGTGGTCCGGCAGTGAACTCAGTCCGCCGGTTTAAGTGGAAAAAGTCCCGGAATAAATCCGCTGACGGTTCTTCTTGAAGGTATACTTCAGAAAAGACTTGAAAATTACAGATGTTTGATACGGAATTTGGGCCTATATCCTGAGGATGGAGTTGGAAAGCAGCCAGTACATCTCGGAAATTTTTTGAACCGGGAGGACTGAAACCCCGCGCTAGGTGGTCAAAGAAAACAATAACCTCACCGTCTTTTGGGGTAGGAGGACATTCACCCCCTGGGGCCCGCCATTTCAGAACTGCTCGGGGGCCCAGAACACCAATTGATGCAGCATTGGTTAAATCTTCGTCCGTGATGCGGGAAGGGACCCAGTTACAAGAGACAAACTGTTTGGCAAACATATTGGCAGAAGGAAAGCACTGAAAAAGTAAAGTGAAAATCCGGATTACTTAAGCGCTGAAGCATAAACCGGATCATATCATTAAAACTATAGCGACGGTTTAGATCAGGGACTAATGGCATTGACAACCCGGGAGTAGATGGAGAACGAGCTACTACCGGTTTAAGGTAGCAAAAAGAAGAAGCTAAACCGTCGGATTCATGGTGGATGTGTTGCAGGAGCAATATATGATTGACTAAACCGGCGAGTGACTTACAGACCTATCAAAACGAAGAAACATGTTTCTACAAAAAGCTAAAGTGAAACAGATCTAAGCGGTAAGAAAAAAGATGAAATTTATGCAGATCTAGAAGAACTGCGGAGGTCTTTCTACAAAGCAAATGAATCTAAGGGCGAACTTGGAGATGTGAATCTAAGTATAAAACTACGGAGCCGGAGTGAGTTTTCGAAGCTAATCTAAGGATGAATTTACTACAAGCATGGCATATAGAGTGAACAGCCAAAGCTTCGAGGTCTAAATGGCGGAAGCATGGAAGGACCCTTGATTACGGATCTACAGCGAGAGAAGGGGAGTACCTGAAGGAAGAAGAAAACGGCGGTGGAGTAGCTCTGGATGCGATTCAGGTTGATGCAGCGGCCTGGTCGACGACGGTGACGAGATCGAGCACAGCGGAGAAAACTTAGGGCGATGGAGGAAGAAGACGAGCGGAGGAAGAAAGGCAGAGATGCGGCGGTATTTATAAAGGATGAAAGACGAAACGGCAAGCGCGGGATTTGAGGAAGTCAGAGATTGGATAAAGATTCTCCTGTCGCCTCGATTTTCGGGATGGCCTTTTAACAAAGGTAACAAACAGCTATGTGCAATAAATGCGGATGTGATGTCACGATCAAGTCAAATGATTTCCAAGGGTGACGTCATAGCCGGTTTACAAAAATTGAGAAGATACAAGAAATGAAGTTATGCGAGATTTAGAAGACTGACATGAACAAGTTCAAATCATTCTGGGGCCTAATGGCAGGGATAGTACTAGCAGGTGTAAACCGGCTAGGGTAAACCGGATTATGGCAATATAGGTGTATAATTGTAGGCTCAGTAGAGATTACGGCCCATGAAGGCTTAGGGCCCATGTGCAGAGTTCACGGTTTATAAACCGTCTAATCATGTAACTTGAGACACAAGGAAGAAATGGCAGAGACCGAGGCGGACACAATTATGAGCCAGCCTCGGGACTCTGTAAACCGGACCGGGCGTTACCTCCTATATAAAGGGACGACCTGGCGACGGTTCATCGAAGGGGCCGAACTAGTATAAACCATTTGTGTCCTTTGTGTGTTTTTAACCTCTTCAAGCTAACCCGTGCGATGGTTCCATTACTAAGTCCATTAAACCGGACATCTGCCGTGTTAATTCCATGACAATATCAATCCAGTAGGAGACCACGCGCGAGTCCCTCGCACCTGCACAAACAAATAAGAACTTCGCAGCCAATGTGATAAGGGGTTGTCAATCCCTTTACGGTCACTTACGAGAGTGAGATCTGATAGAGAGGATAGTTGATATTTTTGGTATTTTTGGTTTAATAAAACAGCAAATAAAAGCAGTAAAAGTAAAGTAGATGAAGATTGATATGTTGAGAATAGACCCAGGGGCCATAGTTTTCTCTAGTGGCTTCTCTCATGATAGCGATATTGTACGGCGGGTAAACAAAATACTGTCGAGCAATTGATAGAAAAGCGAATAATTATGAGACTATCTTGGCATGACCATTGTATATAGGCATCATGTCCGAGACAAGTAGACCGACTCCTGCCTGCATCTACTACTATTACTCCACACATCGACCGCTATCCAACATGCATCCAGTGTATTGAGTTCATTAGAACAGAGTAACACCTTAAGCAATATGACATGATGTAGAGGGATAAACTCAAGCAATATGATCTAAACCTCATCTTTTTATACTTGATGGCAACACTACAATGTGTGCCTTGCTGCCCCTACTGTGACTGGGAAAGGATACCGCAAGATTGAACCCAAAGCCAAGCACTTCTCCGATTGCAAGAACTATAGATCTAGTAGGCCAAACCAAACCAATAATTCGAAGAGACTTGCAAGGATATTATGAGAACACATAAAAAGTTCAGAGAAGAACCAAATATCTTTCATAGATAACCTTGATCATAAACTCACAATTCATCGGATCTCGACAAACACACCACAAAAAGAGATTACATCGAATAGATCTCCTCGAAGACCGAGGAGAACTTTGTATTGAGATCCAGAGAGAGAGAAGAAGCCATCTTGATACTAGCTATGGACCCGAAGGTCTGTGGTAAACTACTCACAACTCATGGTGAGGGCGATGATGATGATGATGAAGGCCTCCATGATGGATCCCCCTCCGGTGGAGCTCCGGAACATGCTCCAAGATGGGATCTCCACGGGAACAGAAGCTACGGCACTGGAATTAGGGTTTTCTCTCTATTCACGGAGTTTCTGGGGTACGTGGACTTACATAGGAAGAACGATGGCACCGGGGGACGCTCGAGTGGGCCTCGAGGCAGGGGGCATGCCCCCACCCTCGAGGGCCACTCGATGCTCCCCTGACGTGGTTCTCAAGTTCCTCTGGCGTGATTTTCTCAAAAAATATCTCTCGCGAAGGTTTCATTCCGTTTGGACTCCGTTTAATATTCTTTTTCTGCAAAACCCTGAAATAGGAAAAAAAACAGCAATCTGGGTTGGGCCTTTGGGTTAGTAGGTTAGTCCCAAAAATGATATAAAAGTGAATGATAAATCCCATTAAACATCCAAGACTTCATAAATAATAGCATGGAACAATCAGAAAATATAGATACATTGGAGACGTATCAGGCCCCTATTCCGTGGTTCACAAGTCTCCCGTGCGTGATTTGCTCCAAAAATATGTCTCCTGAAGGTTTCATTCCGTTTGGACTCCGTTTGATATCCCTTTTCTGTAAAACCCTAAAACAGGCAAAAAACAGCAATCTGGACTGGGCCTTTGGGTTAGTAGGTTAGTCCCAAAAATAATATAACAGTGTATGACAAAGCCCATTAAACATCCAAAACATCATAAATAATAGCATGGAACAATCAAAAAATATAGATACATTGGAGACGTATGAAGCTAGAAAATAGTCTTGATAACCCACAAGTGTGGGGGATCTTTGCGTTGAAACCTTCTGACATGCCATCGAGTTCATTCGTGAGAACCGGGATATCTTTGCGTGGAAACCTTCTGACATGCCAGGTATACCGAGGGAACTCGCTGAGCACAGTCTTAATATTGATCCGAAGTTTAAACCGGTCAAGAAGTATCTGTGCCGCTTCAATGAGGAGAGGCGCAAGGCTATAGGAGAAGAAGTGGCTAGGCTCTTGGACGCAGGCTTCATAGTTGAGGTGTTTCATCCAGAGTGGTTGGCTAATCCGGCGCTGGTACTTAAGAAAAACGGAACTTGGAGGATGTGTGTTGATTACACAGACTTGAATAAGGCTTGCCCAACTGATCCTTTTGCTCTCCCCCGTATTGATCAAATCTTCGATGCCACGGCAGGATGTGAGTGGCTAAGTTTTTTAGATGCATATTCAGGTTATCATCAAATCAAGATGGCTGTTAAGGACCAAGAGAAGACAGCTTTCATAACTCCCTTTGGAGCCTTCTGCTATGTATCCATGCCTTTTGGGCTCAAGAGTGCCCAAGCAACCTACCAGCGTTGTGTGCAGAACTGCCTACAAGGGCAGATTGGAAGAAATGTCCATGCATATGTTGATGACATTGTGGTGAAATCCAGGAAGGAGGAGACACTGATAGAGGATCTGAAAGAAACCTTTGACAACCTCCGAGTTTATAAAATGATGCTCAATCCAGAGAAATGCGTCTTTGGTAGTCCGGCAGGCAAACTCCTGGGCTTCTTAGTGTCAAACAAAGGGATTGAGGCCAATCCGGAGAAGATCAAGGCTACCACGTCCTTGGCTAAACCGGCGTGCATCAATGATGTCCAGCGCGTGGCGGGCCGTATTGCAGCATTGAGTCGATTCATCAGCCGTTTAGGGGAAAAGGCAATCCCTCTATATCAGATGATGAAAAAGACGGACCGTTTTGTCTGGAGCGATGCCGTAGATGCTGCGTTCGAGGATCTGAAGAGGCAATTGGCAGAACTACCAGTCCTTTCTGCCCCGGTTTACAATGAGCCGTTGCTGTTATACGTGGCCGCCAATGCCCGTGTAGTAAGCGTGGCCATTGTGGTAGAGCGCAAGGAGGCAGGCAAAGAATATCCGGTTCAACGGCTGGTTTACTACATCAGTGAGGTGCTCATTGAGTCAAAACAGAGATATCCACATTGGCAGAAGCTGGTGTATGGGGTGTTCATGCCAAATCGGAAGTTGAAGCACTAATTTCAGGGCAACCCAATCACCGTTGTCAGTTCAGCTCCGTTAGGGGATATAATCCAGAACAGAGAAGCCACTGGTAGGGTTGCAAAGTGGGGTATTGAGCTTAGCCCGCACGGATTAAAGTATGTGCCCCGTACTGCTATAAAATCCCAAGCATTGGTGGATTTCATCAATGACTGGACGGAGCTACAAGCACCAGAGGAGAAGCCGGATCACACGTACTGGACTATTCACTTTGACGGTTCAAGACAGTTGGAGGGCTCGAGGGCTGGAGTTGTATTAACTTCCCCACAAGGTGATAAGTTCTCCTATGTTCTCCGCGTAATCTTCCCTTGTACTAACAATGCTGCTGAGTACGAAGCTCTCCTCCGTGGGTTGCGGATGGCCAAGGAGATGAACTTAAGCCGGGTTAAGTGTTTTGGTGATTCAGATCTGGTGGCACAACTGGTTTCGGGCAAGTGGGATTCTAAGGATCCACTCATGGCAGCATATCGATGAGAAGTAGATGTTGTTGCGGGATACTTCAAAGGATATCAAGTGGATCAAATAGATCGGCGGAAAAATGAAGCGGCCGATGCGTTAAGCCGGCTGGGTTCCCAGCGTAAACCGGTTCCACCTAATACTTTCTTGGATGAGTTGCACAATCCGTCGATACAAGTACCTTCAGAGGAGGATTTAGCTGTTCCTGATCCGGAAGCACAATTGGTTGCAGCACTTCATGTTATTCCGGATTGGACACTCCCTCACTTGGCATACATGAGCCAAGGTGAATTACTAGAGGACGAAGTCGAGGCTCGGCAGATAATCCGGCGGTCTAAATCGATGACTATCATCAATGGACAACTTCATCACCGCAGCGTTTCAGGAGCATTTCAGCGGTGTGTATCATCAGAGGAAGGCTGTGATATTCTTCGAGAGGTTCATGAAGGGGATTGTGGTCATCATGCCGGTTCAAAATCTTTGGTAGCTAAAGCTTTTCGTCATGGGTTCTACTAGTTGACGGCTCACGCCGACGTAGAGGACTTGGTCAGAAAATGTGATGCTTGCCAAAAATTCTCACGGCGTGCTCATATACCAGCACACGAGCTGAGGATGATTCCAATTACTTGGCCGTTTGCGACTTGCGGGCTTGATATGGTTGGACCCTTCAAAAGATCCCAAGATAAGAAAACCCACCTATTGGTAGCAGTGGACAAATTCACAAAGTGGGTTGAAGCGGAGCCTGTCAGTAAATGTGATGCAGCAATAGTGGTTTAGTTCATCAAAAAGGTGATTTTCTGGTTTGGCTTTCCACACAGCATTATAACTGATAATGGCACCAACCTATCAAAGGGGGGCTATGGAGGAATTCTGTCAAAGAGAACATATTCGCCTTGATGTATCATCAGTAGCTGACCCTCAGTCCAATGGCCAAGCTGAAAGAGCCAACCAAGAGATCTTGAGAGGCATCAAGCCCCGGCTTATGGTTCCTTTGCAAAGAACACCGGGTTGTTGGGTGGAGGAATTGCCTTCTGTCCTATGGAGCATCAATACTACACCTAACAGATCCACAGGGTACACGCCTTTCTTCATGGTGTACGGTGCTGAAGTGGTCCTCCCTGGTGATATCCGGCACAACTAACCGCGTGTGGCAGCTTACGTTGAAGTGGATAATGAACAACCAAGACAAGACAGCTTTTACCGGCTGGACGAGGAACGCAACACGGCAGCAGTGCGATCAGCGATTTATCAGCAAGACCTGCACCGGTACCCTATCCGCCGGGTCAAGACCAGGACATTTCAGGAAGGAGATCTGGTGCTCCGGCTCATCCGGGACCAGACAGATATGCACAAGCTATCCCCACCCTGGGAAGGGCCCTTTGTGGTCAGCAAAAACCTGCACAATGGATCATACTACCTTGTCAATGTTCGAGAACATACGGACTCACGTACGGCAGAGGAGGAGACTAAGCGGCCATGGAACATCGCCCTTCTTCGACCTTACTATACTTGAGCCATTGGCTCCACTTTATGTACAATGTAGATATTATGATTATTAAAATAAATTGGCGCCCCCGGTACACCGGGGAATCAGCCATCTTTTTTCGAAAGGAGTATCACATGGGGGCTTCCAAAGAAGCCTTCCATGGCCTCTTAAACCGGCGCCCTTGATAGAATCAAGGAATCAGCCATGTCTTTTACACAAAGGAGTATCACATGGGGGCTCCCAAAGAAGCCTTCCATGGCCTCTTAAACTGACGCCCTTGACAAATCAAGGAATCAGCCACCATATATATACGAACAAGAATGACATGGGGGCTTCCGCGGGCAAGGAAGTTTCCCATGGTCTCTTGAGCCGGCGGCGATATGAAGCCCATCATAAGAGCACTGCTCTGGTTGCTTCGGAAATTTCCACATGATGATGAGGGGTAAAAGAGGGTTTGATGCCTAGCACAACTCAAACATATGCCCCGACGAGCAATGACTCACACACTACCAGGGGGCTCTCAGCAAGTTGAATACCCTTGTAGTGAACATGGCTTGGAATCCCGGTGCATACACCTAAAACCCCGGATTAACCTGCATGCATCAAGTAAATCACGTCGTCCAGGTAAACCTGGTATGACCCGTCGAATGTATCACAAGTCAATCCTTCGGGACCCTGAACTTGGTCACGTTAAATTGACGATCATCGAGTGATTACCCAAGCCAAAATCTTTATGAGATTTTGAAACATTGGGTAGCTATTAACATCGATGATTTGGTTAAGGATTGCGGAGCATCTTGACAGGCTTTGCTAAAATGGTTAATGATAGTAGCCTGGCAGCTCATAAAAAGCCTCGAATTTGGAGCCTGGCGGCTCGTAAAAAGCCTCGACTACATGGTCTTATTTGCCCAAAAAACTTTATTTTTTATTTTTTATGTTTTCACAAATCTTTATCTTCAAGGTCATTGGTTTTTCAACCAAGTCCATTGATGCAAGACTGGACAACTACAAGGTTGACCATATGTCTACAGAGCTAAAAGTCTAGGTCATGAACACCAGCGATAGTTAAACCGGCATTCATCGTAACCCGGATCAGCCTTGAACCGGGAGGGCTAAAACCCCGGGCCAGATGATCGGAAAATACTATGGTCTCTCCCACCTTAGGCTTAGGAGGACACTCTTTTCCAGGGACCCGCCAATGCAGAACCTCTTTAGGACCCAGAACACCAACTGAGGCCGCCTCTACTAAATCGTCCTCAGTGAACTGGGATGGAACCCAGTTGCAGGCAACAAACTGTTTTGCTATGGAGGCCATTTTTTCCAAGGAAGGGATGCTGAAAAATACAACACAAGATCCGGTTTACCAACTACTAGACATAAACTGGCGCATTCTATGAAGATGTTGATTTAATTGACGGTTTAAGCAAAGGGGCTAATGGTGCCTACTGATCCGGATCACATGTGAACCGGATAATTACCAGTTTATGAATATAGAAGGAGAAAGTTAAACCGCCAATTACGGAATGCAGGCCTAAATCTAAATCGTCAAGGCAGGCATATGAGGCGCAGGTTAAAGTTGAACCGGTGACATAAGCAGATAAGTTGTAGATCTAAAGTGTGAGAAACAACTTGCACATGAGGCAGAGGTAAAATATGGATCTACGGTGCAGGAAAAAGGCAAAACAATTCAAGTTATATTCAGTAAAGGCAGCAGAAGTTTTCTACAGATCCAATCTAAGCTAGCGGTATTGGAGGAACTAAAGTTACAACGACGGAGCGGAGTTACATGCATGAGAGTTGACCTAAAGGTTTTACATCTACAGCTAGAGAATGGCCTACGGTGATGAACTACGAAGAACAAGGGTTCGCGGCGAGCTATAGGGAAAACCCTAGAGCTAAGATCTATGGGAAGAAGAGTTAACCTACCTGAGGAAGCGGAAGGACGGCGACGAGTATCTGGACGTGCTCAGGTTGATGCAACGGCCGGGCTTGTTGACGACGGTGAGCTCGATGGACGGCGGCGGAGGTTTGAGCACTGGAGACGGAGGAAGACGAAGCAGAGGGGGTAAAAGAGATGGCCTTCGGCCTTATTTATAGGCCGAAGAGATAAAACGGCAGGCGCGGGAATCGAGGAGATCGAAAATCAGATATGGATTGAGCTGTCGCCTCGATCTTCGGAGCGGTAATAAAGAAAGGTAACAAACAGATGTGGATGTTAAATGCACAGATGATGGCATGACAGGTTAAAGCGATTCCAGGAGATGACGTCATGGCCGGTTTATGAAGTATACAAGATCTGCAGAAAGGGAAATTCATACAAGACTTTGAAGACTGACATGAACAAGTTCAAATCAATCTGGGGCCTAATGTCAGGGATATTACTGTCAGGTATAAACCGGCTAGGAGGGTCCGATTTGCGTTATTAAGATTATATTATCAGAAGCTCGGTGGAGTATGTATTAGAAGGTTATAGCCCACGGAGGCTCAGGGCCCATGTGTGAGGCCCATGATTTGTAAACCGTCATTCCATGTAACTTGGGATGTAAGATAGAAAGGGTAGAGACCGAGGCGGACACGTTTATGAGCCGGCCTCGGGACTCTGTAAACTGGACCGGGCGTCACCTCCTATATAAAGGGACGACCGGGCGACGGTTCAGGACAACATACAACAGCTCGAGACACAGGCAATGCGGATTCGCTTCCTGGTCATCGAAGCACTAGCAATACCACACCAAACTAGACGTAGGCTTTTACCTTCATCAAAGGGGCCGAACTAGTATAAAACCCCTGTGTCCTTCGTCCGCTTTAACCCCTTTAAGCTAACCCGAGCGATGGCCTCACGGCTAAGTCCTTTTACTAGGACATCTGTCGTGCTAAATCCACGACAAGTGGTATCTCCTTAATCACATCATATAAACAAAACTCCATCGTAGGTGGTGTTTTCTTAGCATGAAAATGAAAACTTTGCGTGAAAATATTGGTGAGTAAGAGATACTGTTCTTTCTGATCGTGGAGGAAGTCGGTGAGGCCTGCGTTATTTTCCAACCAATAAAAGTCTTCGTTATTCCCGGCGGACATCATGAAATCATTACAAGGCCATTCGCACGGTCGAACTTCCGCCATGCGAGGAAGATTATACTTGGGCTTCTTATTTTCTTCTTTCTTCTTCTCCGCTGAGCTCTTGCTGGAGGATCCCCTCAACAATCTTTTTATCATTTTCCTTTTCTGAAAATTTCTGAAATTTTTAGTAACTCAAAATAAAAGTTAACCAAACTAAACGAGATTGATAGCAACAACTCCTATAAGTGCATAGAGACTATATCATGCATTAGAACTACTTGGGACCAAGAAAATTTGACATGCAAGCTCAAGAACAAGGTCACCACAGCAGCAAAAGTTTGCAATCAATAGGGCACTAGAACAAAAATAATTGGACCAATGGAGGAGTCACATATCAAGGAACAATCTCCCCAAACAGTTTGGTGTATGGTGCTTTGAGCAAGGAGATCGAAAATGGCAGCAAGATGAGCTAGAACTCGGATTTGAGCTGGTTGGTGATTTTTTTGGGAGGAAGAAGAAGAGTGTGTGTGCAGGAATAAGTGGAGGTGGGCCACGTGGGGCCCATGAGGCAGGGGGCGCGCCCTGGCAAGGGGGGCATGCCCTGGACCCTCGTGGCCAGGTGCTGGCTCCCCTCGATGTGTGTTTTGTGCCATATTTCTTCAAATATTCTAGAAAAAATCATATTTCATTTTCATGGCATTTGGAGAACTTTTATTTTCGGGATATTTTTTTATTGCATGGATAAGTCTGGAAACAGACTGAAAATACTATTTTTGCTTTATTTATCCTAATTAACAGAAAGTAAAAGGAGGGTACAGAAGGTTGTGTTATCTAGATTAACCTATCCCATGCTCATCAAAAGGAATCCATTAACAAGGTTGATCAGGTCTTGTTAATAAACTCTTTCGGAATAACATGAAACCGGAGAATTTTCGAGTAACACTATGTCGGGGAAACTGACCGCCCGCGAACACCTATGGGACCGGAGCCCCTTCTACGTTGCGGTAAGGGAGCAGAGGGAGCACGGAGAGCAGATCGAGGAGCACACGCGGGCAGTTTACCCAGGTTCGGGCCGCGCGGACGCGTAAAACCCTACTCCTGCCTTTGGTTGTATTGAGTTTTCGAGCTCGGGAGCTTGAAGATCTACAGTACTAGCAGCGCCGAGCGAGGGAGTGGTCTAGTTTCTGGAATCGAACCCCCTCTACGTTGTGCATGGGCCTCCTTTTATAGCTCAAAGGGGTTACCGACAGGTGCCAGCGTAGAGGAGGGTAAAAATGTAAAACTGGTGGTGGTTGTAACAGTGCATGAACAGTGTATGAACAGTGGTCTTCACCTAACTTTGACGGTGGGGGACAAGGGCATTGAATGCCCGTCGCCGTCGCCCCAAAAGCATCCGTCCATGCGTCTCCGTTCACCACGGCGATGGCTTCGTCACTGCGGCTCGCCAGCGTGTCCCTCAGGCTGCACAGCTATCTGCCACGTGCCCCTGGAAGGGCCCCAGGGCGACGCGTGGCCGAATGAGCTGGAGCGCAGGCACACAGTGCAGGCTTCCCCTGGCAAGCACCTTGCCGGGGTCCCTATCTTGCCGGGCCCGGGAGTTTGCCGCTCTCCGGGTCCTGCCGGGGCGCACGATGCGCTACGATGTATCTTCTGAAGTGTTATTCTTTGGCCTTCCTGGCAAACCCTTCTTGCCAGGGTCTTGTGCTGGAATGATAACTCTGAGCCTGGTGCGGCCTTCCCGGCAAGCTCCTCTTGCCGGGGTCTTGTCTCTTAACTTGAATACTTTGTTCTTGAATGGCCTAAAGTGGTCTAGAGTGGGCTTTGGCGGGCGCGTGGCGAGCCAGACCATGGGACGCTGCTACTGCCCGTGCACAAGTCGAGATACTAAGGTACCCCTACCTTAGTACACCGACAGGAGCCCCCGGGCCTGGGCCACACACGGTGCCGAGCGCTGTTGGGCCAGGCCCAGAACAGTGCACGGGCACACGCGGCCCACAGCGCCGTTTCCCACTCCAGATTCGCCGCATCCCTCCCTAACGGCACGCGTCGATTGCGGCGTCGTGGGAGAGATCGTGGCCTGCTTCTTTAATGGGGAAATGCGGAACGTCCCCCACTTCCCCCTTAAAAGTAGAGGAAGTAGAGGCAGTTTCCCCCATTGCTTTCATTGTGCCTTGAATCTCCAGAAACCCCCGCCTCTCTCTGCCTCCCCTCAGGTCGACAGAGAGCCCAGCTCCACCCTTCCCCCGCCGTCCCCAGCAACCGCAGCG
>LR738711.1:795567703-795631902 GCA_902687465.1 Secale cereale
CCGCCATGGCTCCGAAAAGCGGCAAGGCGAAGAGCGACAAGGCGAAGAAGGAGAAGTCTGAGCAGGCGGCGAAGCTGGCAGCCATGCGGAGAAGGATGGTGGTCTTCCCGCCGAGGCTCGGCCCGAGGGAGCTGCGGGACAAGTACTACTTGTTCTGGGCGAGGAGACGAAGGACCACCCGCGCACCAGAGTCCTCCCTGCTGTGGCCGTCGACATGTTCCCGGGAGGTTACTACTACTTCGCTGCATTCTTCCATTGCGGTCTCTGTCCTCCGTATTCGGAGTTCTTCTGTGATGTGATGAACACGTATGGCCTCCACCTCTTAGATTTCACCCCAAATGCCGTTCTGACCTTGGCCGTTTTCGCACATCTGTGCGAAAACTATGTCGGGGTCCACCCAAATGTAGCTCTTTTCCGCCACTTCTTCACGCCTAGAGTAGAATCCGGATCCCCACTCTCCGGCGGAATCTCCTGGATCTTTAGGTTGAACAAGAAGGAGGCGTACTTGAAAGGAGAGCTTCGCGGCATGTGGGAGGAGTGGAGAGCTGATTGGTGCTGGATTCTGGAAGATGCACCCGAGCAGTTTACCTCGTCGCGCCAAACTGCAATAGTGCGCGGCAAGGATTGGAGCGACTTGGCCCCGGAGGATGACAAGCTGCAGATCGCCATTACTAGGATCCTTCGCCTCCGGGCCGCCAATCTGACTGTAGGTGAAGTCGGGGCCGATTTCCTCCGCCGCCGCATTGCCCCCCTGCAGGAAAGGAAGAGGCCTGCCTGGGAGTTCGGCAACGCGGCAGATAGCATGAGGCTGCGCCCCGGACTGAACTATAATTTCACCGTCTTGGAGCTGAAGGGGATGGTCCAGGAGCTGTTCAAGCACGACCCCAACCACCCGGAATGGTTCAGGCCGTCGGTCGGAGTAGTTCATCTATGTAACAATACAGCCCTCAGTGCCATCCGCGCGGTAATGCCTGAGTGCGACTCCCACGGGGTTGTCCCCACTTGGCTGGTGCCCTCAGCGGAGACCGTGCAAGCGTTCTTTGACAATCTGGTTGAGCGGCCACGCAACTCCGAGGAGAGAAAATGCCTCACCCGGACGACCACCGATCGGGATGTGGCCTACATAGCCAACAGGATGGAGGAGGCCGCCGCAGCTGCAGCTGCGGGGGAATTTGGGTACACCGTGGACGAGGCGGAAGCAGCGGACGCGGTGAGTCAGGCTGAGGAGGAGGAAATCCTCAAGTTGTTGAAGATCGCGCCCGAGGAGTTCGCTGGGGAGCCTTCCGGGAAGCTTGCCGGGGCGAGCGAGGCTGCCGGGGCGAGCGAGGCCGCCGGGGCGAGCGAGGCTGCCGGGGCGAGCGAGGCCGCCGGGGTGAGCGAGGCCGCCGGGCAGGGTACCGAGTCCAGCGGGCCCGCCGAGGAGGAGGAGGACGCCGAGTCCGGTGATTCTGACGAAGACTCTGGCTGGTCTCTGAATCTTGACGACGACGCATCCTCATCCTCGGAGAATTCTCCGCCGCCACCAAGCCCTCCGCAACAACAGAAGAAGCGCCTCCGGAAGGCAGCCGAGACGACGAGGCCACAGGCGCCCCAACAACAGCCGAAGCATCGTGCGACGCGCGCCACCACAACGAGCATGGTCGTCAAGGAGGCGCCCCGAGCCCGAGCGACAAGCGGAGGAGGCTCTTCCCGGAGTGGCTCTGGTGCTCCTTCTGCCCCTCGGTCCTCAGCGACGACCGGCGCTGGGTCTTCACAGCCCACAGCCCCGGAGCCCGCCAAGCGCCCGAGGGAGCCTTCTCCTCCAGCTCCTCGCGCTGGAGCACGCGAGGCGGGGTTTGACTTCTCCGCCCTCAGCTCCGACAAAGAGGAGGAAGAGTAAGTATTTGTAATTTCCTTCATTTTTGTTCCTTCTGTCTTGATTTCTTTTCTGTCTAACTTTGATCTTGTTTGGTTTCCAGGACCTTGACCCAGTGGATGGCGAAGAGGGCCAAGATCCCTGTGGTCAACATCGAGGACGACGAGCCTGCCGCAGCGACGGTGGATGCGCCAACGACACGCTTGCCGGACCAACATGCTGCTCCGGGGAGCAGCCCCCAGCGTAAGCCTTGTGTTCTCTTTTCCGCTTGATGGGTGCGCTTGAGCTTGTTGTCCTTACTGATGTCTTGTTGTCTTGTGCAGAAGTGGAGCCGCAGCCACAGGAGCACCAGGAGGTCGCCCCTGACGAGCCGCTTGCTCCACCCTCCCCGCCAAGGATGAGCTCCCCAGCGAGGGACAGCGCTCCGCCAAGGACGGGTACTCCGCCAAGGGCGAGTACCCCGCCAAGGGTGAGCAGCCCGACAAGGGTGAGTACCCCGCCAAGGGAGGGTGCAAGCGGCCCTCCGCCAGCAGGGGTCACTACTACGCCGCCAAGGGAGAACTCCCCGGCGAGGGACCCCGTCATCGAAGAGGCCCGCGCAGGTAAACCCTTGTACTTTCTGCTCCTTGGATTCTTCTTTTTTGGATATTCGCTTGACGATCTTTCTTTTCTTTTTCTTCTGCTAGATCCACCCGCCCCGGAGTTGATGGAGATGGAGACCACTGCCGAGGACGGCGTGCATGGCGACGGCGGCAACGCCACTACCGCCGAGGGAATGGTTGGAGCCGACGAGCCAGCCGTCGAGGAGACCGCCCCGACCGTTGACGTCGCAGCTAGGGAAGGGACCGGCGACCACACTGCTGGCCCGGAGGCCGCAGGAGAGCCGGACACTACACCGGCCGCCGACCCCTCCGCCCCCGCGGACCGGTCGGGTGTCTATCTGGAGGCCGCCAACGGGGTCTTTATCCAAGTCCCATGGGTGTCCTCTTCAAGGGCACCCGCGGAGGGGGAGACCTTCGACGGAGAAGTTCTCGCCTCCGCCGGGTTGAAGGTTGTCGACGCGCCCGGCAGCAGCGACTAGCCCGAAGAGGAGCCACTCCTACGCCGGCTCCTGGCCTTGTACCGGGCCAGGCAGGCGAAGTTGGAGTCTCGAGAGGCTCTGGCTGCCAAGGCTGGTGCTGATTTGGAGAAGCGCGCCGCGGAGCTCCGTGCCACCAACCATGCGGCCCTCCGGAACTTGGCGGAGGAGCGGGAAGAGCTTGCCGGGGCGCAGCAAGCGTTCGTCCTCGAAAAGGCCGAGGTCGAGGAGCAGCAGCGACTGGCCACCGAGGACCTATCTCGGCGGGAGGGAGAACTCAACAAGCGGAAGGTCGACCTCGACAACCACGAGGACGACCTCACCGCTCGTGAGCAAGCTATTGGCGGGGCTCTGCAGGAGGCAAGGGACGCCGCTGCTGCCGCAGAGACCGCCAAGAGGGATCTGGAGGCCAGGGTGGCGCAGATGGAGCTGAACTTGAAGGCGAGTGAGGACAGGGTCACTGCGCTCAACGTGGCGCGGGAGAAGGACGCCCACACCAACTCGGAGCTGCAAGTCTGCCTCTCCGAGAAGGGCAATGAGCTCACTGACGCCAGGGACTCCATTGCAGATTTAGAGCTGAAGGTTTCCACCCTTACTGACTCGCTTGACGCTGCCCGGGATCGCGAGACGAAGCTGAAGGACGATCTCCGCACTGAGAGGGCCCTGCTGGAAAGCGCCGCCATCACGCAAAACCACTTCCAGCGGACGGTGGAGCAGTGGACCGAGGAGCTCGTCACCTCCGCCGCCAATATCGACATGGAGATGGTGGCAATGAGGGCGGAGCACCTCGCGTACTCCCCCGACGAGAATCTCCCCCACAGCGCCAAGTTGAGTCTGTTCCTCAAGGGAGTGGCGCCGGCGCTTGCGCGGCTGCGGGAGAAGATCCCCCTGCAGCTGGCCGACGAGGCACGCCGGCTTTGCATGGGTACCATGGAGCGGGTGTTGTCGAAGATTGTCTACCGCAACCCCGGGATCAACCTCGTCAACGTCCTCCGGACCCTGCCGCCCGAAGCCGACCAGGAGGCGTTGAAGGCCCAAGTTTCCCACATTGTAGCCAAGGTGGGCAAGATCCAGAGGATTGACGGGGACCGAAGAGACTAGGCACCTTGCTTCCCTCGCCGCTGTCAATTATGTCATAGGCAGTAGTTGTTTTAGAACAGCGGCAAGTTATCTCTGTAATATATACTTTTATTTTGGGTAATCAATGTAGTGTTATCTCCCTTGCTTAGTCCCTTCACTTTGTATGCTTTCCACCATACTCTTTTTAGGGAACTTGCCGGCAAAGGGACACTTGCCGCGAGCGCTGAGTGCGGGACTCTTAGCAGCCTGCTGGCAAAGCCCTTGTCGGCAAGAAACCTTGCCGTAGCTAGTCGCAGCACACTTATATTGCTGAGCGAACTCGAAAACGAAGTAAGGGCGCGACACTTGTCGTAGCTCACTTAAGCCGTTGAGCGTGCTCGAAACAAAGTAAGGGCGCGGCTAGCCACGGGTAGGTTCCTTCGCGCACAGGTTTTCCATACAAAGTGTTTCTGTTCAAGGAAGACAACTAAAAATTTAAAAATTTGAACTGCTCAAATTCTGGCAACTTAGCTTTCGTGGATTGTTTGCTTCCCGGCAAGGCTTCCCTTTCTTGAACAGCACTAGGTCCATACCTCTATGTCCTTCCCCCCGGCAAACTTGTGCACGAGGAACACTTCTTCTGCTTTAAGAGAGAGAGGAAAAGAGGAGGAAGCACTAATATAGGGCCTTGCTGCTTGTTACTGCTTACCGGGGATGTGTGCTGCACAAGGTGTCAGATGATGCATGCAAGTAAAAAGGAAAGCATGAAATGACAAACAGTGCGCAGCACAAAAGTTTTACTGATGCACGGGCTCTGCGCCCGGCTTTGTACAAAGGTTTACATGCAACAGCGGCAATACTTGTACAAAAGGTGGTTGCCGGAGCGGATCACGGCAACCGCGCCTTATGGGTGAAACTTGCGAAGATGCTCTATGTTCCAGGAGTTACTCACCGGTAAGCCTTCTTCGGCCTCAAGGCGGACAGCGCCGGGCCTTGTGACTTGTCTCACCCGATAAGGGCCTTCCCACTTCGGCGTCAACATGTTGGAATTCTTGGCGGACTGAACACGCCGAAGAACAAGGTCGCCTTCCTCGAGACTCCTGGCGTTGACCTTGCAGCTATGGTAGCGACGCAAGGCTTGCTGGTATCGAGCAGCTCGTACAGCAGCCTGGAGACGTTCCTCCTCAAGGAGCAATGCATCATCTTGCCGCAGTTGCTCTTGCTCGAGCTCATCGTAAGCGAGCACTCGAGGAGACCCGTATACGAGTTCCGTGGGGAGAACTGCCTCTGCTCCATAGACAAGAGCAAAGGGTGTCTGTCCGGTGGCTAGACTTGGTGTCGTCCTGATTGACCAAAGAGCCGCCGGTAACTCCTCTATCCAGTTTCTTCCACAATTGTGCAGCCTGTCGAAGGTTCTTGTCTTGAGCCCGCACAGCACTTCAGCATTGGCCCTCTCCGCTTGACCGTTACTCCTTGGGTGAGCAACAGAAGCAAAGCAGACCTTGGCGCCAAGGTCTTGGACGTATTGCATGAAGGTGCGACTCATAAACTGTGTGCCGTTGTCGGTGATGATCCTGTTAGGGATCCCGAAACGGCAAACTATCGATCTGAAGAACCTGACTGCTGACTGTGCCGTCACCTTTCTCACTGGTTCCACTTCTGGCCACTTTGTGAACTTGTCGATTGCTACGTACAAGTACTCAAAGCCCCCGACTGCGCGGGGAAAGGGGCCGAGGATATCGAGCCCCCAGACCGAGAAGGGCCAGGACAAAGGGATCGTCTGGAGAGCTTGGGCTGGCTGGTGAATTTGCTTGGCATGGAACTGGCACGCTTCACACTTGGTTACTTGTGCAGTTGCATCTTGGAGGGCTTCTGGCCAAAAGAAACCTTGCCGGAATGCCTTCCCGGCAAGTGCTCTTGCGCCAATGTGGTGGCCACATATGCCTCCGTGTATCTCTGCCAACAACTTCTGTCCATCTTCCCGCGAAATGCACTTTAATCTAACACCGTTGAGTCTTCTTCTATACAGTTCGTTGTCGACGAACTGGTACATACTTGACTGTCTGGTTATTCTTTCTATCTCTTCTGGCTCATCGGGAAGTTCTCCGGTTTGAAGAAAACGGACTATTTGCTGTGCCCATGCTGGAGGCTGAGGCTCAACAACAAGGACTAAAGGCATCAGTGCTGCTGCGG
Organism: Secale cereale; assembly: GCA_902687465.1. NCBI lineage: Eukaryota > Viridiplantae > Streptophyta > Magnoliopsida > Poales > Poaceae > Secale > Secale cereale. Next base: position 795,573,889 of record LR738711.1, read on the forward strand.
GAACCTCAGCTTCTACGGCAAGAACCTGCGGCTCTGCCGGAGCTGAGGGTTCCCCGGCAAGCCTGCCGGGGCAAGGCTTGTCGGGAACGCGTGCTTCAACTGTACTGACCCTTGGGTCTGCAGGAGCAGACTGTTCCTCAGCATCTGGGTTGTTGATCTTGGGGACTTTGGCGGCGGCTTCAGGAAGATCCGCCGGCAAGTAGTCACCGGAGACCAACTTCCTCTTCTTGCTTTGTCCAACTGATGGTGTGACGGATGGCTGAGTCAGCTTAAGCACGAAGGTCCCCGGTTCCACAGGTAACTTCATGGCAGCACACTTTGAGAGGTCATCTGCGACATCGTTCTGAGCTCTTGGAACGTGCTCCATTTGCAAGCCTTCAAAGTGTTCTTCAAGCTTCCTCACTTCATCGACATAAGCTTCCATCAAGGGACTTTGGTAACTCTTGTTCACTTGTCGAACCACCAATTGTGAATCTCCCCGGACAATCAGCTTCTTGATCCCAAGTTCGGCCGCAATTCTGAGGCCGGCAAGCAAACCTTCATACTCAGCAGTATTATTTGTCGCTTGCTCCTTGGGAAAATGCATTTGGACAACATACTTGAGGTACTCGCCGGTGGGTGCTATGAGTAACACTCCAGCACCGGCGCCTTCCAGCGAGAAGGCACCATCAAAGTACATTATCCACTCTTCGCTTGCTTCTTGGACGGGGATGCTTGTCTCTGGAACTTCCTCATCTGGTTTTGGGGTCCATTCTGCTATGAATTCTGCCAAAGCTCTTCTCTGTATAGTTGAAGTACTCTCAAACTTGAGACCAAAGCTTGACAGCTCCAGTGCCCACTCGACGATCCTGCCTGTTGCTTCTGGGTTTTGCGATATCCTCTTCAACGGAAAGCGAGTGACCACCATTATCTCATGTGCTTGGAAGTAACTACGCAGCTTTCTTGAGGCCATGAGGGGGCCGAAAAGCAACTTCTGCACTCCAGAGTATCTTGATCTAGCCCCCTGCAAGAGGGAACTTACAAAATAAACTGGGCGCTGCACCATCTTCTTTCGCACATCTCCTTGCTCCTACGTAGACTTGCCCTTGTCGGGGTCAGAGCTTGTCGGGGAGGCCTCCTGCTTGTTGCTGGAAGTACTTGCCGGAGCTGCGGGCTCTTCCTCTGCCTCCCTCTCCGCTACTAACGCATCACTAACCACTTGATTGGTTGCCGCTAGGTACAGCAGCAACTTCTCTTGTGGCCTAGGTGCGACAAGTATTGGAGTGGAGGACAGGTATCCTTTCAAGTCTTGCAGCGCTGCCTCCGCTTCCGGAGTCCATTTCATAGGACCTGCCTTTTTCAAGATTTTGAAGAAAGGCAGGGCGCGTTCTGCAGAATTTGAAATGAACCTGCTGAGGGCAGCCACACAACCAGCAAGTCTCCTTACATCCTTGACACGCTTTGGGACTTCAATCTGCTCGATGGCTTTTATCTTGTCGGGATTAGCTTCAATCCCCCTCTGGGACACAAAGAACCCGAGAAGCTTGCTCGGGGTTCAACTTGAGTTGTATCTTGCGCAGATTCTCAAAGGTCTCTCCTAGGTCTTGAATCAGGGTATCCTTGCTCTTGCTCTTGACCACTATATCATCCATGTAGGCCTCTACATTCCTGTGTATCTGTGGCTCAAAAGCAGTGTGTACCACCCTTGCAAATGTCAAGCCCGCATTCTTCAATCCAAAGGGCATGCGTATGAAGCAATATGTGCCACATGGAGTAATGAATGCAGTCTTCTCTTCATCTTCCTCAGCCATGAATATCTGGTGGTAACCCGAGTATGCATCGAGGAATGAAAGCAACTCACATCCAGCCGTGGAGTCAACAATCTGGTCGATGCGCGGCAAGGGAAAAGGATCCTTGGGACAAGCTTTATTCACGTCAGTGAAGTCTATACAAAGTCTCCATTTCCCATTAGCCTTGCGTACGACAACTGGATTGGCCAGCCAAGTGGGATGTAGTACACCTCTAACAAGGCCTGCTGCTTCCAACTTCTTTATCTCTTCGGCGATGAACTCTTGGCGCTCCACCGCTTGCTTCCTGACCTTCTGCTCGACGGGCCGCGCGTGAGGACAAACAGCAAGCTTGTGCTCAATTACCTTCCTGGGAACGCCGGGTATGTCGGACGGTTGCCATGCGAACACGTCGACATTCGCCCGCAGGAAGGCAACGAGCGCGCTTTCCTATTTGGGGTCGAGCGTAGCACTGATGGTGAAGGTACCACCAGTGCCGTCCTCCTTGGCGGACACCTTCTTGGTTGCCGGTGGAGCTGCCATTCCTTTCTTGCACTTGTCGGTGGAGCTCGATGGTGCGTCCTCGACGGCAGCGCAGCACTCCGAAGAGGTGCGTTTGCCGGAGTGGGCCCCAGAGCTCTTGCCGGACTTGGTCTTGGTCTTCCCCCCGGGAGCTTCAGCAGCAAGTGTATTGCTGTCTGCCGCGGCTGCTGCGTCCCGGTAGATCTTGTCGGCGTAGATAAGCGCATCCTTCTTGTCGCCGGGGACAGAGATGACGCTTATCAGCCCCGGCATCTTCAGCATATTGTACGCGTAGTGGGAAGCTGCCATGAACTTGGCGAGCACAGGACGGCCAAGTATCCCATTATATGGCAATGGGATATCAGCAACGTCGAACGTGATCCTCTCTGTCCTGAAGTTGAGCTCCCCGCCAAAGGTCACTGGCAGCGTGATCTTCCCCTTCGGCTTGCTCCTTCCCGGGTTGATCCCTTCGAACGACCCGGTTTCCTCGAGCTCGCTCTCGGGGATCTGCAGCTTCTTCATCACAGCAGAGGAGATCAAGTTGAGGCCGGCCCCGCCGTCAACCAACATCTTGGTGACCTTGAGGTTGCGGATAGTTGGTGAAACCAACATCGGCAAACACCCGACCGCGGTTGTGCGGTCAGGGTGGTCCTCAAGGTCAAAGATGATGGGCATGCCGGACCATTTCAGTAGCCTGCGTGACTCGATGGGTGGCTCAGCTGCATTCACTTCCCGCACCCACTGCTTGAGTTGGCGGTGGGAAGTGTGCAGAGAGGCACCTCCGTCGACACACAGAACCTCTGTGGCCTTCTGGAACTCCTGCTCGCTGTTGTCTCCTTCTTCCATGTCCTCATCATCGTCCTCGTCTTCGTCCTTGTCGCGGCCCCGGGGAGGTCTGTCACCTTGCCGCTGCTTGGCCTTGCCGCGGCGTCCTCCCCGGCCATTGAACGACCGTTTCTTGCGGGGTTCTCCTCCACCTCCTTGGGCCTTCTGCTTGTCGCGACGCTCGTATTCAGCCTTCTGCTGCTCTACGAGGTACTCTACCCTCTTGCAGTTCTGGAGATCATGGCCCTTCGTGCGGTGGATCTTGCAGTACTGCTTGTCGGAGCCGTCCTGCTTGTCGGCTGCCGCTACAGGGGCGGACTCCTTGCCGGAGCCACAAGCCTGTGCCTTCTTGGTGGGAGCCTCCTTGCCGGACTGCTCGACAACCAGTACCTCCCTGTTCTTCTTCTTCCTGTTATTCCGCCGCCGGCCTTTCCTTACCGGGGTGGCATCCTCGCTGTCGCTTCCTCCTGCACCGGTATCCTCTCCGGGGAGTCTCCTTCCCTCTTCAGCACGTGCACATTTGTCAGCCTGAGCGTAAAGCTCGCTGACGTCCCGGATCTTGGTCATTGCCATCTCCTCCCTCATCCGGCAGTTACGCACGTTCTGGTGGAACGCGCTGATAACCGCGGCAGGGTGGACATCGGGGATATTGTGCTGAACGCGGCTGAACCTTTGGATGTATTTGCACAGGGACTCTCCCTCCTTCTGGGCAAGGATGTGGAGATCGCTCTCCTGGCCGTGGGGTTTATGGCCGCCCGTGAAGGCGCCAACAAACTGGTGGCACAGATCTGCCCAAGAGGAGATGGAGCTTTCCGGCAAGTGCATAAGCCAAGACCTGACGTTTGGCTTAAGCACGAGCGGGAAATAGTTGGCTAGGATCTTCTCGTCGCGTCCCCCAGTAGCCTGCACCGCAATGGTGTAGATGCTGAGGAACTCCGAGGGGTGTGTCTTGCCGTCGTACTTCTCGGGTACGTCGGGCTTAAAGTTCTTCATGCTGGGCCACTGGACTTACCACAGCTCTCGGGTGAACGCAGGGCAACCTGCCGCGTACGGCAAGTCGCCTGGTTCACCGGGCGCGTGCATGTCAACAGCAGTCCCGGCGCGCTGATCAGACTGTCGTCTGGCTTCTCTCCGACGCTCGATACGAGTCCGAGCGTCCTCTTGTCGTCTGTCGTCGAGGACTTGGCGCTGATCGCGGCGAGCCCGCGGGTCCGACGACGCCGTGGAGTCGTCGTCGACGTTGATCCGGCGGGGTGGCGATTTCTGCTTCCGCGGCGGGGAGTGCACGGTAGTTGCACCCCCTGCGGTCTTGTCTCCGTCGGCCTTCGCTTGGCTGACTTGCCGCGGCCGTGATGTTGCCGGCTGCTGCGGCGTGTCGTTGTTGGCGAAGGCGATGAGGCTTTGGATCGTCGCCCTCCAGTCTTCGGCCTTGTCTGCCGCTGGAGGGAAGTCGAGGAGCAGTTGGGGTCTAGCAAGAGCTTCTGCTGGAGAGGAGGGAAGCGGTGGCGAGCGGTGCGAGGAGCGAGATATGCTCGGACTTCTAACAGGGTTAGAAGGAGCACCGGTTTTGCCCATTAATGGCGCACTACCGGTGCGCCATTACTAGCACGCCATTAGTATCTGGCATACTAATGGCGCACTACGTAGAAGTGCGCCATTAGTATTTTTTTTTCAAATTTTTTGTTTCAAATTTTTTTTTCAATTTTTTTTCCATTTTTTTTTATTTTTTTTATTTTTTTCCTTAATCTCAGATCATTATGGCGTAATCAGGGGTCAATTTGCTTAATCTCAAGTCAAATTGCACTCTGTGGTCAAACTTCTCATAAGGTCACCCATCCTCACACTACTCCAGCCCGAGCACGCTTAACTTCGTAGTTCTATCCAACCCCAGCACCAGCTCACTTCACACGCACTTGTTGATATATCTATCATATCAATCCTATTAACCCTTCTTGATGTCTACGAGTTTGTTAATGTTCATGAGAATGATGAAATTTTGAAAATATATTTCAAACTTCCCGGTCATATTACGTATCATATTTTGGAAAAAAAATTATAAATTTTTTTTTCGAAATTTTTTTCTTTTCTTTTCTGTTACTAGTGGCGCACCTAGCAAACAGTGCGCCACTAGTAAGTTTGAATTTTTATGAATTTTTTTGCCTGTAGATCTTAAAAGCCCCGTAACTTTTTTTCTGTTAGGTTTTTGGTTTTTGGGGATTTTAATTCGGGGAACCCCGTTAAACATTTTCTAAATCCCCAAAAACCTAACAGAAAAAAAGTTACGGGGCTTTTAAGATCTACAGGCAAAAAAATTCAAAAAAAATTCTAAAATAGTAGTGGCGCACCGTGGGTGTGGTGCGCCACTAATATAGTTTTTTTTTTGAAAAACTATTTTTTTTGGAATAAATATTTTTTGAAAAAATTCAAAAAAATTCAAAAAATTTCAAAAATAATAGTGGCGCACCGTGGGTGTGGTGCGCCACTAATATAGTTTTTTTTTGAAAAACTATTTTTTTTGGAATAAATATTTTTTGAAAAAATTCAAAAAAATAGTAGTGGCGCACCGTGGGTGTGGTGCGCCACTAATATATTTTTTTTTGGAAAAAAATGGTTTTTTTTTTTAAATGTTTATTTTGAAAAAATGTTTTTTTGAAAAAAAATAGTTTTTTTGAAAAATATGATATGTAAAATGACCGGGAAGTTTGAAATATTTTTTCAATATTTTATCACACTCATGAACATGAACAAACTCCCAGACATTAACAAGGTTTAATAGGATTGATATGATAGATATATCAACAAGTGCCTGCTAATTGAGCTGGTGCTGGGGTTGGATAGAACTCAGAAGTTAAGCGTGCTTGGGCTGGAGTAGTGTAGGATGGGTGACCTTCTGGGAAGTTTGACCACGGAGTGCGATTTGACCCGAGATTAAGCCATATTGACCCGAGATTAAGCCATAGTGACCCGAGATTAAGGAAAAAAAATTGAAAAAAAAAATTCTGGAAAAAAATTTGAAAAAAAAAATTGTTACTAGTGGCGCACCTGTAGCAATATCAGTGGCGCACCTGTAGCAATTCTGGAATAAAATTTGAAAAAAAAAATGAAAATTTTTTTTTTGAAAAAATATTAGTGGCGCACCCGGGGGGCATACCAGTGGCGCACCAGTGGTGCGCCACTGTTATTGGGATTAACAGTGGCGCATCATAGGTGCGCCATTAGTATTTCTTATTAGTGGCGTGGTATTAGTGGCCCACCCATGGTGCGCCACTAATGGCAATATTGGGTGCGCCACTAATAGCCTTTTTTCTAGTAGTGCCCCATACTTGTTTCGTGCTACCACTTGTCCCTACCACGGGCAGGGTGTGGTTCAGTAAATTTGTCGACCCCTGTTCTAGCACACACCATACATAGAGGCCATGGTGGAAGATACCGGCTGCATCTGGTAGGCATGCCACCTGGTCCGGGGGCATGGGTGTTTTCGGTTGGAGCCGAAGGGGGTAGCTTCCCCAGATTGCGCGCGTTATAAATTTTGTGATCCTATGCTAGTCGAGGTTGCAGCCTCCCAACTTAGAGTTTGGCTTAACGGGTGTCGTGGGTGATTCCCGACACCGGTAAGTTAGACTGGTGTGTGCGGTTAGGTGTGTTCACAAGTTAAAAGACCGTAGACGAAATTAGTCTCGATGGACTAAAGAAATCCGTTATTTGTGGGTAAAGAGTACACTCTCTGCAGAGATTAAATCTATTCGAATAGCCGTGTCCCTGGGTTAGGACTATAGTCTGGGACGGGTCAAGTGTCGGTCTTCGGAGGAGATATTACTAAAACAGAACCTGGATCATAACTTGTGACCTATGATGATTGTTACTTTTGTTATTATTATGGACTAACCCTTTCATTATTTGAGTTATTGAATATCCCTGGGATGGTTCTACCTCCTGGATATTCACTGTCATTTCTTTTATTGTCCTTATAAGCCCTTTATGTGGTGTCGCTTAGACGCCCGACTATGGCACACTTTATTTTTATTTTCACTCCCTGATTGCATATTCATATTTACATGAACGACCTGTTTGCATCATGGACTATCTTTTTGTAACTAATATTGTGGTCATCGAATATTCCCGAGTATGATTATCTTTTGTTATATTGTACCCGCATTCATAATGTTTGCGAGTACATTCAAAGTACTCACTGGCTTGTCCCTGGCTATTGTCTTGGCCAGATTTCTCGCATGGAGAAGTACGTTGCGACGACCGCCCCGGAACCTATGCAACGGTGATTGCAGCCTCGTGAAGATAGGAGTTAACCTGGTCAGCTGCTCCCGTGGGAAACGGAGTCCCACAGTGTAATGCCCAGGATGGGACTATACCTCCTACGTGTCGAGGCACGACTTAAAGGTATAAGCCCATTTTGGAATGATCTCGAGTTTGGTATCTTTGCACGACTCATGTAAAAGAGGGATTAAATTGCAAAAGGAGATAGTTGGCTTACACTCGCCACTTCACACAATACATTACATAAGCAGAACATCATTCAAGACATCACAACCCAACTACGGGTGAAGATCCAAAGGAAAGATACCAAAACATAAAGCCACAGGTCCGAAACGCCCCTAGTAGAAACCACTATTGATCGTCGAACAACGTCACAAGCATACGGCCACTCTCTTCATCGAGCTCCCAGCGAAGTACTTGAACCAGCTCCTGCATCATACTCGGCTGAACCTGCATCTGGTGTTGTAGTATCTGTGAGCCACGAGGACACATCAATCCCATAACCATGGGTATCAAGACTAGCAAAGCTTTATGGGTAGGAATAGGATAGTGGTGAGGTTGCAGCAGCGGCTAAGCATAATATGGTGTTTAGCTTACGAGTACAAGAATAAGATGAGCATCTACGCAAACGGTCGCAAACTAGTAGTGATCGCTAAAGATCCTAAACTACATACGAGTCAAACATAACCCCATCGTGTTCTCTTCTCAAAGTGAAAAGAGACAGTCACGGTTACTCACACAGTTGTGTGTTTTACTCCGGATCCTCTGTCAAGTTTTCTACAACCGGACATTAACAAATTCCAATCTGCCACATAACCGCGGGCACGGCTTTCGAAATATCATAACCCTGCAGGGGTGTTCCAACTTAGCACATCACAAGCTCTCACGATTAGATGAGGTGATAAATATAATATCATCACCCCTTATCTTAGGGAAATCCGATCAGGCTCGGCATCCCGGTGCACAAGACATTTCGACAATGGTAAAACAAGTCCAACAAGACCTCCCGGCATGCCGACATCCTGATAGTAGCCGCGCGTATCTCGTCTCAGGCCACGACCGGATGGGACATCCTACAGGAGCCAATCCTCGAGTTTCCCCGTGGTGGTTCCCGCAGTCCGCCCGTTTGGGACCAACACCATCAGCACTGGCCCCCCCTGCTATGTAGAATTAAGAACCCGTGGACGCGACCCCCTATGAAAATTTAAATAATTAATTAAGTTGTTATTATGAGGCAAATTAAAAACCAATGTTGGGCCTTGCTGGAGGAGTTTTATTCAAAGTCAAACTGTCAAGGGGTCCCCATCCACCCATCGTGTGAGGAACGCAAAATCAAGGAACATAATGCCGGTTTATCGGCGCCTAAGGTGGCATGAGTGGAACAAAACACCGAGCAAAAGGCCAAGCCTTCCACCCATGCCCAGTATATAGGTGTGTTAATAATAATTATAGATATTGTGATATTCCAACAACAAATTCTCACCTGGAACGATCTTCATCTTCAACTGCAACTAACAACGCTATAAGAGGGGCTGAGCAAGCGGTTAACATAGCCATACAGTGGTTTTGTTAGGAAGGTGTCAAAAGGTTAGAGGTTTCATGGCAACAAGGAGAGGCTAACATAAAAGATGGGTAGCGCAACATATAACGATAGCATCGAGACAACTAAGCATGGCAATGGTAGTGAAGGTATCCAAGGGTATGATCATCTTGCATGGGATTCCGCAAGGGAGAAGACCGATTCCATGAAGAAGACAAGTCCTCACAACTCCGGAACGGAACCGAAGCTAACAAGAGAAGCAGCCGGAAAGAAGAAAACAATGCGGTAAACACACAAGCATAATCATGTCATACGATGCACATCCAAGTATGGTGCATGTCCGGTTTAAATATGCATGGCATGGCAAGGTGCACAAACAAGGCTACAAGTTAAATGGAGCTCAATATGCAACGAGTTGCATATTGACGAAACACCACATGTTATTTATTTAGTTGACTCTTGATTATATACAAGACAAGATTAAATGTTTGTAAACATGGCAAGAGGTGAATCAAAAACAAACTACCTATTTAGGCATTTTAAATGAGGCCGGAAAATAACAACAACAATTCCGGAAAATCCCCATGAGCATGTTTAGCAATTTTAAACAAACAATTCACACATTTTTAATGTTGTTAACATGATGCGGATGACATGATCAAGTTTATGCAATTCTAGTAAAAGTTAACAAGAGAGGTATGAAGCACGTGTCGCCGTGGTGGAAAGAAAAGGTGCCACGGCAACGATCCGAAAATGATGCAACGCAACATCTCGGTTCCGGTAACCCGTTGAGAGACCGGTGCAAAAGAAAGGTGGCGTCAGCAAGCAAGAAGAAATGTGGAGTGATCCCGTTACCGGGTTCCCACGGGTTGGCGACGAGGCAACCGAGGAGCGCGACAAAAGAGGGGCACAACGGGCACGGCGCAAACAAGGAAAACATCTCATACAACACAACAAGCATTCGTCCACGGGTCATCGTCTCGGGGTTATACCTTCGGAACATTTGTTTCGGGGTGGTTTGAGATCGTAGTGGAAGTAGTCGTTCCGTAGAGGTACTCGTTATGTAGCCGTTCTCGCGATTCGTAGAGGAAGTAGGCGTTCTCGCGATTCGTAGATGTACTTGATGGTTTTGAGTGCTCCGGGCATCGCGGTACTTGGCGCTTCAAAACGTTCGTCGTGGTACTTGAGGTCTCCGAACTTGTCGTTCTTGTTAAACGAAAGGGTACTTGGTGTTTCCGGCGACGGTTGTCGTACACGTTTTATGTAGTTGTACTTGGTGCGTGTCCGAGTAGCCGAACTTGACGGAGAGGAACTTGGCGAACCCGAAGGTGTACTCGTCGGTCATGGGGTCCCTCGTTCGATGAACTTGGTGTATCCGAGAGGTACTTGCTACTCCGTGGGTACTTGCTGGACAAAACAAAACACGAGGCCGAAGGAAGAAGCGGGAGGCAGCGATGGTGCGGGGCAGCACCGGCAGGAAGCAGAGGACGGCGGGGTCGACGAGCTGGACGAGGCCGTAGAGGAGATGGAGCAGAGGCGAGGCGCGCGGAGATGAGGCCTTGGCGGCGAAGGCGGCGCTCCTGGCCGGCCCTGGCTGCCGCTGGAGGCGAGGCCACGGGGCGGAGGAGGGAGGTGAGGGGCGCGACGAGGCAGGGCCTGAGGGTGGCCGGCACGAGATGAAGCAGGGCGCAGGGGCCATGGCGCTGGCAGGAGCGCGACCACGCGAGGGAGAGGCCTCGGCGCGCGGCGGGCTTCAGCGGCGGAGGCTGGCCTCGGCTTGAGGACGGGGAGGACGGGCTGCGGCCTTGGCGATGCGGGGCGAGGCGCAGGGCCTGGGGCGCGCAAGGAGCTGCGCCTTGGCGATGTGGAGGGATGCGCAGTTCGCGGGGAGGGAGGCGCAGGCGCCTTGGCTGAGGCGCGGCGGCGCTGTTCCTGGCCGCTGGAGGGAGACCGAGACAGCGAGGGGAGAGCGAGGGGACGAGGGAGATTGAGGGAATGCTGCGGGAGCGAGGAAGAGTGAGCGGGGTCGAGGGGACGAGCTGGCGGCGGGGGTGCGGGAGAGGGACGAGGGGAGAGGATCGGGGTGCGGTCGGGCTAGGGTTTTTAGGGGAGCGGTCGGCCTGTGGGCCTGCAGCTGATGGGCCGGCTGGGGACGGATGGCCTTGGGCCAAAGGAGGGAGGCGGTTGGGCCTGAGGCCTGGCTGCTCTTCTTATTTTCTATCTATTCACTTTAGCAGAAAAGAAAAAGAAAGAGAGGCTTAGGGAAGGATTAAGGCATAGGGTAAAATTCCCTGGACTCACAAAAATTTTCACGGTCCACGAAAAATAGGAGAGGCAAGAATGCAAGAGTAAAAATTCAAACTAATTTGAATATGGTTCAAATGGATTTGAATATGAACGGGGTATTTGAAGAGTCCAAAAAATGTTGAGGTTTTTTAGAGTAACCTCGATAAACAGGAAAAGAATTTAGTCAAGGTTTCGAGGCAAGGAATAAGAAAGGGAAGGCATGGGGAAAATATGCAAGTGTGTTGCGGTTAATTCCAAACAACGGAATAATTTATTTATAATAGCTCCATAATACCAGGAGGATATGTTATAAAGAGAAGTCATCCTTCCCTCGATTTAAATGGACCGAAGGTCCACACAATATATTTAAGTTGAGATGCAAATAAAAATGACATGATGGCATGACGACATGATGCAATGCAAAAATAAATAACACAAGCACAAAAGAAACACACGGGAGAACCCGGAACATCTGGAATCTCTGGAATCTTCTGGGACGTCGGTCTTCGGGCGTCACAACTCTCCCACACTAACAGAGGATCTCGACCCGAGATCCTAGAGATAGCACCGGGTAGAAACGAAAAAGAAGAGGTAAAACAAAGTTGCTTCTTTGACAAACGAGTGAAACCACGAACCTTGAGAGGTTGAAAAAATTGAAAGAAGAATACAACAGAGATGAACGAAGTTAGAGCACTCCGGTAAAAAGGAGGAACAAGGAACATTATGAGAACCTTGCAGGTTGAAAGACATGAAACAAGAGCTCACGGATGACGAAAGAATTTCAAAACCACTCCGGTTAACCAAGATTGAGAAGGAATAAGAACGAAATAATTTGGACAACACTCCGTCTGAAAATTGAAGGAATTAACATGAGCTTGAGGAGATGGGAAGATACTTGATGAAATCAACAAAACACAGCCTCTGAAACAATCGAAAGAATGGCACAAGGGGTAAGAAGGATTCAGACAACACTCCGGTTGAAAAGAGAGGCAAAACATGAAAAGATGACGTAACTAGAATGGAGGTCACGACATTCCGGTTAAATAGACAAGCAAGGGAAGAATATGATCTTGATAAAATGAGATGATGGTCAAAGAGAGCAACATCACAATGCCTCCGGAATGAAAGAATAGCATATAATCAATGAAAGAAATGAACAGAGAAGAAAAAATGACAACTTCTCCCACAAAATTGAATTTGAAAGAGCATCCTTACGAAGAAGGGTTGAACAAAGTTGATGGAAAAATCAACACGAAACGAATAAGCTTGATGTGGGCTTATGAAAAACATCTCAAAATTAAGAGGTGACAACCAGCCACTTACAAGAACATTGAATGCATTGAGATCAACAAAGAGACGATAAACTTAATTCACCGAAATGATAAATGAAGAACTTGGGTCATTTATAAGCACCATAATTAGCAACAATCCTTAGGGGAAGCTTTTAGGTGAAATACAACCCAAGATAACTCCAACAAATAATTGAATGGTTGGAGAGATCTCCTGAACAAAGAAAATGATGGGTTTAAATATCTCATTCCTGACAACTTGTGAATCATGAAACATGAAGGGAAATTGTCAAAAAAGGCATACCACCATCTCAAACAATAAAGGTAGAAAGAATTGCACTTGGAAATGCAAGAAGAAGAATGCTTGAGCTCCAACAAGAATGTTGATGAAGACTTCGAGGATGAATTGAATCATGAAGAACCACCATTAGAACTCCGGTAATGAAAGCATGAGAAGTGAAAGATGAAAAGAATAAGATTCAAGACCTGCGATGAATTAGATGGAGCTTTGAAATGATATAATTGAAATAACTTGAAGCTCCGGAAAACAAGATGAACAACTTAGAACCGAGAATATGATATGATGAACAAGCTCTGGAAAAAGAGATTAATCACTTCGAGGGAAATAAGAATAAGATTTACTGTATGCTTATCATTCATCAAATTAAATTGATGACAAGCAACGGATTTGGCCTACTACTTATTCTTCTTGAAAAGGATTGGGGAGAGATAGAGCCGAACTTGGATAAATATTCAACGAACCACCAGTAGGATTGTGAAAAGAACAAATGTATTAAAACGATAACAACGGAAGGGTAATCTTGAATGAACCACCGTAAAAATAGGGAGACGAACGAAGCGGCATCAATGAAGAATATTTGGAGGACGAAGTTGAAAACTGAGAACGAAGAATCTTCTGAAATGATGGCCTTCGGAGGATCACAAAGAAACGAATTCATGAAATGCTTCGAACGGTTATAAAAAGAATTCCTCACAAACGGAACAATAATGAGGATGGCATGAAGCTAGAACCACAACTCATCAAGAGAACGGGCCAAGATTAAGAGAAACTCTTCTCCGATCTTCAAATGTTGAGAGTGAAGACGAGAAATGCCATAAGAATTGTTGAGCACTCCGGAATGAAGAATTAAAAAGGTTGAAGCAACGATGAAAAGAATTTGAAAGCGATCTTAAGTCATATGACTGATGGAATCCATACTTACGTCACAATTTGAAAGAATTTGAGTATACTCCAGAAAAATAGAAGAGTCAGGTAAGATCCTGGGAAAGACCTCTGGGTTAAGGCCCACTTAAGAAATCACCGTTGGAAAAGATTGCTTAAGAGATATTGCACCGGTTGAATTTAATTGCTTGAATGAGATAACAATCTCAAAATAGCTTGAACGGATTAAGAATGGAATTATGAATCTTCAGCACTCCGGATGTGAATAAAGAGATGTGAAGGAATAAAAGAGCCTTCGGCTAATAAATTCCCACATTGGAAAACATGTGCAAGAAGAGGCACATATATGATCAATACGGAAGCTTGGATTTAGTCCACCGGAGAAGAATATTGGAATTAAGAATGATGAACTTGAAGCTCTTGAGCATCTTCACGATAATCACCGGATAAGAATATTGAAGGAAAAGAATGAAGAAATATCACATGAATAAAATGGATACTTCATTTAGAATTTTCTGGCTCCATAAAGAAAAAAGGTGGGAGGGTGGGGAAAACAAAGACGACTTGGGATGAATGAAACAGACAATCGTCAGATTTCTCAACGATGTCCGTATGAGATCTTGAAGAGAAGGCACACCGGTTGGAAAGGATTAACATGAAAATTATCGATAGTCAAGAAGAATTAGCACTCCCATAGAAATATGAGAACACCGATTAGGAAAGGTATGGAATCAACACTTGACATCGAAGCAACTCGAATACCAGAATCAAAACAAAAACAATGGATAGATATGTTGCAACATGATCTTCACAATATCATCCGAACGGAGAATTGAACGAATGAATTCCGTAGGTACATCAGCTTGTCGAGAAGCCACTAGGGAGAACAAAATGTAAATAAAACAAGAAGGAGCAGAAGAACAATTACGCGATAGAAGCTTCATTCGACATCTTCGTACTGAAAGCTTATGGAACGTGTTATGAAAGGGTTTTGCAATCCCCGGATCAGCATAGCCAAGGACCCTTTAAGATGCAACTCCCGATCGGAACAACGCCCATAAACCACTTCACTCAATGTAGAACCCTGAACTCCATATCATGCATTCGTTGGAAGAATGCCTAGAACTACTAGATGAACCCACCTATTAATCTCCGAAAGTTTCCAGTTATGCAATCAGGTGTTAGGGATACAGGGGAAGCACCGCGCACTCAACTCTAATCCTACATCCAGCTGTATCCATCCTTCAACACGTAACCAGTTATTTCCGGAAACCGTTTACCTCGGACCTTCGAAACGCATCTACTATACAAGCTATGGCAATACTCTCGAACTACCTCCCCAGTACTGGGTGATGTCGGGGTTATCTTGCCACTAACCGCATAGGAGAGTTTTCGATGTCGGCCGTCTTAAGTATTCCAGAACTGATGCGATATATTTGTGACGACAACACCTCGGAGCTCAACTCCCCGGGACACTGCCACAACCCCTAATGTCAGGAGGCATCGAGAACAATGTTCTCGTCAGAAAGACATCGGAACAATCCAAACAATACTCGCGTGATCCTAAAAAAAATTGGTGAATTTTTTAGAGTAGAAGAGGCAAGAGTAATCGTCAGGAGTCCTCACCAGAGTAAAAAGAGATGAGAAGCAAAAGAAATCCTACTCTCTGATATCTATATAGGACTCAAAACATTTTCATGTGTGTGCCTAGACTCAACCGTCAACGATTCAATTCAATCAGTGGGGGCTTCTAGGTCGGAGAAGGCTTTGATACCAACTTGTAATGCCCAGGATGGGACTACACCTCCTACGTGTCGAGGAACGACTTAAAGGTATAATGATCTCAAGTTTGGTATATTTGCACGACTCATGTAAAAGAGAGATTAAATTGCAAAAGGAGATAGTTGGCTTACACTCGCCACTTCACACAATACATTACATAAGAAGAACATCATTCAAGACATCACAGCCCGACTACGGGTGAAGATCCAAAGGAAAGATACCAAAACATAAAGCCATAGGTCCGAAACACCCCTAGTAGAAACCACTACTGATCGTCGAACAACGTCACAAGCATACGACCACTCTCTTCATCGAGCTCCCAGCGAAGTAACCATCTCCTTCATCATACTCGGCTGAACCTGCATCTGGTGTTGTAGTATCTGTGAGCCACGAGGACTCAGCAATCCCATAACCATGGGTATCAAGACTAGCAAAGCTTTATGGGTAGGAAGAGGTTAGTGGTGAGGTTGCAGCAGCGGCTAAGCATAATATGGTGGCTAGCTTACGAGTACAAGAATAAGATGAGCATCTACGCAAACGGTCGCAAACTAGTAGTGATCGCTAAAGATCCTAAACTACATACGAGTCAAACATAACCCCACCGTGTTCTCTTCTCAAAGTGAAAGGAGACAGTCACGGTTACTCACACAGTTGTGTGTTTTACTCCGGATCCTCTGTCAAGTTTTCTACAATCGGACATTAACAAATTCCAATCTGCCACATAACTGCGGGCACGGCTTTCGAAAGATCATAACCCTGCAGGGGTGTTCCAACTTAGCCCATCACAAGCTCTCACGATTAGCTGAGGTTATAAATATAATATCATCACCCCTTATCTTAGGGAAATCCGATCAGGCTCGGCATCCCGGTGCACAAGACATTTCGACAATGGTAAAACAAGTCCAGCAAAACCTCCCGGCGTGCCGACACCCTGATAGTAGCCGCGTGTATCTCGTCTCAGGCCACGACTGGATGGGACATCCTACAGGAGCCAATCCTCGAGTTTCCCCGTGGTGGTTCCCGAAATCCGATCAGGCTCGGCATCCCGGTGCACAAGACATCACAAGCTCTCACTGCCCCCCCCCCCTGCTCTGTAGAATTAAGAACCCGGGGACGCGACCCCCTATGCAAATTTAAATAATTAATTAAGTTGTTATTATGAGGCAAATTAAAAACCAATGTTGGGCCTTGCTGGAGGAGTTTTATTCAATGTCGAACTGTCAAGGGATCCCCATCCACCCATCGTGTAAGGAACGCAAAATCAAGGAACATAATGCCGGTTTATCGGCGCCTAAGGTGGCATGAGTGGAACAAAACACTGAGCAAAAGGCCAAGCCTTCCACCCATGCCCAGTATATAGGTGTGTTAATAATAATTATAGATATTGTGATATTCCAACAACAAGTCCCCACCTGGAACGATCTTCATCTTCACCTGCAACTAACAATGCTATAAGAGGGGCTGAGCAAGCAGTTAACATAGCCAAACTGTGGTTTTGCTAGAAAGGTGTCAAAAGGTTAGAGGTTTCATGGCAACAAGGAGAGGCTAACATAAAAGATGGGTAGCGCGACATGTAACGATAGCATCGAGACAACTAAGCATGGCAATGGTAGTAAAGGTATCCGAGGGTATGATCATCTTGCATTGGATTCCGCAAGGGAGAAGAACGATTCCTTGAAAAAGACAAGTCCTCACAACTCCGGAACGGAACCGAAGCTAACAAGAGAAGCAACTGGAAAGAAGAAAACAACGCGGTAAACACAAAAGCATAAGCATGTCATACGATGCACATCAAAGTATGATGCATGTCCGGTTTAAATATGCATGGCATGTCAAGGTGCACAAACAAGGCTACAAGTTAAATGGAGCTCAATATGCAACGAGTTGCATATTGACGAAACACCAAATGTTATTTATTTAGTTGACTCTCGATTATATACAAGACAAGATTAAATGTTTGATAACATGGCAAGAGGTGAAGCAAAAATAAACTACCTATTTAGGCATTTTAAATGAGGCCAGAAAATAACAACAACAATTCCGTAAAATCCCCATGAGCATGTTTAGCAATTTTAAACAAACAATTCACACATTTTTAATGTTGTTAACATGATGCGGATGACATGATCAAGTTTATGCAAATTTAGTAAAAGTTAACAACAGAGGTATGAAGCACTTGTCGCCGTGGTGGAAAGAAAAGGTGCCATGGCAACGATCCGAAAAAGATGCAACGCAACATCTCGGTTCCGGTAACCCGTTGAGAGACCGGTGCAAAAGAAAGGTGGCGTGAGCAAGCAAGAAGAAAAGTGGAGTGATCCCGTCGCCGGGTTCCCACGGGTTGGCGACGAGGCAACCGAGGAGCACGACAAAAGAGGGGCACAACGGGCACGGCACAAACAAGGAAAACATCTCATACAGCACAACAAGCATTCGTCCACGGGTCATCGTCTCGGGGTTATACCTTCGGAACATTTGTTTCGGGGCGGTTCGAGATCGTAGTGGAAGTAGTCGTTCCGTAGAGGTACTCGTTATGTAGCCATTCTCGTGATTCGTAGCGGAAGTAGGCGTTCTCGCGATTCATAGATGTACTTGACGGTTTCGAGTGCTCCGGGCGTCCCGGTACTTGGCGCTTCAAAATGTTCGTCGTGGTACTTGAGGTCTCCGAACTTGTCGTTCTTGTTAAACGAAGGGGTACTTGGTGTTTCCGGCGATGGTAGTCGTACACGTTTTATGTAGTGGTACTTGGTGCGTCTCTGAGTAGCCGAACTTGATGGAGAGGAACTTGGCGAACCCGAAGGTGTACTCGTCGGTCTTGGGGTCCCTCGTTCGATGAACTTGGCGTATCCGAGAGGTACTTGCTGCTCCGTGGGTACTTGCTGGACAAAACAAAACACGAGGCCGAAGGAAGAAGCGGGAGGCAGCGATGGTGCGGGGCAGCACCGACAGGAAGCGGAGGACGGCGGGGTCGACGAGCTGGACGAGGCCGCGGACGAGATGGAGCAGAGGCGAGGCGCGCGGAGATGAGGCCTTGGCGGCGACGGCGGCGCTCCTGGCCGGCCCTGGCTGTCGCTGGAGGCGAGGCCACGGGGCGGCGGAGGGAGGTGAGGGGCGTGACGAGGCAGGACCTGAGGGTGGCCGGCGCGAGACGAAGCAGGGCGCAGGGGCCATGGTGCTGGCAAGAGCGCGACCACGCGAGGGAGAGGCCACGGCGCGCGGCGGGCTTCAGCGGCGGAGGCTGGCCACGGCTTGAGGACGGGGATGACGGGCTGCGGCCTTGGCGATGCGGGGCAAGGCGCAGGGCCTGGGGCGCGCAAGGAGCTGCGCCTTGGCGATGCGGAGGGAGGCGCAGTTCGCGGGGAGGGAGGCGCAGGCGCCTTGGCTGAGGCGCGGCGGCGCTGTTCCTGGCTGCTGGAGGGAGACCGAGACAGCGAGGGGAGAGCGAGGGGACGAGGGAGATCGAGGGAATGCTGCGGGAGCAAGGAAGAGTGAGCAGGGTCAAAGGGATGAGCTGGCGGCGGGAGTGCGGGAGAGGGACGAGGGGAGAGGATCGGGGTGCGGTTGGGCTAGGGTTTTTAGGGGAGCGGTCGGCCTGTGGGCCTGCAGCTGATGGGCCGGCTAGGGACGGATGGCCTTGGGCCAAAGGAGGGAGGCGGTTGGGCCTGAGGCCTGGCTACTCTTCTTATTTTCTATCTATTCACTTTAGCAGAAAAGAAAAAGAAAGATGAAAAGAAAGAGAGGCTTAGAGAAGGATTAAGGCATAGGGTAAAATTCCCTGGACTCACAAAAATGTCCACGGTCCACGAAAAATAGGAGAGGCAAGAATGCAAGAGTAAAAATTCAAACTCATTTGAATATGGTTCAAATGGATTTGAATATGAACGGGGTATTTGAAGAGTCCAAAAAATGTTGAGGTTTTTTGGAGTAACCTCGATAAACAGGAAAAGAATTTAGACAAGGTTTCGAGGCAAGGAATAAGAAAGGGGCATGGGGGAAATATGCAAGTGTGTTGCGGTTAATTCCAAACAATGGAATAATTTATTTATAATAGCTCCATAATACCAGGAGGATATGTTATAAAGAGAAGTCATCCTTCCCTCGATTTAAATGGACCGAAGGTCCACACAATTTATTTAAGTTGAGATGCAAAGAAAAATGACATGATGGCATGACGACATGATGCAATGCAAAAATAAATAACACAAGCACAAAAGAAACACACGGGAGAACCCGAAACATCTGGAATCTCTGGAATCTTCTGGGACGTCGGTCTTCGGGTGTCACACACAGACACCGACGTATAAACCGCTTTCGCCATCAGCCACTAGAAAACCTTGTGTTGTACGTATAGGCCAGAATGGTCTTGTACTACATATTTTGTACCTTTGCTTGGAATTTATGTATAAAGTGGTGCCTCATCAGCTAACAGTAATCCTGGGGCTGGTGAGCACAAGGGCCACTTTTGGGAATTTAATACCCCGAAAATCTGGTCCTGACAAGGAGTAGGTGTCACAAATTTACTCATAACTGAAGGAGAATCAAGTGCAGAGCTGGATGGCAGTTCCTTACCTCCCCTTGTAGTTGAGGGTAAGATATTGGTTTTTGAGTCCTTCAAATTCTTCATAGTGATCAACAGATATAAATCCCAAGTGACTTAAAGAATAGAGCTATGCTCCCCGGCAACGGCGCCAGCAAATAGTCTTGATAACCCACAAGTGTAGGGGATCGCAACAGTTTTCAAGGGTAAAGTATTCAACCTAAATTTACTCATTCGACACAAGGGGAGCCAAAGAATACTCTGAAGTATTAGCAACTGAGTTGTCAAGTCAACCACACCTGTAAACTTAGTATCTGCAGCAAGATAGTTTAGTAGGAAAGTAATATGATAGTGGCTGTAGCAGCAATAAAAGTAACGATAGTGTTTTTGTAGTTTTTGTAATAGTAGCAGCGGAAAATTAAATAAGCAACAAGCAATATATGAAAAGCTCGTAGGCATTGGATCGGTGATGGGAAATTATGTCGGATGCAATTCATCATTTAGAAGTTATAACCTAGGGTGACACAGAACTAGCTCCGGTTCATCAATGCAATGTAGGCATGTATTCCGAATATAGTCGTACGTGCTTATGGAAAAGAACTTGCATGACATATTTTGTCCTATCCTCCCGTGGCAGTGGGGTCCTATTGGAAACTAAGGGATATTAAGGCCTCCTTTTAATAGAGTACCGGACCAAAGCATTAACACATCGTGAATACATGAACTCTTCAAACTATGGTCATGACCGGGAGTGGTCCCGATTATTGTCACTTCGGGGTTGCCGGATCATAACACATAGTAGGTGACTATAGACTTGCAAGATAGGATCAAGAACACACATATATTCATGGAAACATAATAGGTTCAGATCTGAAATCATGGCACTTGGGCCCTAGTGACAAGCATTAAGCATAGCAAAGTCATAGCAACATAAATCTCAAAACTTAGTGGATAGTATGGATCAAACCGTAACAAAACTAACTCGATTACATGATAGATCCCATCCAACCCATCACCGTCCAGCAAGCCTACAATGGAATTACTCACGCACGGCGGTGAGCATCATGGAATTGGTGATGGAACAAGGTTGATGATGACGATGGCGACGATCTCCACTCTCCGGAGCCCCGAACGGACTTCAGATCAGCCCTCCCGAGAGAGATTAGGGCTTGGCGGCGGCTCCGTCTCGTGAAACGTGATAATTCTTTCTCCCTTATTTTTTTCTCCCCGAAAGTGAATATATAGGATCTGGGGATACGTCGGTGGAGCACCAGCGGGCCCACGAGGCAGGGGGCCCCCTGGGCAGGGGGCGCGCCCCCCACCCTCATGGACAGGATGTGGGCCCCCTGGTCTGGATCTTCTTGCAGATGTTTTTTATATTTTCCAAAATAAATCTCCGTGGCAATTCTGCTGAAAACAGCGTCAGTCCGGGTTAGTTCCATTCAAATTATGCAAGTTAGAGTCCATAACAAGGGCAAAATGGTTTGGAAAAGTAGATACGTTGGAGACGTATCATGTCAAGGATCGCCAAGCTTAATTCTTGCTCGTCCTCGAGTAGGTAAATGATAAAAACAGAATTTTTTATGTGGAATGCTAACCAACATAGCTTTTTAATGTAATTCTCTTAATTGTGGCATGAATGTTCAGATCTGAAAGATTAAAGATAAAAGTCTATACTGACGTAAGAAATAATAATACTTCAAGCATACTAATAAAGTAATCATGTCTTCTCAAAATACTATGGCTAAAGAAAGTTATCCCTACAAAATCATATAGTCTGGCTATGCTCCCTCTTCATCACACAAAATATTCATATCATGCACAACCCCGATTTCAGCCAAGCACTTGTTTTCATACTCTATTCTTTCAAACCTTTCAACTTTCACGCAATACATGAGCGTGAGCCACGGACATAGCACTATGGGAGGAATAGAGATGTGATTGTGGAGAATACAAAAAGGAGGAAGATAGTTTCACATCGACTAGGCGTATCAATGGGGTATGGAGATGCCCATCAATAGATATCAATGTGAGTGAGTGGGGATTGCCATGCAACGGATGCACTAGAGCTAAATATGTATGAAAGCTCGACAAAAGAAACTAGTGGGTGTGCATCCAACGTGCTTCCTAATGAAGACCTAGGGCATTTGAGGAAGCCCATTGTTGGAATATACAAGCCAAGTTCTATAATGAAAATTCCCACTAGTATATGAAAGTGACTAAGCATTAGACTCTCTATCATGAAGAACATGGTGCTACTTTCACGCACAAGTGTGGAAAAAGATAGTAGCAATTTCCCCTTCTCACTTTTCTCTCATTTTTTTGGAGGGTCTTTCTCTCTCTTTTTTTATTTAGCCCCTCTCTATATTTTTTTCTTCACACGGGACAATGCTCTAATAATGAAGATCATCACACTTATATTGATTTACAACTCGATACTAGAACAAAGTATGACTCTATATGAATGCCTCCGGTGGTGTAACGGGATGTGTAATGAATCAAGAGTGACATTGTCGGGGAAACTGATCGCCCACGAACACCTATGGGACCGGAGCCCCTTTTCGGTACGGCAAGGGAGCGGAGGGAGCACAAAGAGGAGATCGAGGGGCACACGCGAGCAGTTTACCCAGGTTCGGGCCGCACGGATGCGTAAAACCCTACTCCTGCCTTGGTTGTATTGAGTTCTTGGCTCGGGAGCAAGAAGATCTACAGTACTAGCTACACCGAGCGTGGGAGTGATCAAGTTTCGGAACCCCCCTCAACGTTGTGCATGGGCCTCCTTTTATAGTTCAAAGGGGTCACCGACAGATGTCAACGTAGGCGAGGGTAAAAGCATAAAATTGGTGGTAGTTGTAACAGTGCATGTACAGTGGTCTATACCTAACCCAGACGGTGGGGGACAAGGGCATTGAATGCCCGTCACCGTCGCCCCAAACAGTGTAAAAAGCGTCCGTCCGGGCGCCTCCGTTCGCCACGACGGAGGCCTCGTCATCGTGGCTTGCCACCGTGTACCCCCAGGCTGCACAGCCATCCGCCACGTGCCCCAGGAAGGGCCCCAGGGCGACGCGTGGCCAGGTGATCTGGAGCGCAGGCACACAGTGAAAGCTTGCCGCGGCAAGCACCTTGCCGCGGTCGCTACCTTGCCGGGCCCGGAAGCTTGCCGCTCTCCGGGTCTTGCCGGGGCGCGCGATGCGCCGCAGCATGTCTTCTGGAATGCTGTTCTTTGGCCTTCCTGGCAAGCTCCTCTTGCCAGGGTCTTGTGCTGAAGGGATGATCTTGAGCCTGGAGCGGCCTTCCCGGCAAGCTCCTCTTGCCGGGGCCTTGCTTCTTAACTTGAATACTTTGTTCTTGAATGGCTTCAAGGGAACCAGAGTGGGCTTTGGCGGGCGTGTGGCGAGCCCGACCACGGGACGCTGCCACTGCCCGTGCACAAGTCGGGATCCTAAGGTACCCCTACTTTAGTACACCGACAGACATGTATGAAAAATTATGCATGGTGGCTTTGCCACAAATACGATGTCAACTACATGATCATGCATGGCAATATGACAATATGATGCGTGTCATATGAACGGAACGATGGAAAGTTGCATGGCAATATATCTCGGAATGGCTATGAAAATGCCATGATAGGTAGGTATGGTGGCTGTTTTCAGGAATAATATGGTGGCTGTTTTGAGGAAAGATATATAGTGGGTGTATGGTACCGGCGAAAGTTGCGCGATACAAGAGAGGCTAGCACTGGTGGAAGGGTGAGAGTGCGTATAATCCATGGACTCAACATTAGTCATAAGAACTCATATACTTATTGCAAAAATGTACGAGTCATCAAAACAAAGCAATCAATGCATGCTCCTAGGGGGAGGTTGGTAGGAGTTAACCATCGCGTGCCCCCGACCTCCACACAAAGGTTGACACTTTACAAATACCTCACGCTCTAACTTCGTCACATAGCGGTTCACCATACGTGCATGCTACGGGAATCACTAACCTAAACACAAGTATTTCTCAATTTCATAATAACTCCACTAGCATGACTCTAATATCACTATCCTCATATCTCAAAACAATTATCAAGCATCCAACTTCTCATAATATTCAATGCACTTAGTGTGAAAGTTTTTACTACATTGATATTGGATGTATATCATGTGAAGACTAGTTTTATAGCCTAAACACATTACCATGATGTTTTAATAGACTCTCAAAGGACATAAGTGAAGCATGAGAGTTCAACAATTTCTTCAAAATATTATCACCACCGTGCTCTAAAAGATATAAGTGAAGCACTAGAGCAAAAACTATTCAACTCAAAAGATATAAGTGAAGCACATAGAGTGTTCTATCAATTCCTAGGCCATGTTTAACTCTATCAAATAGGTGTGTCCAGCAAGGATAAATGTGGCAAACTAACAAGCAAAGACTCAAATTATACACGACACTCCAAGCAAAACACATATCATGTGGTGAATAAAAATATAGCTCCGAGTATAGTTACCGATAGATGAAGACGAAAGAGGGGATGCCTTCCCGGGGCATCCCCAAACTTATGCTTTTGGTTGTCCTTGAATTTTACTTGAAGTACCTTGGGCATACCCAATATTAGGCCCTTGCAACTTTTTGTTCCATAGTCCATCAAAGCAATACTCAAAACTTGACAACTTCACAACACAAAACTTAGACAAAAATCTTGTGAGCTCCGTTAGTATAAGAAAGGAAAACACTACTCAAAGGTACTGCAATGAATTCATTCTTTGTTTATATTGGTGTTAAACCTACTCTATTCCAACTTCTATATGGTTCATACTTCCCAATATTACACATAGATGCATTGAAATAAGTAAACAACACACGAAAAACAGAATCTGTCAAAAGCAGAACAGTCTGTAGTAATCTACAGGTTTCGCATACTTCTGTAACTCCAAAAATTCAAACTAAATTGTTAAACGTGAGGAATTGGTCAATTAATAATCTGCAAAAAGAATCAACTAAATAGCACACTCCAGTAAAATCTGATGACCATTCTAGCGAGCGCTAACGATTCTGTTTTTCACTTCAAGATCATGTAAACTTCACACAAGTCTTCCCAAAGGTTCTACTTGGCACAAACACTACACAAAACAGAAAACCATATCTAAAAAAAAGCTAGATGCAATATTTATTCCCTAACAGCAGCAAAAACAAAAAATATAAAATTGGGTTGCCTCCGAACAAGCGCTATCGTTTTACGCCCCTAGCTAGGCACGATACATGATAGATCTAGGTATTGCCATCTTTGGAAGGCAATCCATATGTGGCTCTCACAATAGATTCATATGGTAATTTGATTTTCTTTCTAGGAAAGTGTTCCATTCCTTTCCTTAATGGAAATCGAAATCTAATATTTCATTCCTTCATATCAATAATTGCGCCAATCGTTCTAAGGAAAGGTCTACCAAGAATAGTAGGACATGAAGGATTGCAATCTATATCAAGAACAATGAAATCTACGAGCACATAATTCCTATTGGCAACAATAAGAACATCATTAATCCTTCCCATAGGTTTCTTAATAGTGGAATCTTCAAGATGCAAATTTAAAGAACAATCATCAGGCTCATGGAAACCTAGCAAATCACACAAAGTTTTTGGGATAGTGGAGACACTTGCACACAAATCACACAAAGCATAGCATTCATGATCTTTAATTTTTATTTTGATAGTAGGTTCCCACTCATCATAAAGCTTTCTAGGGATGGAAACTTCTAACTCAAGTTTTTCTTCATAAGATTGCATCAAAGCATCAACAATGTGTTTGTTGAAAGCTTTATTTTGACTATAAGCATGCAGAGAGTTTAGTACGGATTGCAACAAGGAAATACAACCAATAAAAGAGCAATTATCATAATTGAATCCCTTGAAATCCAAAGTAGTGGGAACATCACTATGCAAAGTTTTAATCTCTTCACTCCCACTTTTAACAATTTTAGCATCAAGATCTAAAAACTCCGAATCATTGGGACACCTTAAAGCAGAATCATCTCCAATCCTATCTTCATCAAGATTTATTCTAGAAAAAAAGGATCTAATAGGAGACACATCAATAACTTTCAGATCTTCATTTTTATTCTCATGATAACTAGAAGAACACGATTTAATATAATCTTCTATTTTAGCACGCATTCTAGCGGTTCTTTCTTTGCATTCAACAATGGAAATTATCATGGCTTTGAGAGACTCATTGATATCATGCTTAGGTGGGATAGATCTAAGTTTCAGAGAATCAACATCAAGAGTAATTCTATCCACACTTCTAGCCAATTCATCTATCTTAAGCAATTTCTCTTCAAGCATAGCATTGAAATTCTTTTGCGAGATCATAAACTCCTTAGCACTAGTTTGAAATTCAAAAGGCATCTTTCCATAAGAGTTGTTGTAGGAATTACCATAATTATTAGAGGAATTACTAGGAAAAGGCCTAGGATTAAAGTTCCCTCTATAAGCATTGTTACCAAAATTATTCCTACCAACAAAATTCACATCAAAAGATTCATTGTTATTTTCAATCAAAGTGGACACAGGCATATCAATAGGATCAGAAGAAGTACTCTTAGCAGCAAATAATTTCATAAGTTCATCCATCTTTCCACTCAAAACACCTATTTCTTCAATAGCATGCACTTTTTTACTAGTGGATCTTTCGGTGTGCCATTGAGAATAATTAACCATAATATTGGTAGCTTCTCCTAAGTAGTTTCCATGAAAGTGCCTCCTGCGGCCGAATCTAAAAGATTTCTAGAATAAAAATTCAAGCCAGCATAAAAGTTTTGAATAATCATCCATAGATTCAAACCATCTGTAGGGCAATTACGTATCATTAATTTCGTTCTCTCCCAAGCTTGTGCAACATGCTCATGATCTAGTTGCTCAAAGTTCATAATATCGTTTCTAAGAGAGATGATCTTAGCAGGAGGGAAATACTTAGAGATAAAAGCATCGTTGCACTTATTCCACGAATCAATACTATTTCTAGGCAAAGAAGAAAACCAAGTTTTAGCACGATCTCTAAGTGAAAACGGAAATAACTTCAATTTAACAATATCGTTATCCGTATCCCTTTTCTTTTGCATATCACACAAATCAACAAAGTTGTTTAGATGGGTAGCGGCATCTTCACTAGGAAGGCCGGAGAATTGATCTTTCATGACAAGATTCAACAAAGCAGCATTGATCTCACAAGATCCAGCATCGGTAATAGGAGCAATCGGAGTGCTAATAAAATCATTATTGTTGTTATTGGAGAAGTCACATAATTTGGTATTGTTCTGAGCCATAGTGACAAGCAAGCAATCCAACTCACACAAGCAAACAAGAAGCAAACGAACGATAAACACACGACAGAAAAAGGGCAAATAAAATGGCAAGGGTGAAGCGGGGGAGAGGAAAACGAGAGGCAAAAAATGTAATGCGAAGGATAAGGGTTTGTGGTAGGTACTTGGTATATGACTTTTGCGTAAGCCTCCCCGGCAACGGCGCCATAAATTCTTCTTGCTACTTCTCGAGCTTGCATTGTATTTCCTCGAAGAGGAAAGGGAGATGTAGCACAGTAGCGTAAGTATTTCCCTCAGTTTTTGAGAACCAAGGTATCAATCCAGTAGGAGACCGCGATCGAGTCCCTCGCACCTCCACAAAAAAATAAGAACTTTGCAGCCAACGCGATAAGGGGTTGTCAATCCCTTTACGGTCCCTTACGAAAGTGAGATCTGATAGAGATGATAGTTTATATTTTTGGTATTTTTGTTTATAAGAACAGAAAATAAAGGCGGAAAAAGTAAAGTAGATGTAGATTGATATGTTGAGAAAAGACCTGGGGGCCATAGTGTTCTCTAGTGGCTTATCTCATGATAGCGATATTCTACGGCGGGTAAACAAATTACTGTCGAGCAATTGATTGAAAAGCGAATAATTATGAGACTATCTAGGCATGATAATTGTATATAGGCATCACGTCCGAGACAAGTAGACCGACTCCTGCTTGCATCTACTACTATTACTCCACACATCAACGGCTATCCAGCATGCATGTAGTGTATTGAGTTCATAAGAACAGAGTAACGCCTTAAGCAAGATGACATGATGTAGAGGGATAAACTCAAGCAATATGATATAAACCCCATCTTTTTATCCTCGATGGCAACAATACAATACGTGCCTTGCTGCCCCTACTGTCACTGGGAAAGGACACCGCACGATTGAACCCAAAGCCAAGCACTTCTCCCATTGCAAGAACTATAGATCTAGTAGGCCAAACCAAAACAATAATTCGAAGAGACTTGCAAGGATATTATGAGCACACATAAAGAGTTCAGAAAAGAACCACATATTTCTCACAGATAATCTTGATCATAAACCCACAATTCATCGGATCTCGACAAACACACCGCAAAAAGAGATTACATCGAATAGATCTCCTCGAAGACCGAGGAGAACTTTGTATTGAGATCCAAAGGGAGAGAAGAAGCCATCTAGATACTAGCTATGGACCCGAAGGTCTATGATAAACTACTCACAACTCATGGTGAGGGCGATGATGATGATGTAGAATCACTCCATGATGGATACCCCCTCGGGTGGAGCTCCGGAGCAGGCTCCAAGATGGGATATCATGGGAACAGAAGGTTACGGTGGTGGAACAAGGGTTTTTTCACCTCTCCTGATGGTTTCTGGGTACGTAGGATTATATAGGAGGAAGGAGGACACCAGGGGCCTCTCAAGGGACCCCACGAGGTAGGGGGCGCGCCCCACACCCTCGTGGTCACCTCGTGGCCCCTACTCCGTGGTTCTCAAGTCTGCCGTGCGTGATTTTCTCCAAAAACATCTCTCCCGAAGGTTTCATTCCGTTTGAACTCCGTTTGATATTCCTTTTCTGTAAAACCCTAAAACAAGCAAAAAACAGCAATCTGGACTAGGCCTTTGTGTTAGTAGGTTAGTCCCATAAATAATATAAAAGTGTATGACAAAGCCCATTAAACATCCAAAACATCATAAATAATAGCATGGAACAATCAAAAATTATAGATACGTTGGAGACGTATCAAGCAAGAATTTCCTGTTGCTACTTCTCAAACTTGCGTTGTATTCCCTCGAAGAGGAAAGGGAGATGCAGCATAGTATCGTAAGTATTTCCCTCAGTTTTTGAGAACCAAGGTATCAATCCAGTAGGAGACCACGCGCGAGTCCCTCGCACCTGCACAAACAAATAAGAACTTCGCAGCCAACGCGATAAGGGGTTGTCAATCCCTTTACGGTCACTTACGAAAGTGAGATCTGATAGAGATGATAGTTTATATTTTTGGTATTTTTGTTTATAAGAACAGAAAGTAAAATCGAAAAAGTAAAGTAGATCTAGATTGATATGTTGAGAATAGACCCGGGGGCCATAGTGTTCTGTAGTGGCTTCTCTCATGATAGCGATATTCTACGGCGGGTAAACAAATTACTGTCGAGCAATTTATAGAAAAGCGAATAATTATGAGACTATCTAGCCATGATCATTGTATATAGGCATCACGTCCGAGACAAGTAGACCGACTCCTGCCTGCATCTACTACTATTACTCCACAAATCGACCGCTATCCAGCATGCATCTAGTGTATTGAGTTCGTAAGAACAGCGTAATGCCTTAAGCAAGAGGACATGATGTAGAGGGATAAACTCAAGCAATATGATATAAACCCCATCTTTATATCCTCGATGGCAACAATACAATACGTGCCTTGCTGCTCCTACTGTCACTGGGAAAGGACACCGCAAGATTGAACTGAAAGCTAAGAACTTCTCTCATTGCAAGAACTATAGATCTAGTAGGCCAAACCAAACCAATAATTCAAAGAGACTTGCAAGGATATTATGAGCACACATAAAGATTTCAGAAAAGAACCAAATATTTCTCATAGATAATATTGATCATAAACTCACAATTCATCGGATCTCGACAAACGCACCGCAAAAAGAGATTACATCGAATAGATCTCCTCGAAGACCGAGGAGAACTTTGTATTGAGATCCAAAGAGAGAGAAGAAGCCATCTGGATACTAGCTATGGACCCGAGGGTCTATGGTAAACTACTCACAACTCATGGTGAGGGCGATAATGATGATGTAGAAGAACTCCATGATGGATCCCCCCTCCGGCGGAGGTCCGAAACAGGCTCCAAGATGGGATCTCACGGGAACAGAAGCTTACCGCGGTGGAACTAGGGTTTTCTCTCCTCTTCTGAAGGTTTCGGGGTATGTAGGCTTATATAGGAGGAAGGAGGACACCGAGGGCCTCACGAGGGACCCACGAGGCAGGGGGGCGCGTCCTGGGCAGGGGGCGCCCCCCACCCTCGTGGGCACCTCATGGCCCCTACTCCGTGGTTCTCAAGTCTCCCGTGCGTGATTTTCTCCAAAAATATCTCTCCTGAAGATTTCATTCCGTTTGGACTACGTTTGATATCCCTTTTCAGTAAAACCCTAAAACAGGCAAAAAAACAGCAATCTGTACTCGGCCTTTGGGTTAGTAGGTTAGTCCCAAAAATAATATAAAAGTGTATGAGAAAGCCCATTAAACATCCAAAAGATCATAAATAATAGCATGGAACAATCAAAAAATTATAGATACGTTGGAGACGTATCAAGCATCCCCAAGCTTAATTCCTGCTCGTCCTCGAGTAGGTAAATGATAAAAATAGAATTTTTGATGCGGAATGCTAACCAACATAGTTTTTCAATGTAATTCTCTTAATTGTGGCATGAATTTTCAGAGTTGAAAGATTCAAGATAAAATTCTATATTGACATAAGAAATAATAATGCTTCAAGCATACTAACAAAGCAATCATGTCTTCTCAAAATACTATGGCTAAAGAAAGTTATCCCTACAAAATCATATAGCCTGGCTATGCTCCCTCTTCATCGCACAAAATATTCATATCATGCACAACCCCGATTTCAGCCAAGCACTTATTTTCATACTCTATTCTTTCAAACCTTTCAACTTTCACGCAATACATGAGCGTGAGCCATGGACATAGCACTATGGGTGGAATAGAGAGGTGGTTGTGGAGAAGACAAAAAGGAGGGAGATAGTCTCACATAAACTAGCCGTATCAACGGGCTATGGAGATGCCCATCAATAGATATCAATGTGAGTGAGTAGGGATTGCCATGCAATGGATGCACTAGAGCTAAACATGTATGAAAGCTCAACAAAAGAAACTAGTGGGTGTGCATCCAACTTGCTTGCTCACGAAGACCTAGGGTATTTGAGGAAGCCCGTCGTTGGAATATACAATCCAAGTTCTATAACAAAAAATTCCCACTAGTATATAAAGTGCCTAAGCATGAGACTCTCGACAATGAAGAATATGGTGCTACTTTGAAGCACAAGTGTGGAAAAAAATAGTAGCAATTGTCCATTTTTTTTCTTTTCTTTTCCCTTTTTTTGGGCCTTTCTTTTTTTGGCCTTTTTTTGTGGAGGGGCTTTATTGATTTAGCATTTCCTCCCATGGGACAATGCTCTAATAATGATGATCATCACACTTTCATTACAACTCGATATTACAACTCAATACTAGAACAAAGTATGACTCTATATATGAATGCCTCCGGTGGTGGACCGGGATGTGCAATGAAACAAGAGTGACATGTATGTAAAATTATGCATGGTGGCCTTGCCACAAATATGATGTAAACTACATGATCATGCATGGCAATATGACAATATGAAGCGTATCATATGAACGGAACGGTGGAATGTTGCATGGCAATATATCTCGAAATGGCTATGGAAATGCCATGATAGGTAGGTATGGTGGCTGTTCTGAGGAATATATATGGTGGCTATTTTGAGGAAGGATATATAGTGGGTGTATGGTACCGGCGAAAGTTGAGCGATACAAGAGAGGCTAGCAACGGTGGAAGGGTGAGAGTGCGTATAATCCATGGACTCAACATTAGTCATAAGAACTCATATATACTTATTGCAAAAATCTATGAGTCATCAAAACAAAGCAATCAATGCATGCTCCAAGGGGGGAGGTTGGTAGGAGTTAACCATACGTGCATGCTACGGGAATCACTAACCTTGACATAAGTATTTCTCAATTTCATAATAACTCCACTAGCATGACTCCAATATCACTATCCTCATATCTCAAAACAATTATCATGCATCCAACTTCTCATCATATTCAATGCACTTAGTGTGAAAGTTTTTACTACATTGATATTGGATGTATATCATGTGAAGACTAGTTTTATAGCCTAAACACATTACCATGATGTTTTAATAGACTCTCAAAGGACATAAGTGAAGCATGAGAGTTCAACAATTTCTTCAAAATATTATCACCACCGTGCTCTAAAAGATATAAGTGAAGCACTAGAGCAAAAACTATTCAACTCAAAAGATATAAGTGAAGCACATAGAGTGTTCTATCAATTCCTAGGCCATGTTTAATGTAATGCCCCAAATGTAACACTTTCCTATAATGGCATTAAAGCTTCCTCTTTGATCCTTGTCATTATCCTTGGGGGTGCTTGTTCATTATTTTATTTGCATTGCATACCTTTTATTATGTTTGCATCCTTGCATTGCTCATCATCATATCATCATGGCATCATAGTTTAATTTCTTTTGTGCATTGTGAGACCTTGTGATGTGTTTTTGTGTGTAGGTTCAAGCTAAGCTAGCTAAACCCTACCCCTCTCCATATTCTTCTTCTTCTTCTTCTTCTTCTTCTTCTTATTCTTCTCCTTCTTTTTCTTTCTGGCCTCTTCTTTACCCTATTATGCAAGACACTTAGTCAAGTGCCATTGAGGTTCTTTCTCCTCTTTTAAATCTTGCACCATGTGAGCAACCTCTCCACCAAATATCACCTCATTTGAATATGATTTGGTTGGGTTTTAAAATATCAAGACTTTGGTCCATATGCAAACTCCTTTTATTTTTATGCCTCTAAAAATGTCCAAGTAATTTTATTTAAATAGAGCATAATTCACTGAGCTTAGGGGTATTTTTCTTTTCCCCTAACTCTTCCTATTTTATTCTGTGCTTTTCTTTTCTTTTTCTGCCTGAAGAAATAAAGTAAAAGGAGAGGCAGCAGCCAGCACAGCACCACCTGGGGCCTCCTCCTTCTCTCTCTCTCTCTCACCGAGGCCCATCTCTTTCTCCAACTGCAGCGCAGCACAGCCCAAATCCACACAGGCCCAGACATAGCCGCGCAGTCGCGCCGTGGGCAAACCGAGTGTGTGGCCCCACCTGTCTGCGACCCAGCTCCGCGTCTCCGTCTTCCTCCGTCAGAAAAGCAGAGCCGCGCCACGCTCACCGTCGCGCCGTCAGCTCACGGACGTCGAGGTCGTGCGCCGAGCCCCTCTTTTAAACCCAAATCGTGCCCTCCACTCCTCTCTAGGTCTCCCCTTTCCCCTCTCGCCGTCTGGAGAGCTGGGATCCTCCATATCCGCCGCCCCCATCGACGCCCGAGTGCATCTGAGATCAGCCTTTTCGTCGCCGGCGAGCTCCGCATCGTCCTCGGCCTCGCCAAAGTTGTCCACCTGCTTCCTCGACGTCGTCTTCTTCCTCTACGTCAACTACGCGGACCCGAGCGCCTCTCCGTCGAGTTCTTCTTGCTCTTCTTCCTCTGCGGTGGCTCTAGGTGTTCGAGGCGCGCCGTCGTAGACTCCGTCCACGCCAGGGCCAGCCGAGCACACCGCCGTGCTTGTGGTGACCTCCTCTCTCTCCCCGTGCCCTTTTCCCCTTTTTGCGCGTACTCTAGGCCATAGTTCCTCGAGTGCCCGATCGCGCCGCCCTCGGACCTCGTCGCCGGCAGGTGTTCCGACCTCTTTCGCTATTGCCGTGCTGTCCGTTCGCTTCGCCTAGTCGCGTAGGACCTCTCTATGCTGTCGCCGTGCCGCCTAGTGCCTTGCATCACGTTGTCGTTGCTCCGTCGCTGCCGTGCTGTAGATGCTCGCCGCCGGTGCTGCAGCGCCCCGTAGTTGCTGCTAGTAGGTTGGCTGGATACGGGACTCCTCCTGCTCCCTCTCGCACCCCTCCTCCGTGCCTAATGGTCGCCGGAGCGGCTCCGACGAGGGACAGTGCTCCCCTGTTCTGCTTCTGCTGCTTATTCTTCAGTTATGCTACCTCCTATCTGTCGTGATCGATGCAGTGGCGCAGTGGTGTGTCTCCGTCAGTTTCGTCAATAGGGCGTGGGTTCGACCCCTCGAACACCTATGGCCACCGTAGAGGAAGAAGAGGAAGAAGAACTCGACGGAGAGGCGCTCGGGTCCGCGTACTTGACGTAAAGGAAGAAGATGACGTCGAGGAAGTTGGTGGACAACTTTGGTGAGGCCGAGGACGACGCGGAGCTCGCCGGCGACGAGAGGCTGCTCTCAGATGCGCTCGGGCGTCGATGGGGGCGGCGGATCTGGAGGATCCCAGCTCTACAAACGCCGAGAGGGGAAAGGGGAGACCTAGAGAGGAGTGGAGGCCACGATTTGGGTTTAAAAGAGGGGCTCGGCGCACGGCCTCGATGTCCTTGAGCTGACGGCGCGACGGTGAGCGCGGCGCAGCTCTGCTTTTCTGACGGAGTAAGACGGAGACGCGGAGCTGGGTCGCAGACAGGTGGGGCCACGCACTCGATTTGCCCACGGCGCGACTGTGCGGCTGTGGCTGGGCCTGTGTGGAGTTGGGCTGCACTGCGCTATGGGTGGAGAAAGAGATGGGCTTCGGTGAGAGAGAGAGAGAGAGAGAAGGAGGAGGCCCAGGTGGTGATGAGCTGGCTGCTGCCTCTCCTTTTACTTTATTTCTTCACGCAGAAAAAGAAAAGAAAAGCATAGAATAAAATAGGAAGAGTTAGGGGAAAATAAAAATACCTCTAAGCTCAGTGAATTATGCTCTATTTAAATAAAATGACTTGGACATCTTTAGAGGCAGAAAAATAAAAGGAGTTTGAATGTGGACCAAACTCTTGATATTTTAAAACCCAACCAAATCATATTCAAATGAGGTGATATTTGGTGGAGAGGTTGCTCACATGGTGCAAGATTTAAAAGAGGAGAAAGAACCACAATGGCACTTGACTAGGTGGAGAAAGAAGAGGCTAGAAAGAAAAAGAAGGAGAAGAATAAGAAGAAGAAGAAGAAAAAGAAGAAGAAGAAGAAGAAGAAGAAGAGGGAGACGGGTAGGGTTTAGCTAGCTTAGCTTGAACCCACACACAACAACACATCACGAGGTATCACAATGCACAAAAGAAATTAAACTATGATGCCATGATGATATGATGATGAGCAATGCAAGGATGCAAACATAATAAAAGGTATGCAATGCAAATAAAATAAATGACAAGGACCCCCAAGGATAATGACATGGATCAAAGAGGAAGCTTTAATGCCATTATAGGAAAGTGTTACATTTGGGGCATTACAAACTCTCCTACACTACAAAAAGATCTCATCCTGAGATCTAGGACTGGAAGAAGGAAGGATACTCGGAACGAAGGTGATCTTCTCGTTCCCACGTAGCTTCTCGGTCGGTATGGTGTGACCACTTAACT
Source organism: Secale cereale (assembly GCA_902687465.1). Classification (NCBI taxonomy): domain Eukaryota; kingdom Viridiplantae; phylum Streptophyta; class Magnoliopsida; order Poales; family Poaceae; genus Secale; species Secale cereale. Next base: position 795,609,459 of record LR738711.1, read on the forward strand.
TTCAAGAACTTGATTGACTTGTTGCGGGTTTTGCGCTCAATTTCCTCAAGAATAGCAACAGGGTGCTCACGATAAGATAAGTCTTGTTGAAGATCAATCTCCTCGAACAGAATGGTGCGTTCAGGTGTCTTGAAGCACTTGCGGAGTTGAGACACGTGAAACACATCATGAACATTTGCAAAGTTGGAGTGGAGCTCAAGTTGATAGGCTAGATCGCCTCTTTTGCCAAGAATCTTGAAAGGGCCCACATATCTAGGAGCAAGCTTTCCTTTGATACCGAATCTTTGGGTTCCTTTCATAGGAGAAAGACGGAGATAGACATGATCCCCAATGTCGAAAGCCAAATCATGATGCTTGCCGTCATAGTAACTCTTTTGACGCGATTGAGCGGCTTTGAGATTCTCACGTATGACTTTGCACATTTCTTCGGCTTCTGAGATCAAGTCATTGCCAAGAAATTGACGTTCACCAGTCTCGGACCAATTGAGAGGGGTACGAACCTTTCTGCAATAGAGGATTTCAAAAGGAGCTTTGCCGGCACTTGCTTGGAAACTGTTGTTGTAAGAGAACTTGGCAAGCGGAAGACAATCTTCCCACTTCATGCCAAAAGAGATGACACAAGCTCTGAGCATGTCTTCGAGGATCTGGTTCACTCTTTCGACTTGACCACTAGTCTGAGGGTGAAACGCAGTGCTGAAACGAATCTTAGTGCCCATGGCTGACTGAAGGAGTCCCAGAACTTGGATGTGAACAAACTTCCACGGTCCGAGGAGATGACTTGAAGAATGCCATGCAACGACACAATTTTGGAAGTGTACAACTGTGCCAACTGAGCTGCATTGATGGATTCTTTGATGGGAAGGAAGTGAGCTACTTTGGTTAGCTTGTCAATGACTACAAAGATAGCATCATTCCCCTTCTTGGACTTAGGAAACCTAGTGACGAAATCCATTTCAATGTGGTCGAATTTCCACTCGGGAATAGGTAGAGGTTGGAGGAGACCGGATGGACATTGATGCTCTGCTTTCACTCTTCTGCAGACATCACATTCATTCACGAATTGGGCAATCTTCCTTTTCATGCGAGTCCACCAGTAAGATTGCTTGAGGTCTTGGTACATCTTGGAACTTCCGAGGTGAATCGAGAGGAGGGAGTCATGTGCTTCGTTCATTATGAGCTTCCTGAGATCACCCTTGGGAACCACAATTCTGTCCTCAAAGAACAAGGTGTCTTTCTCATCAACACGATAGCCCTTGTATTTGGGAGTACCCTTAGCAATACCATGTTTCACTTTCTGCACCATAGCATCACTTAGTTGGGCCTCACGGATATGATCTTCCAAGGCAGGAGCAACTTGAAGGTTTGCAAGAAAGCCTTGCGGAACAACTTGGAGGTTGAGCTTCCTGAATGATTCACAAAGCTCAGGCTGAAGCGACTTGAGAAGGAGACTGTTGCAATATGCCTTTCTGCTCAAGGCATCTGCAATGACATTGGCCTTGCCAGGTGTACTGGGAGTTCGATGAAGAACGTGGGCGATACTACGTGTCTTATCCAGAGGATCAATAGGGCTCTTACTAGGATGATCGGGACCTCGTGTTGTTATTTATTTATGGTATCTTTCATTTGGATCTTCGTCCGTAGTCGGACTCTGATGTTATTTGGATGATGATTGCTTATGTAATGTATTTTGTGACGTGGCGAGTGTAAGCCAACTACTCTTTTGCAATTTCATCCCACTTTTACAAAGATACCATACTTGAAATCATTCTAGTATGAGCTTATGCCTTTAAGTCGTGCCTCGACACGTAGGAGGTATAATCTCATACTGGGCATTACATTTAACTCTCTCAAATAGGTGTGTCCAGCAAGGATAATTGTGGCAAACTAACAAGAAAAGACTCAAATTATACAAGACGCTCCAAGCAAAAAACATATCATGTGGTGTATAAAAATATAGCTCCAAGTATCGTTACCGATGGATGAAGACGAAAGAGGGGATGCCTTCCCGGGGCATCCCTAAGCTTAGGCTTTTGATTGTCCTTGACTTTTACTTGGGTGCCATGGGCATCCCCAAGCTTAGGCCCTTTCTACTCTTTGTTCCATAGTCCATCAAAGCAATACTCAAAACTTGAAAACTTCACAACACAAAACTTAGACAAAAATCCCGTGAGCTTCGTTAGTATTAGAAAGCAAACCACTACTCAAACGTACTGCACTAAATTCATTATTTCTTTATATGGTGTTAAACCTACTGTATTCCAACTTCTCTATGGTTCATACCTCCCAATATTACTCATAGATGCATTGAAATAAGCAAACAACACACGACAAACAGAATCTTTCAAAAATAGAGCAGTCTGTTGTAATCTACAGGTTTCGCAAACTTCTGTAACTCCAAAAAATTCAAACTAAATTAGTAAACGTGAGGAATTTGTCTATTAATCATCTGCAAAAAGAATCAACTAAATAGAACGCTCCAGTAAAATCTGATGACCATTCTAGCGAGAGCTAATGATTCTGTTTTTCACATCAAGATCATATAAACTTCACACAAGTCTCCCCAAAGGTTCTACTTGACACAAACACTAAAAAACACAAAACCACATTCTAGCGAGCGCTAATGATTCTGTTTTTCATAGCGCCATCGTTTTACGCCCCTAGATAGGCACGATACAAGGATAAATCTAGGTATTGCCATCCTTGGACGGCAACCCATAAGTGGCTCTCATGATAGATTCATATGGAAATTTGATTTTCTTTCTAGGAAACTGTTCCATGCCCTTCCTTAAAAAAATTGGAATATAATATTTCCTTCCTTCATATCAATAATTGCACCAATCGTTCTAAGGAAAGATCTACCAAGAATAATAGGACATGAAGGATTCCAATCTATATCAAGAACAATGAAATCTACGGGCACATAATTCCTATTGGCAACAATAAGAACATCATTAATTCTTCCAATAGGCTTCTTAATAGTGGAATCCGCAAGATGCAAATTTCAAGAACAATCATTAAGCTTATGGAAACCTAGCAAATCACACAAAGTTTTTGGGATAGTGGAGACACTTGCACCCAAATCACACAAAGCATATCATTCATGATCTTTTATTTTTATTTTAATAGTAGGTTCCCACTCATCATAAAGATTTCTAGGGATAGAAACTTCCAACCACTGTTCAAGATATCTTCCGATATGCCGATAAATCGACCGATTTATCGCTTATCGTTGTCTGAGTGATAAGATAAATCGGCCGATAAATCAGCCGATATGGCAATAAATTGGCCGATATGCCGATAAACTGGCTGATTTACCCCTTATCATGGGTCGACCGATAAGTTCCCGATAAGCGATATCCCCAACATTGCTTCCAACACAAGTTTTTCTTCGTGAGATTGCATGAAAGCATCAACTATGTGTTTGGTAAAAGCTTTATTTTGACTATAAGCATGCGGAGAATTTAGTACGGATTGCAACAAGGAAACACAATCAATCAAAGAGAAATTATCATAATTGAATCCCTTGAAATTCAAAGTAGTGGGTTCATCACTATGCAAAGTTTTAATCTTTTCACTCCCACTTTTAACAATTTTAGCATCAAGATCTAAAAACTCCGAATCATTGGGACACCTTAAAGCAGAATCATCTCCAATCCTATCTTCATCAAGATTTATACTAGGAAACAAGGATCTAATAGGAGACACATCAATAACTTTCAAATCTTCATATTTACTATCATGATAACTACAAGAACACGCTTTAATATAATTCTCTCTTTTAGCACGCATCCTAGCAGTTCTTTCTTTGCATTCATCAATGGAAATTCTCATGGCTTTGAGAGACTCATTGATATCATGCTTAGGTGGGATAGATCTAAGTTTCAAAGAATCAACATCAAGAGTAATTATATCCACACTTCTAGCCAATTCATCTATCTTAAGCAATTTCTCTTCAAGCATAGCTTTGAAATTCTTTTGCGAGATCATAAACTCCTTAACACTAGTTTCAAATTCAGAAGGCATCTTTCCAAAAGAGTTGTTGTAGGAATTACCATAATTATTAGAGGAAATACTAGAAAAAGGTCTAGGATTAAAATTCCCTCTATAAGCATTGTTACCAAAATTATTCCTACCAACAAAATTCACATCCAAAGATTCATTGTTATTTCCAATCAAAGTGGACAAAGGCATATCATTAGGATCAGAAGAAGCACTCTTAGCAGCAAATAATTTCATAAGTTCATCCATCTTTCTAGTCAAAACACTAATTTCTTCAATAGCATGCAGTTTTTTATTAGTAGATCTTTCGGTGTGCCATTGAGAATAATTAACCATAATATTATCTAGGAGTTTGGTAGCTTCTCCTAAGGTAGTTTCCATGAAAGTGCCTCCTGTGGCTGAATCTAAAAGATTTCTAGAAGCAAAATTCAAGCCATAATAAAAGTTCTGAATAATCATCCATAGATTCAAACCATGTGTAGGGCAATTACGTATCTATAGTTTCATTCTCTCCCAAGCTTGTGCAACATGCTCATGATCTAGTTGCTTAAAGTTCATAATATCATTTGTAAGAGAGATGATCTTAGCAGGAGGGAAATACTTAGAGATAAAAGTATCTTTGCACTTATTCCACGAATCAATACTATTTCTAGGCAAAGAGGAAAACCAAGTTTTAGCACGATCTCTAGGTGAAAACGGAAATAACTTCAATTTAACAATATCGTTATCAGTATACCTTTTATTTTGCATACCACACAAATCAACAAAGTTGTTTAGATGGGTAGCGGTATCTTCACTAGGAAGGCCGGAGAATTGATCTTTCATGACAAGATTCAACAAAGTAGCATTGATCTCCCAAGATTCAGCATCGATAATACGAGCAATCGGAGTGCTAATAAAATCATTATTGTTAGTATTGGAGAAGTCACACAATTTGGTATTGTTCTGAGCCATAGTGACAAGCAAGCAATCCAACACACAAGCAAACAAGAAACAAGTGAACGATAAACACACGGCAGAAGAAGGGCAAATAAAACGGCAAGGGTGAAGTGGGGGAGAGGAAAACGAGAGGCAAAAAATGTAATGCGAAGGATAAGGGTTTGTGATAGGTGCTTGGTATATGACTTTTGCGTAAGCCTCCCCGGCAACGGCGCCAGAAATTCTTCTTGCTACTTCTCGAGCTTGCGTTGTATTCCCTCGAAGAGGAAAGGGAGATGCAGCACAGTAGCGTAAGTATTTCCCTCAGTTTTTTAGAACCAAGGTATCAATCCAGTACGAGACCACGCGCCAGTCCCTCGCACCTGCAAAAACAAATAAGAACTTCGCAGCCAACGCGATAATGGGTTGTCAATCCCTTTACGGTCACTTACGAAAGTGAGATCGGATAGAGATGATAGTTTATATTTTTGGTATTTTTGTTCATAAGAACAGAAAGTAAAAGCGAAAAAGTAAAGTAGATGTAGATTGATATGTTGAGAATAGACCTGGGGGCTATAGTGTTCTCTAGTGGCTTCTCTCATGATAGCGATATTCTACGGCGGGTAAACAAATTACTGTCGAGCAATTGATAGAAAAGCGAATAATTATGAGACTATCTAGGCGTGATCATTGTATATAGGCATCACGTCCGAGACAAGTAGACCGACTCCTGCCTGCATCTACTACTATTACTCCACACATCGACCGCTATCCATCATGCATCTACTGTATTGAGTTCATAAGAACAGAGTAACGCCTTAAGCAAGATGACATGATGTAGAGGGATAAACTCAACCAATATGATATAATCCCCATCTTTTTATCCTCGATGGCAACAATACAATACGTGCCTTGCTGCCCCTATTGCCCCTGGGAAAGGACACCGCAAGATTGAACCCAAAGCGAAGAACTTCTCCCATTGCAAGAACTATAGATCTAGTAGGCTAATCCAAACCGATAATTCGAAGAGACTTGCAAGGATATTATGAGCACACATAAAGAGTTCAGAAAAGAACCAAATATTTCTAATAGATAATGTTGATCATAAACTCACAATTTATCGGATCTCGACAAACACACCGCAAAAAGAGATTACATCGAATAGATCTCCTAAAAGACCGAGGAGAACTTTGTATTGAGATCCAGAGAGAGATAAGAAGTCATGTAGATACTAGCTATGGAGCCGGAGGTCTGTTGTAAACTACTCACAACTCATGGTGAGGGTGGTGATGATGATGTAGAAGGACTCCAAGATGGATCCCCCCTCCGGCGGAGCTCCGGAACAGGCTCCAAGATGGTATCTCACGGGAATATAAGGTTACGGCGGTGGAACTAGGGTTTTCTCCCCTCGTCTATTGGTTTCGGGGTACGTAGGCTTATATAGGAGGAAGGAGGGCACCGGGGGCCTCACGAGGCAGGGGGGTCGCCCTGGGCAGGGGGGCGCGCCCCCCACCCTCGTGGGCCCCTCGTGGTCCCTACTCCGTGGTTCTCATGTCTCTCGTGCGTGATTTTCTCCAAAAATATCTCTCACGGAGGTTTCATTCCGTTTGGACTCTGTTTGATATTCCTTTTCTGCAAAACTCTGAAACAGGCAAAAAACAGCTATCTGGACTGGGCCTTTAGGTTAGTAGGTTAGTCCAAAAATAATATAAAAGTGTATGACAACGCCATTAAACATCCAAAACATCGTAAATAATAGCATGGAACAATCAAAAATTATAGATACGTTGGAGACGTATCAAGCATCCCCAAGCTTAATTCCTGCTCGTCCTCGAGTAGGTAAATGATAAAAACAAATTTTTTGATGTGGAATGCGAACCAACATAGTTTTTCAATATAATTCTCTTAATTGTGGCATGAATGTTCAGATATGAAAGATTCAAGATACAAGTCTATATTGACATAAGAAATAGTAATACTTCAAGCATACTAACGAACCAATCATGTCTTCTCAAAATACTATGGCTAAAGAAAGTTGTCCCTACAAAATCATATAGTCTGGCTATGCTCCGTCTTCATCACACAAAATATTCATATCATGCACAACCCCGATTCCAGCCAAGCACTTGTTTTCATACTCTATTCTTTCAAACCTTTCAATTTTCACGCAATACATGAGCGTGAGCCATGGACATAGCACTATGGGTGGAATAGAGAGGTGGTTGTGGAGAAGACAAAAGGGAGGAAGATAGTCTCGCATCGACTAGGCGTATCAATGGGCTATGGAGATGCCGATCAATAGATATCAATGTGAGTGAGTAGGGATTGCCATGCAAAGGATGCTCTAGAGCTAAAGATGTATGAAAGCTCGACAAAAGAAACTAGTGGGTGTGCATCCAACTTGCTTGCTCGCGAAGAGCTAGGGCATTTGAGGAAGCCCATCGTTGGAATATACAAGACAAGTTCAATAATGAAAATTCCCACTAGTATATGAAAGTGACTAAACATGAGACTCTCTATCATGAAGAACAAGGTGCTACTTTGAAGCACAAGTGTGGAAAAAAGATAGTAGCAATTGTCCCTTTTTTCTATTCTTTTTCTTTTTTGGGGGGGGGGGCTTTCTCTTTTTTCTTTGGCCTTTCTTTTTTTTTAATTTTTTTTGTGGAGGGGCTTTATTGATTTAGCCTTTCCTCCCATGGGACAATGCTCTAATAATGATGATCATCACACTTTCATTACAACTCGATACTAGAACAAGTATGACTCTATATATGAATGCCTCCGGCACTGTACTGGGATGTGCAATGAAACAAGAGTGACATGTATGAAAAATTATGCATGGTGGCCTTGCCACAAATACGATGTCAACTACATGATCATCCATGGCAATATGACAATATGAAGCGTGTCATATGAATGCAACGGTAGAATGTTGCATGGCAATATATCTCGGAATGGCTATGGAAATGCCATGATAGGTAGGTATGGTGGCTGTTTTGAGGAATAATATGGTGGCTATTTTGAGGAAGGATATATAGTGGGTGTATGGTACAGGTGAAAGTTGCGCAATACAAGAGAGGCTAGCAATGGTGGAAGGGTGAGAGTGCGTATAATCCATGGACTCAACATTAGTCATAAAGAACTCATATACTTATTGCAAAAATCTATGAGTCATCAAAACAAAGCAATCAACGCATGCTCCTAGGGGGGGGGGGGTTGGTATGAGTTAACCATCGCGCGCCCCCGACCTCCACACAAAGGTTGGCAGTTTACAAATACCTCATGCTCTAACTTCGTCACATAGCGGTTCACCATACGTGCATGGTACAGGAATCACAAACTTTAACACAAGCATTTACCAATTTCATAATAACTCCACTAGCATGACTCTAATATCACTATCCTCATATCTCAAAACAATTATCAAGCATCCAACTTCTCATCATATTCAATGCACTTAGTGTGAAAGTTTTACTACATTGTTATTGGATGTCTATCATGTGAAGACTAGTTTTATAGCCTAAACACATTACCATGTTGTTTTAATAGACTCTCAAAAGGATATAAGTGAAGCTTGAGAGTTCAACAATTTTCTTCAAAATATTATCACCACCGTGCTCTAAAAGATATAAGTGAAGCACTAGAGCAAAAACTATTCAACTCAAAAGATATAAGTGAAGCACATAGAGTGTTCTATCAATTCCTAGGCCATGTTTAAGTCTATCAAATAGGTGTGTCTAGCAAGGATAATTGTGGCAAACTAACAAGCAAAGACTCAAATTATACAAGACGCTCCAAGCAAAACACATATCATGTGCTGAATAAAAATATAGCTCCAAGTATAGTTACCGATGGATGAAGACGAAAGAGGGGATGCCTTCCCGGGGCATCCCCAAGCTTAGGCTTTTGATTGTCCTTGAATTTTACTTGGGGTGCCATGGGCATCCCCAATCTTAGGCCCTTGCTACTCTTTGTTCCATAGTCCATCAAAGCAATACTCAAAACTTGAAAACTTAACAACACAAAACTTAGACAAAAATCTCGTGAGCTCCGTTAGTATAAGAAAGCAAACCACTACTCAAAGGTACTACAATAAATTCATTCTTTGTTTATATTTGTGTTAAACCTACTGTATTCCAACTTCTCTATGGTTCATACCTCCCAATATTACTCATAGATGCATTGAAATAAGCAAACAACACACGAAAAACAGAATCTGTCAAAAATAGAACAGTCTGTAGTAATCTGCAGGTTTCGCATACTTCTGTAACTCCAAAAAATTCAAACTAAATTGGAAAACGTGAGGAATTTGTCTATTAATCATCTGCAGAAAGAATCACTAAATTGCACGCTCCAGTAAAATCTGATGACCATTCTAGCAAGCGCTAACGATTCTGTTTTTCACAGCAAGATCGTTTAAACTTCACACAAGTCTTACCAAAGGTTCTACTTGGCACAAACACTAAACAAAACATGAAACCACATCTAAACAGAAGCTATATACAATATTTATTCCCTAACAGCAGCAAAAACAAAAAATATTAAATTGTGTTGCCTCCCAACAAGCGTTATCCTTTTACGCCCCTAGCTAGGCACGATACAAGGATAAATCTAGGTATTGTCATCCTTGGACGGCGATCCATAAGTGGCTCTCATGATAGATTCATATGGAAATTTGATTTTCTTTATAGGAAAGTGTTCCGTGCCCTTCCTTAACTGAAATTGGAATCTAATATTTCCTTCCTTCGTATCAATTTTTCCACCAATGTTTCTAAGGAAAGGTCTACCAAGAATAATAGGACATGAAAGATTGCAATCTATATCAAGACCACTTTTACTTGTCATTTCGGTACCTTTTCTTATAGACGTTTGCCTTTTGGTTTATGTAATGCACCTGCTAACTTTCAAAGATGCATGATGGCTATATTCTCTGATTTTTGTGAAAAGATTGTCGACGTGTTCATGGATGATTTTTCCGTTTACGGAACTTCTTTTGATGATTGCTTAAGCAACCTTGATCGAGTTTTGCAGAGATGTGAAGACACTAATCTTGTCTTGTATTGGGAGAAGTGCCACTTTATGGTTAATGAAGGCATTGTCTTGGGACATAAAATTTCTGAAAGAGGTATTGAAGTTGACAAAGCTAAAGTTGATGCTATTGAAAAGATGCCATGCCCAAAGGACATCAAATGTATACGAAGTTTCCTTGGTCACGCGGGGTTTTATAGGAGGTTCATAAAGGACTTCTCCAAAATCTCCGGGCCTCTGACTAATCTCTTACAAAAAGATATTCCTTTTGTCTTTGATGATGATTGTCTAGAAGCATTTGAAATACTTAAGAAAGCATTGATCTCTGCACCTATTGTCCAGCCTCCTGACTGGAATTTACACTTTGAAATTACGTGCGAGGCTAGCAATTATGTTGTAGGTGCTGTTTTAGGGCAAAGAGTTGATAAGAAATTGAATGTTATCCAATATGCTAGTAAAACTATAGATAGTGCCCAGAGAAATTATGCTACTACTGAGAAGGATTATTTAGCAGTTGTATTTGCTTGTGGTAAGTTTAGACCCTATATTGTTGATTCTAAAGTAACTATTCACACTGATCATGCTGCTATCAAATACCTTATGGAAAAGAAAGATGCTAAATCTAGACTTATTAGATGGGTTCTCTTGCTGCAAGAATTTGACTTGCATATTATTGATAGAAAGGGAGCTGAGAACCCTGTTGCAGATAACTTGTTTAGGTTAGAGAACATACTTGATGACCCACAACCTATTGATGATATCTTTCCTGATGAACAATTAGCTGTGATAAATACTTCTCGTACTGCTCCATGGTATGCTGATTATGCTAATTATATTGTTCCTAAGTTTATACCCCCTAGCTTCACATACCAGCAAAAGAAAAAGTTCTTTTATGATTTGAGACATTACTTCTGGGATGACCCACATCTTTATAAATAAGGAGTAGATGGTATTATTAGACGATGTGTACCTGAGCATGAACAGGAACAGATCTTACGCAAGTGCCACTCCGAAGCTTATGGAGGACACCATGCGGGAGATAGAACTGCACACAAGGTATTGCAATCTGGTTTTTATTGGCCTACTCTCTTCAAGGATGCCCGTAAGTTTGTCTTATCTTGTGATGAATGTCAAAGAATTGGTAATATCAGTAGACGTCAAGACATGCCTATGAATTATTCACTAGTTATTGAACCATTTGATGTTTGGGGCTTTGATTATATGGGACGGTTTCCTGCCTCTAATGGGTACAGAGTTACACACATATTTTAGTTATTGTTGATTACGTTACTAAGTGGGTAGAAGCTATTCCAACTAGTAGTGCTGATCATAGCACTTCTATTAAGATGCTTAAAGAAGTTATTTTCCCGAGCTTTGGAGTCCCTAGATATCTAATGACTGATGGTGGTTCACACTTTATTCATGGTGCTTTCCGTAAGATGCTTGCCAAGTATGATGTCAACCATAGAATTGCACCCCCTTATCACCCATAGACTAGTGGTCAAGTAGAACTAAGTAATAGAGAGTTGAAATTAATTTTGCAAAAGACAGTTAATAGGTCTAGAAAGAATTGGTCCAAGAAACATGATGATGCATTATGGGCCTATAGAACTGCGTACAAAAATCCTATGGGTATGTCTCCATATAAGATGGTATATGGAAAATCTTGTCACTTATCTCTTGAGCTAGAACATAAGGCATAGTGGGCTATTAAAGAGCTCAACTATGATTTCAAACTTGCCGGTGAGAAGAGGTTGTTTGATATTAGCTGTCTTGATGAATGGAGAACCCAGGCCTATGAGAGTGCCAATTTGTTCAAAGAAAAGTTAAAATATGGCATGACAAAAGGATACAAAAGCGTGAGTTTAACGTAGGTGACAATTTCTTGCTATTCAACTCTCGTTTTAAGATTTTTTGGAGGAAAACTTCTCTCCAAGTGGGAAGGACCTTACGTTATCGAGGAGGTCTATCGTTCCAGTGCCATAAAAATCAACAACTTCGAGGGCACAAATCCGAAGGTGGTGAACGGTCAAAGAATCAAACATTATATCTCAGGTAATCCTATAAATGTTGAAACCAATGTTATTGAAACCGTAACCCCGGAGGAATAAATAAGGGACACTTTCCAGAACGATTCAGTCTCCAAAAAGGAAGAGGTATGTGATACGGTAAGTAAACCGACTCAAAAACAGTTCTAAAGGCAATATTTCTCTGTTTTGGAATATCTATAAAAATAGAAAAATAAGTAGCAGTCCGAAAGAGACACGAGCCGTCCACGAGGGTGGAGGGCGCGCCCCCTGCCCAGGACGCGCCCCCCTGCCTCGTGGGCAGCTCGTGTGCCTCCTGGACTCCGTTTTCTTGTGGGTTACTCCTTTTGGTCGGTAAAAATTCATTATATATACTCCCAAAGGTTTGACCTCTGTCTCACGCAAAAATCCTCTGTTCTTGCTTCGAGCTGTTTTCTGCTAGGGTTTGCGAAGCCAGGCATCATGTCGTTGTGACACCCCGAGATCGATGCGCTAGGTGTCAGCCAGTTATTCGTCATTGTTGCCATGACATCTTCTTGCGTGTTGCATCTTGACATGTCATCATGTGTGTTGCGTCAGCATGTTTTCAAAACTTGCATCCGTACGAGTTCCCTCGTCCTCTCCGTTGTCCGTTCTGAGCCCAGACACACTCACACGCGCCCGCGGCACCTACGAGTATTTATTTTATGAGTGGCCGAAAAACGTTCTCGGAATGGGTTGAAACTTTGCGTGTGGTCTTATTATAGCATAGGTAGACCGCCTATCAAATTTCATCGCATTCGGAGCTCGTTTGATAGCCCAACGGATATATATAGCGGCACTAGTCGCCGGTTAATTCGTCGGACGTTTCGGTCTCTGAAATGCGTGCCGGGCTGCACTTCTCTTCTCTCCCCTCGGGCCAAAGCCTTCCTACACAGCCCACTACCACCCACTAGGCCTGCCTACCTCCCCCTCCGCTCGGAGCCGCACGATCGAGATCATACGGTCCGAATCGGGGCGAAACCCTCGCCTCCCCCCCCAAAACCCCCAAACCCTAGTCCTACCCTATATAAACACCCCTAACCTGCCATTTTTGGCCTAACCTACCCTTCCCTAACCTCTAGCCTCCCCTCTCCTCGTTTTCCGCGCCTTCCCAATCCCACCGCCGCCACTTGGCAAGCCATCGCCGCCACCCGAGCCACTCTGCGCCGCCAGCTTTCCCTGAGCCTTCCAATCGGCTCGCGAGCCGCGATCTCGACCGTCCGCGGTCAGATCGGACGGCCCGGAGACCAGCCAGCCGGCTCCCGCAGCCGAGCCGTGGCTCCTCGTCGCCAACCTCCACATTCCCCCTGGCTCCCACCTCTGTGCCGGCCCGCCTGGCCCGGAGCCGGCCCGCCGGGCCCGACCGTGCTCGCAGGCGCCCGTCCCTGCCCGAGCGCCCACTCCCTGCGCCTCTCGCTCGCCTCCCGAGTCCCTCGCCTCGCTCCTCTGCCTTTGAGCGCCACCGGCGAGTGCCGCTCGCAGGACGTCGCCGCCTCGCTCCGCCTCTTCTTCGTCAGACACGCCGCCGCCATGGATCTCGCCTCCGGCCAGATCTCGCACCGCCGTGGCCGGATCCGAGATCCCCAGGGCCTGATCTGCCCATTCTCGGCGCCCCTCGCCGTTCTGGCTGCCGAGAAGGCTCGCCGCCGGCGCCCCTCGGCGTAGCGGCCGGCCTCCCCGATCTAGGCCGGGTCGGGAGCACGAGTGCCCTGCTCGGGGTCCTTCGCTCGACGGTTGGGCCGCGGCCCAGCTCCAGCACCAGCCAGGCCCAGCTCCACGGGGCCTCCTGCCTCCTCCGACCGGGCCTTGGCCCAGGGTGAGCCAGCCCCCAAGCCCTTATGTTACGCCCAGTGCAACCCTTAGCTGTTCGACGATTGTGTTTTTTTTCTTCGGAGTTTAAAAAAACGGCTAAGTCCCTAAATATTGTTAATTTATATGCATGTTTAAGTGGTTGTAACTTGATGTGTGTATGTCCAAATTGAGTGAATGAGATGTAAAAATGATTGTCGTGATATGCTCTACACTTTGTTCCATTGTGCCATGCTTGTTTGAGTTCATCTAGATACCCTAATCTCTGTTGCAAGAGGGCTACTTGTTTAAAACTGATGTTAGTTGTTAATTTGTTGCATGCTTGTGATGCTTGTAACTTGGTGCATGTTTATCCAAATGGAGCATATGATATCTCAAAATGTTCATTATAAAGTGCTCTACATGTTGGTTGATGTAGCATGCATGTTAAGTGCCATATTGCCATGTAAATCTCTGTTGCAAAGGTGCATGTGGCTGTTAAGTGCTGAAACTTGTTATGAGATGCTGATTTAACTTGCTCATTGCTATTGATGTGTTTGTCTTCATGCCACATGTCTATATGTTCTAGAAGCACAATCATATGGTCTTTGCTGTGGTGCAATCCATTTTCCATGATATGCCTTGAGGTGACTTAAACAAGCTTGTAAACATGCCATGTTGTTGTTGCTATTTTATACTTTGTGAAAAACTGCTAAGTCTGGAATCTGTTATAACCTGATGATATGTTTGCTTGATGCCCCACTCAAATCCATGCTTGTTTTGGAGTGGCCAATGATCATGTCTTGTTTTCCATGTTATTGTCTATCCATTCATGCCCTTACTTGCACATATGCCCTGTTGTAGCTTATTTATTTCTTGCTCTCAAGTTGCTATAAATTATACCTGTCAGGTTTTTATCAGCATGATCAATTTGGTGAAGCTTGTTGTTATTGATCCATGCCTCCTATGGAGTTGCTCCAATGGAGTTGTTTGCTGTAGGATATGTCTACTACATCTGCATGCTCTTTATATGCTTAATGCAGTTGATATGCTTGTCGTTTTGTGCCTCCGAAGGCAGCATCGTGATGATGTTTTTGGCCTTCCCAGATTTTGACTAAGTCTGGATAATTTTATTGCAACTTGCCATGCTTAGTTAATTGTGTTCCAGCAAGCTTTTGGGTGTGTTCTAAGTTCATTTTTGTTAAGTAACATGTCTACTTCACATCCGCGCTTCGTGTTATCATGTTTGTGTGATGTAGCATATATATATATATATATATATATATATATATATATATATATATATATATATATATATATATATATATATATATATATATATATATATATATATATATATATATATATATATATATCTTGCTCCAAAGTTGCTATGTGGCTGTTAACTTCAGCTTGTTGTCATATCTTGTTTCGTGTGTATGTGTTGAACCGTTGCTCCGTTTTGAGCGTGCCCTCTATGAAACTTGTGTGATTTTGCATGTAGAATCGTAATATCAAGTTGTTTACCTCTTTGGAGTGTGTTTGCTTGATGTTTGGGTGCATCTTGCACCGTTGCCTTGCTTGTCTTGTTTTGCTCATATCTTCTAGGCCGTAGCTCCGAATTAAACAAACTTTATATGAAACTTGACTAGAATTTCGTGTAGATCATCATGGTGCATGTTAACGTGCTGTTTAACAACTTTAACTTAACATTTGTTCAGATCTGGACTAATTTCAAATTATGCATATGAGGACTTTCCGGATTTGTTATATGTTGATTACGGCCTCATTTAAACTTGTTGGCTTGTGTTGTTCTTGTGTGCTTCATCCCTTGCCATGTATTGCATCATATATAGACTTGTCTTGCATCGTACTTGTTTGAGCATCTTGTCGTGTTCTTGTGTTGTGTGTTTACCGTATTGCTTGCTTCTTCTCGTTAGTGCTTGTTCTGTTGCTTTCGTGAGGATTCGTTCGTCTACATGTGGTTCTCCTTCGAGGCTTCTTCTTCGTCTTCTTCACAGATCCGTTCTTCTTCCTTGCGGGATCTCAGGCAAGATGACCATCACCTTGGATACCTTTACTATCATTCCCATGCTTAGTTGTCTCGATGCTATTGTTATATGTCGCGCTACCCATCATTATTGTCAGCCCCTCTCCTTGTTGCCATGAAACCTCTAACCTTTAACATCTTCCCAGCAAACCGTTGTTTGGCTATGTTACCCGCTTGCTCAGCCCCTCTTGTACCGTTGTTAGTTGCAGGTGAAGATGAAGATTTGTTCCATGTTGGAACTTGATGCTTTGGGTATATCACAATATCTATTATTATTATTAACACACCTATATACTGGGCATGGGTGGAAAGCTTGGCCTTTTGCTCGGTGTTTTGTTCCACTCATGCCACCTTAGGAGCCGATAAACCGGCGTTATGTTCCTTGATTTTGCGTTCCTTACTCGGTTGGGTATATGGGGACCCCTTGACACTTCGTCTTTGAATAAAACTCCTCCAGCAAGGCCCAACATTGGTTTTAATTTGCCTCATATTAACAACTTAATTAATTAATTAAATTGCATAGGGGGGATGCTCCCTCGAGATTCTTTTCTACATCGCAGGGGGGGCAGTGCTGACGGTGTTGGTCCCAAACGGGGAGTATGCGGGGCCACCTTGGGGAAACCCGAGGGTTGGTTTTACTCGTATAATCGCCCATCCGGTCGTGGCCTGAGACGAGATACGCGCGGCTACTATCAGGGTGTCGGCCCGCTGGGAGATCTTGCTAGATTTGTTTTACCATTGTCGAAATGTCTTGTGCACCGGGATTCCGAGCCTGATCGGACTGTCCCTAAGATAAGAGGTAATAATTATTATTATCTCAGCTGATCGTGAGAGCTTGTGATGGGCTAAGTTGGGACACCCCTGCAGGGTTATGATCTTTTGAAAGCCGTACCCGCGGTTATCTGGCATATTGGAATTTGTTAATGTTCGGTTGTAGAAAACTTGACAGAGGATCCGAAGAAAAACACACAACTGTGTGAGTAACCGTGACTATCTCTTTTCACTTTGAGAAGAGAACATGGTGGGGTTATGTTTAACTCGTAGGTAGTTCAGGATCTTTAGCGATCACTACTAGTTGCGACCGTTTGCGTAGATGCTCATCTTATTCTTGTACTCGTAAGTTAGCCACCATACTTTTGCTTAGTCGCTGCTGCAACCTCACCACTTTACCTCTCCTTACCCATTAAGCTTTGCTAGTCTTGTTACCCATGGTTATGGGATTGCTGAGTCCTCGTGGCTCACAGATACTACAACAACAGTTGCAGGTCCAGGTTTCCGATGACTTGACGTGAGAGCGATGTTCTTCTGTTGTAGTTTTTTTCTTCTTCTTCTTCTTCAGTCTTGGGTTAGGTTCCGGGTCGGTAGCCTGGGATAGCAGATGGATGTCGTTGTGCTTTTCATGTTCGCATCCGTAGTCGGATGCCTTGTATTGATGATGTTGTATTCATGTGACTTGTATGTATTAGTGTATCCCCCATGTATGTATGTAATGGTACGATGTAATGATATCCATCTTGCTAAGCGCCCGATATGCGGTTGTGCCCCAATCACGTAAGTGTCACGTGATCGGGATAGAATCGCATCTTGGGCCTAACAAGTTGGTTTCAGAGCCTCGACCGACCATAGGAGCCCCCTTGCACTACAGGAATCAGCTTCTTTGCCGACTGCCATGGCAGTCGGCAAAGGCATGAATGGCAGTCGGCAAAGCTCTTTGCCGACTGCTAGCAGTCGGCAAACAGTCCGGCTGAATTAGCGGCGGTAAAGGCCTTCTTTGCCGTCTGCTTCATAGAAGCAGTCGGCAAAGCTCTTTGCCGTCAGCCTTTTGCGGCCAGCAGACGGCAAAGAGCGTAGACGGCAGTGAGGTGAGGTGGGAGCCGTTAGGGGTTAACGGCGTGGTTTGCCGTCAGCCGGCAGACGGCAAAGAGGCTAAGGTCTTTGCCGTCTGCTGGCAGACGGCAAAGAGGCCAAATAGGAGTCACTGGGAAGCTGCCACGTGGCCTTTTTTGCCGTCTGCTGGCAGTCGGCAAAGACCTTTGCCTCTTTGCCGACTGCCGGCAGACGACAAAGACCTTAGCCTCTTTGCCGACTGCCGGCAGTCGGCAAAGAGCTGAGCCTCTTTGCCGTCTGCCGGCAGTCGGCAAAATGCCCAAATAGGCAACCAGTGTTCCCAGGTTGAACAGGGAGCTGCCACGTGGCATTCTTTGCCGACTGCTGGCAGACGGCAAAGAGCCTATATAACCCCTGTTTTTAATTGAATTCATTCAATTTGACAGAAATTCATAGATATACACAGATAATACATATATACTCAACAAGCATATCCAACAATATATTTACTCAAGTCCAACATATATCCATATGACATAAGAAGTTTCCAACAATATATTTCCTCAAGTCCAACATATATCCATATGGCATAAGAAGTTTCCAACAATATATTTCCTCAAGTCCAACATATATCCATATGACATAAGAAGTTTCCAACAACATATCCAACAATAAGAAGTTCCCAAACATGTTTTCATAAACAAAAAGGAAGCACAAGGAGAATATATGAGTCCATCAATGCAAGCTTCCTCATCTCAAGCAAATCTGCAAATTGGGAAAGATGAAAGTTAGAAGAAGAAGAATAGCTAGAAGAGGAAAAGAAGAAGATAAAGAAGAGGAAAATAAGAAGAAGATTTTATCTTCTCTTTCTTTCTCTCCTCCCCCTCTTCTTTATCTTCTTCTTTTCCAACAAATGTAGTTAAAAAAGCCAATTTAGAGCTAAGCTAGGTAAATAGGTCATTTTGGAGATAAGATAAGTTCAATGTATCATATTGGAGCTAACCTAGGTAAACTTGGTCATTTTGGAGCTAAGCTAAGTTAAATGGGTCATATTGAAGCTAACCTAGGTAAACTAGGTCATTTTTTAGCTAACCTAGGTAAAAATGTCATTTTTTGCTAAGCTAAGTAAAAATGCTAAGTGTGTAGGTCAATTTAGAGCTAGCTTAGGTAAATAGGTCATTTTGGAGCTAACGCGGGTAAAATGGATCATATTGTAGCTAACTTAGGTAAACTTGGTCTTTTTGGAGCTAACGTAGGTTAAATGGATCATATTGGAGCTAACATAGGTAAACTTGGTCATTTTGGAGCTAACCTGGCTAATTAGGCCATTTTTGACATAACTAAGCTTATTGTGTCATTTGTGGACTAAATAGGCTAAATTATGTTATAAATGGACTAAATAGGCTAAATAAGAGGAGGAAAAGAAGAAGAAGAAGAAGAAGAAGAAGAAGAAGAATAAGAAAAGAAGAAGAAGAAGAAGAACTTCTTCTTCTTCTTCTTCTTCTTCTTCTTCTTCTTCTTCTTCCCTTCCTATTCCTTCTTTTCTTCCTATTCCTTGATTTTCTTCATCTTATTATGTCATTTGTGGACTAAATAGGCTAAATTATGTCATAAATGGACTAAATAGGTTAAATAAGAGGAGGAAAAGAAGAAGAAGAAGAAGAAGAAGAATAAGAAAAGAAGAAGAAGATTTTCTTATTCTTCTTCTTCTTTTCTTCTTCTTCTTCTTCTTCTTCTTCTCTTCCTATTCCTTCTTTTCTTCCTATTCCTTGATTTTCTTCATCTTATTATGTCATTTGTGGACTAAATAGGCTAAATTATGTCATAAATGGACTAAATAGGCTAAATAAGAGGAGGAAAAGAAGAATAAGAAGAATAAGAAGAAGAAGAAGAAGAAGAAGAAGAAAAGAAGAAGAATAAGAAAAGAAGAAGAAGATTTTCTTATTCTTCTTCTTCTTTTCTTCTTCTTCTTCTTCTTCTTCTTCTTCTCTTCCTATTCCTTCTTTTCTTCCTATTCCTTGATTTTCTTCATCTTATTATGTCATTTGTGGACTAAATAGGCTAAATTATGTCATAAATGGACTAAATAGGCTAAATAAGAGGAGGAAAAGAAGAAGAAGAAGAATAAGAAGAAGAAGAAGAAGAAGAATAAGAAAAGAAGAAGAATAAGAAAAGAAGAAGAAATGTTCTTCTTCTTCTTCTTCTTTTCTTATTCTTCTTCTTCTTCTTCTTCTTCTTCTCTTCCTATTCCTTCTTTTCTTCCTATTCCTTGATTTTCTTCATCTTATTATGTCATTTGTGGACTAAATAGGCTAAATTATGTCATAAATGGACTAAATAGGCTAAATAAGAGGAGGAAAAGAAGAAGAAGAAGAAGAAGAAGAAGAAGAAGAAGAAGAATAAGAAAAGAAGAAGAAGAATCTTCTTCTTTTCTTATTCTTCTTCTTCTTCTTCTTCTTCTTCTTCTTCTTCTCTTCCTATTCCTTCTTTTCTTCCTATTCCTTGATTTTCTTCATCTTATTATGTCATTTGTGGACTAAATAGGCTAAATTATGTCATAAATGGACTAAAAAGGCTAAATAAGAGGAGGAAAAGAAGAAGAAGAAGAAGATCTTCTTCTTCTTCAGTGCCAGACTGAGGTGAAGGGCCGGTCGGGGTTCCACCAAGGGCAGACCGAGAAGGATCGGTTGGTGCTTGTCGGGAAGCATTCTACACCAAAGATCATTTGCAATGTCTCGTTAGCATGATGCAACATAAATGTGAATACTAGTAACTAACAACCATTCAAATCAAACTCACCGTGGTCGCCGGAGCAATCTGGGGTATCGGCGGAGGGGTCTGACCGCTTTTCTCACACATGCTCTGAGACGTCGATCTGAGACGTCAGATCGTGGGCTGTTACCGACTCGAACGTGGGTCCAACCCACGTCTCTCCACGCGACCGCGCATATATATGTGAAGCATCTGTCAACCCTAGCCGTCACACGACTGCTGCTGCTGCCACTGCCGCCGCAGCGGCTTCTGCCTGGCCTACTAGGGTATAACTCGTTTATCCCGCTCCTATTGATTTCTGTTTTAGCCATGCTAGCATTATACGAAGATGTGTTTGCTATTAGCGTAGTATGCTTGCATGATCGAATATCAGCATGTGTTTATTTCAATGCCATGCTAGTGATTTATTCTTGGATTAAATTAATCAAAAAACTTCCTATTTACTCAGCATTTTTCACCATCTTGGCATTCTTCTTCTAATACAAAACGGCATGTGTTTCGATGCGTGTTCGGGATAAAAGTAACCGCTGAATTGCATTGATATAATATGGTAGAAAGATGAAGAAAAATGCACTAGAAAGCAATGACAAGGTGCACATAAAACTAAAATTAGCATATCGTTAATTGTCCCTGCCTCTGCATCATAAGATGCACACAGCCAATATTATCCATTATTATGCTGGTTTTACAGCACGAATGCTTGCCCTATTCATTATATCTTTATGCAACTTTTATCAAGTGTTTTACGATATGAATAGAATAGCACTTAACTGCTATAAGAAATGAAAACTGAAAAGATCAATATCGAAAGCAAAGACAAACCAGAAAGATGCCGGAGCCCGTTGCTTCCAATTGCAGTGTCAGAAAGCTCCAAACTTTTCAATAACACAAGGCCTACATTAACACAGAGACAAAATCTCGTAAGCATAAAGAGAACAATATTACCAATGATTACAATCAAGTACTCCCTCCGTCCCATAATATAAGAGCGTTTTTTACACTACACTAGTGCCAAAATCGCTCTTATATTATGGGACGGAGGGAGTGATACTCTAAAACAGCCACAGGTACAAGCCAACATAACAATCTAGCTAAATAAAGTGCAGACACCATCATATGACTGATGCTAGTTCTGCCCTAATATTAAGGGAATCGCAAGGAATAAAAAAATTACAAAATCAACTTACTAAATACAACCCAATTTTGAGATCAAACGGCTACTGAAGACCACGAACAAAAAAAATTAGAACGGTACTTCGTAAATGCTAAGCCACCAGATTGTTCATAA
The DNA here is from genome assembly GCA_902687465.1 of Secale cereale. Classification (NCBI taxonomy): domain Eukaryota; kingdom Viridiplantae; phylum Streptophyta; class Magnoliopsida; order Poales; family Poaceae; genus Secale; species Secale cereale. Next base: position 795,631,177 of record LR738711.1, read on the forward strand.
ATGCTATGCCTCAAACACTGGTAAGAAAATAACCCACCCTTCAGATGTAGTAGACCTTCATCTCCGATCTTGCATGAATCCAGGTTCAAGGACTCCAAATTGATTAATCCTAGAAGAAGAAAAATGCACAGCTAGGTTTATATACCGCATAAAAGCTGTGAAACTCAAAAATGATTGTCTAGCTTTGATGTCAGGCACCAAAACTAGAAGAAGTGCGGTCATCAGTCTACAGCGACTACCATCATGGCCAATGTACATGGGAATCCCATGCCTTGCTTTTTATCTTGTCTTCACAGTTTGTGATGCACATTTAACTTAGAGGCACATATGAAGTACAATAATATATTGCCTTTATTAATGGACAAATATCTCCAACAATTCAGCTTCAAACCAACCACCAACAATTTGTTAATTTCATGTTTTATAAAAACATCAAGTGTTTCCAGGCATGTTCATCATTAATTCATTATAAGATAACCATTAATGGCACCAAGTTATTTCTCCTTCCAAACACACTTACTTGAGCCGTTACAAGAAAGAAGCATGATTGGATATCTAATAAGGTGATATCGGGGTGCAAATCAAGCTAGAAGTTCTGCGTAGATAAACTAGCAGATGTGACTCCAACACTTACACATTCTATATGTGAACATAAAAAACTGAAGAATATGAGAAAAATATTAACCAGCATAGTCATACCTTTCAGATGCACCAAACATGCATCTA
>LR738711.1:795632091-795679205 GCA_902687465.1 Secale cereale
GGTTTTTTTTACCCAAAAAAAAATAGCCCCACCTCTTTGCCGACTGCCAGCAGATGGCAAAGAATTCTTTGCCGTCTGCCAGCAGACGGCAAAGAGGATAACCGTTAGCCCTCCCACGCCGTTACACTGTGGGCCCCATCTTACCTCTTTGCCGTCTGCTGGCAGATGGCAAAGAAATCTTTGCCGTCTGCCAGCAGACGGCAAAGAAGTGGCCGGTGTGACCTAGCCAGTGCAGTACCCCCATGGGGCCCACTTTGGTCTTTGCCGTCTGCTGGCTGATGGCAAAGACCTCTTTGCCATCTGCCAGCAGACGGCAAAGATCTGGCAGATGGCAAAGACCCTCTTTGCCATCAGCTGGTTCTTTGCCGTCTGCTTTGACAAGACAGACGGCAAACAGCCTCTTTGCCATCAGCTGGCAGACGGCAAAGAGCTGGCAGATGGCAAAGACTCAGATTCCAGTAGTGTTGATTGATCGTAGCTTGGCCGTTGTTGAGTCTAGCAAAAACTTTTTCGGAGTCTAGTTATATTGGAGGGTAGGAATTCTTTTTACTCCCCTGCCCCTTCGTCGCTCTGGTGAGGAATCTTGACGTAGGTGTTTTGAATTATTCCTCTTCCCCTTGAAATTTTTTATTTATTTATTTTTGGATCACGCGGTTAGTTTTCGTTTGTTGCGTTGTCAGTTCTTTCATCTGGTGCATCTCTCGTCAAGTGGATTCAACCCTCTTCTTCTTGCAAGTTCAACTCTCAGTTCTTTCAACAGATGTTGTTTTCCCCTTCTGAAGTTGTCTTTCTTTTTCCGACCCACCTGCCCCTTTTCGTCTCGGACCGGAGTCCTTAATCGAGTATCCATCCTACTCATGTGAAGTCTTTGCTTTCTTTCACTAATTATTTCAATTGGTGAATTCTCGTCCAGTTCGTCCTTCTTCATCTCCTTTTCTTCTCCGGTGGTTCCAATTCAATTTGTTCTCAGTGTTGTTCATATTCTTTCCCTCAGTTCAAATATTTTTTCCCTTGTCTCATTCATCTCTCGCCGTTTAATTATTCTGGAGTTCCAAAGAAATCTTAGGAGATTCGTCTATGTTCTAACTCATTCGATGCTGTCACCTCATTTGATTCATTCAATCAGTCCGGTGCATCATCTCCTTTCGACCCTTTCAACGGTGTTTCTCTTCGGTGGGCTCATAACCGATAGGTCTTTCCCAGGATCTTACCTGACTCTTTTATTTCCCGGAGTATTCCTAAATTCTTTTCAAGAGTGACGTAAGTATGGATTCCATCAGTCACGTGCCTTCCGAAGTTCATTTTCAATTCGTTCATGTTGGTTCAACCTTTCTTCTTTTCATTCTTCCAGAGTATTTCATGAATTAATTCTATTGTGTTCCTCCGAAGGTCATCATTTCAGAAGATTTCTTCATTCTCAGTTTTCAACTTCGTCCTCCAAATATTCTTCAGTGATGCCTTGTCGTTCGTCTGACTTTCGTCCGGTGCTTCTTTCAAGCATTCTTAATCGGTTTGCGATCTCTTCGTTCTCGTCATTTTAAATTCCCCAAGTGCTTTATTCTTCCCGAAGATTCATTCTCTTGTATTCACTCAATTTTATTCCTTACGATGGTCATTCTCTTTCTTCACTCGATTTTAATTCTTCTCGATGGTTCGTTCATTTTCTCCACTCAGCTTTAATTTTTTATGGTGGCTCGCTCAAGAATTCTTTTCCGATGTTGTCATATCAATTAATTCATTTTTATTCCAATCCTACCGGGGGTTCATGAAGACTTTCCCAAGTTCGTGATATACCTCTCTTTAATCCTTTTCATCGAGAATAAGTGATATGCGAATCCATTGCTTCGCATCAATTTAATGGGTGGAGGATAAGCATAACATAATTCTTATTCTTTTCATCAAGTCGATTAATTCCTTCCTTCGGAGTTTATTCTTGACGAATAAATTCTAGTCCTAAGTGCTTTAATCTTTTCTTTTCGGAGTTCAATTTTTTCTCGGTTATCTCGTCGGAACCCCGTCTAATCATCGCAAGGCTTTATTCTTATTCTTGAATCTTTCACTTCTATATCATCATCCTTTTTCGCTATTGGAGTTCTTCATGGTGGTTCATCACGATATAATTCATTCTTCAAGTGTTCATCAAATTCTTGTTGAGCAGCTCAAACTTTATTCTTTTGCCTCTCGAGTGCAAATAATTCTCCGTATTCTTTTGATGTGAAGTTTTGCATTTCTTTGTTCTTCTCAGCTCATCAATATTTTGGTTGCGGCGGTAATTCACCTCAAGTTTTGAGATGTTTTCATAAGTCCACATCAAGCTTATTCTTTTGTTGTTGATTTTCTCGACAACTCCGTTCAAACCTTTCTCTTCAAGATTCTCTTTCAAATTCATTCATGGTGTAAGTTGTCATCTTCTTCTCCGTTCTTTTCATTGCATTCTTTCCATTCTTCCGGAGGCATTGTGTCGTTTCATCTCGTCAACTATTATTCAGTCCTCTCAAGTTCTTGTTCCTTTCCATTCATGTTCAACTGGTGTGCTATTCCTTCCAGTTTCAGCCAGAGTGCTGCCCGAATTCCTTCGTGGAAATTCCTTTCCATCTCTTATTAACCAGAGTGGTTTCGAATTCATTCTCGTTCCTTCAGCTCTTGTTTCATATCCTTCAACCTTTTGGTTCTCGTCGTATTCCTTCTTCCTCTTGGGTAACGAAGTCTTTGCAACTTCGTTCATCTTCGTTGTATCCTTTCTTTCAAGTGATTCAACCTCTCAAGGTTGTTTGGTTTCACTCTTTTGTCATCGAAGAACTTTGTTCTTCCTTTTCCCTTCCATCTCGTTCCTAAGATCTCGGGACGAGATCTCTTGTTAGTAGGGGAGTGTTGTGACACCCCGAGATCGATGCGCCAGGTGTCAGCCAGTTATTCGTCGTCGTTGCCATGTCATCTGCTTGCGTGTTGCATCTTGCCATGTCATCATGTGTGTTTCATCAGCATGTTTTCAATACTTGCATGCGTCTGAGTTCCCTCGTCCTCTCCGTTGTCTGTTCTGAGCCCAGACACACTCACACGCGCCCGCGGCACCTCCGAGTATTTATTTATGAGTGGCCGAAAAACGTTCTCGGAATGGGTTGAAACTTGGCGTGTGGTCTTATTATAGCATAGGTAGACCGCTTGTCAAATTTCATCGCATTCGGAGCTCGTTTGATAGCCCAATGGATATATATAGCGGCACTAGTCTCCGGTTAATTCATCGGACGTTTCGGTCTCCGAAATGCGTGCCGGGCTGCACTTCTCTTCTCTCCCCTCGGCCCAAAGCCTTCCTACACAGCCCACTACCACCCACTAGGCCTGCCTAACTCGCCCTCTGCTCGGAGGCGCATGATCGAGATCATACGGTCCGAACCGGGGCGAAACCCTCCCCCCCCCAAAAAAAACCCCCTAACCCTAGTCCTACCCTATATAAACACCCCCAACCTGCCATTTTTGGCCTAACCTACCCTTCCCTAACCTCTAGCCTCCCCCTTTCCTCGTTTTCCGTGCCTGCCCAATCCCACCGCCGCCACTTGGCAAGCCGCCGCCGCCACCCGAGCCACTCTGCGCCACCAGCTTTCCCTGAGCCTTCCAAACGGCTCGCGAGCCGCGATCTCGGCCGTCCGCGATCAGATCGGACGGCTCGGATACCAGCCAGCCGGCTCCCGCAGCCGAGCCGTGGCTCCTCGTCGCCAGCCTCCACGTTCCCCCCGGCTCCCACCTCCGCACCGGCCCGCCTCGCCCGGAGCAGGCCCGCCGGGTCCGACCGCGCTCGCAGGCGCCCGTCCGCGCTCGAGCGCCCGCTCCCTGCGCCTCTCGCTCGCCTCCCGAGTCCCTCGCCTCGCTCCTCTGCCTTCGAGCACCACCGGCGAGTGCCTCTCGCAGGACGTCGCCGCCTCGCCCCGCCTCTTCTTTGTCAGACACGCCGCCGCCATGGAGCTAGCCTCCGGCCGGATCTCGCACCGCCGTGGCCAGATCCGAGATCCCCAGGGCCTGTTCTGCCCATTCCCGACACCCCTCGCCGTTCTGGCTGCCGGGAAGGCTCGCCGCCAGCGCCCCTCAGCGTAGCCACCGGCCTCCCCAATCCAGGCGGGATCGGGAGCACGAGCGCCCTGCTTGGGGCCCTTCGCTCGCCGGTTGGGCCGCGGCCCAGCTCCAGCACCAGCCAGGCCCAGCTCCACGGGGCCTCCTGCCTCCTCCGACCGAGCCTTGGCCCAAGGTGAGCCAGCCCCCAAGCCCCTATGTTACGCCCAGTGCAGCCCGTAGCTGTTTGACGCTTGTGTTTTTTTTTCTTCGGAGTTTAAAAAAACGGCTAAGTCCCTGAATATTGTTAATTTATATGCATGTTTGAGTGGCTGTAACTTGATGTGTGTATGTCCAAATTGAGTGAATGAGATGTCAAAATGATCGTGGTGATATGCTCTACACTTTGTTCCATTGTGCCATGCTTGTTTGAGTTCATCTAGATACCCTAATCTCTGTTGCAAGAGGGCTACTTGTTTAAAACTGATGTTAGTTGTTAATTTGTTGCATGCTTGTGATGCTTGTAATTTGGTGCATGTTTATCCAAATGGAGCATATGATATGTCAAAATGTTCATTGTGAAGTGCTCTACATGTTGGTTGCTGTAGCATTCATGTTAGGTGGCATATTGCCATGTTAATCTCTGTTGCAAAGGTGCATGTGGCTGTTAAGTGCTGAAACTTGTTATGAGATGCTGATTTCACTTGCTCATTGCTATTGATGTGTTTGTCTTCATGTCACATGTCTATATGTTCTAGAAGCACAATCATATGGTCTTTGTTGTGGTGCAATCCATTTTCCATGATATGCCTTGAGGTGACTTAAAAAAGCTTGTAAACGTGCCATGTTGTTGTTGCTGTTTTATACTTGGTGAAAAAACTGCTAAGTCTGGAATCTGTTATAACTTGATGCTATGTTTGCTTGATGCCCCACTAATATCCATGCTTGTTTTGGAGTGTCCAATGATCATGTCTTGTTATCCATGTTATTGTCTATCCATTCATGCCCTTACTTGCACATATGCCCTGTTGTAGCTTATTTATTTCTTGCTCTCAAGTTGCTATAAATTATACCTGTCAGGTTTTTATCAGCATGATCAATTTGGTGAAGCTTGTTGTTATTGATCCATGCCTCCTATGGAGTTGCTCCAATGGAGTTGTTTGATGTAGGATATGTCTACTACATGTCCATGCTCTTTATATGCATAATGGAGTTGATATGCTTGTTGTTTTGTGCCTCCGAAGGCAGCATCGTGATGATGTTTTTGGCCTTCCCAGATTTTGACTAAGTCTGGATAATTTTATTGCAACTTGCCATGCTTAGTTAATTGTGTTCCAGCAAGCTTTTGGGTGTGTTCTAAGTTCATGCTTGTTAAGTAACATGTCTACTTCACATCCATGCTTCTTGTTATCATGTTTGAGTGTTGTAGCATATATATATCTTGCTCCAAAGTTGCTATATGGATGTTAACTTCAGCTTGTTGTCATATCTTGTTTCGTGTGTATGTGTTGAACCGTTGCTCCGTTTTGAGCGCGCCCTATATGAAACTTGTGTGATTTTGCATGTAGAATCATAATATCATGTTGTTTACCTCTGTGGAGTGTGTTTGCTTGATGTTTGGGTGCATCTTGCACCGTTGCCTTGCTTGTCTTGTTTTGCTCATATCTTCTAGGCCGTAGCTCCGAATTAAACAAACTTTATATGAAACTTGGCTATAATTTTGTGTAGATCATCATGGTGCATGTTATCGTGTTGTTTAACAACTTTAACTTAAGGTTTGTTCAGATCTGGACTAATTTCAGATTATGCATACAAGGACTTTCCGGATTTGTTATATGTTGATTCCGGCCTCATTTAAACTTGTTTGCTTGTGTTGTTCTTGTGTGCTTTATCCCTTGCCATGTATTGCATCATATATAGACTTGTCTTGCATCATACTTGTTTGAGCATCTTGTCATGTTCTTGTGTTGTGTGTTTACCGTATTGCTTGCTTCTTCTCGTTAGTGCTTGTTCCATTGCGTTCGTGAGGATTCGTTCGTCTACACGTGGTTCGTCTTCGAGGCTTCTTCGAGGCTTCTTCACGGATCCGTTCTTCTTCCTTGCGGGATCTCAGGCAAGATGACCATCACCTTGGATACCTTTACTATCATTGCCATGCTTAGTTGTCTCAATGCTATCGTTATATGTCGCGCTACCCATCATTATTGTCAGCCCCTCTCCTTGTTGCCATGAAACCTCTAACCTTTGACACCTTCCCAGCAAACCGTTGTTTGGCTATGTTACCCGCTTGCTCAACCCCTCTTATAGCGTTGTTAGTTGCAGGTGAAGATGAAGATTTGTTCCATGTTGGAACTTGATGCTTTGGGTATATCACAATATCTATTATTAATATTAACACACCTATATACTGGGCATGGGTGGAAGGCTTGGCCTTTTTCTTGGTGTTTTGTTCCACTCATGCCACCTTAGGAGCCGATAAACCGGCGTTATGTTCCTTGATTTTGCGTTCCTTACACGGTTGGGTATATGGGGACCCCTTGACACTTCGTCTTTGAATAAAACTCCTCCAGCAAGGCCCAACATTTGTATTAATTTGCCTCATATCAACAACTTAATTAATTAATTAAATTGCATAGGGGGGACGCTCCCTCGAGATTCTTTTCTACATAGCAGGGGGGCAGTGCTGATGGTGTTGGTCCCAAAAGGGGAGTATGCGGGGCCACCTTGGGGAAACACGAGGGTTGGTTTTACTCGTATAATCGCCCATCCGGTCGTGGCCTGAGATGAGATACGCGCGGCTACTATCAGGGTGTCGGCACGCCGGGAGGTCTTGCTGGACTTGTTTTACCATGGTCGAAATGTCTTGTGCACCGGGAATCCGAGCCTGATCGGACTGTCCCTAAGATAAGGGGTAATAATTATTATTATCTCAACTGACCGTGAGAGCTTGTGATGGGCTAAGTTGGGACACCCCTGCAGGGTTATGATCTTCCGAAAGCCGTGCCCGCAGTTATGTGGCAGATTGGAATTTATTAATGTCCGGTTGTAGAAAACTTGACAGAGGATCCGAAGTAAAACACACAACTGTGTGAGTAACCGTGACTGTCTCTTTTCACTTTGAGAAGAGAACACGATGGGGTTATGTTTGACTCGTAGGTAGTTCAGGATCTTTAGCGATCACTACTAGTTGCGACCGTTTGCGTAGATGCTCATCTTATTCTTGTACTCGTAAGTTAGCCACCATACTTTTGCTTAGTCGGTGCTGCAACCTCACCACTTTACCTCTCCTTACCCATTAAGCTTTGCTAGTCTTGTTACCCATGGTTATGGGATTGCTGAGTCCTCGTGGCTCACTGATACTACAACAACAGTTGCAGGTGCAGGTTTCCGATGACTTGACGTGAGAGCGATGTTCTTTTGTTGGAGTATTTTTCTTCTTCTTCTTCTTCAGTCTTAGGTTAGGTTCCGGGTCGGCAGCCTGGGATAGCAGATGGATGTCGTTGTGCTTTTCATGTTTGCATCTGTAGTCGGATGCCTTGTATTGATGATGTTGTATTCATGTGACTTGTATGTATTGTTGTATCCCCCATGTATGTATGTAATGGTACGATGTAATGATATCCATCTTGCTAAGCGCCCGATATGCGGTTGTGCCCTAATCACGTAAGTGTCACGTGATCGGGATAGAATCGCATCTTGGGTCTGACAGTCGTCTCCCTCCTCCAACAATGAAATCAACGATACTTGGCTAATGAAGATAGATCTGAAGAGGGAAGGACCCGAGGAGATCCACAAGGAGAAGAAGATCAAGATGGAGGTGGAAGATCCGGCTCCGGCATCGGGAGAAGAAGACACCCCTAAATCTCTTCCTAGTCTCTTTACTCAACTGAGATTGAAGCTTTCAGGATGATTGAGTTAGCTCAAATTCGAAACAAGCATCTCACAAGTGAAAATATTTTGTTGAAGGATTACATAGTTGCACTCAAAGGTATTATCCGCAAGCTGGAGGATCTCCTATGCTCGATATATGATGATCCGGCGCCACTACTTTCAACTCCATCATCACCACTCCTGAAGAAGGAGACATAATCATATAGGTATGGGAACTCCCGTTGGCAACTGCCAAGCTTGGGGGAGTGACCCCGGCATCGTATCACCATCACTCCTATCTTTGCCGTTTTTCTTAGTTCGATCCTTTTTGTAGTATCTTCATCTAGTAGAATAAAGTTAGCATGATCTAGTTGTGAGCTTTTGCCTTATGATCTTCACCCTTTGTAATCGAGTCCGTGAACTATATAATAAAGATTAGTGTTGAGTCCAGGGCTTGATTTCCTCACTTGGGTCATGATAAAAAGAAAGAAAACATAAAGAGTATCAAAGAGATTATATCGATCTTATGGGAAGTAAGGACTTCACATATAAGAGTATGATAAATAAAAGTTGTTGGGAGTTGAAAAACATAGTTTTGGTCATCATTGCAATTAATAGGAAGTAATAAAAGAAGAGAGGCTTCACATACAAATATACTATCCTGGACATCATTTATGATTGTGAGCACTCCTTAAAGTATGACATGCTAAAGGGTTGACGTTGGACAAGGAAGACAACATAATGGGTTATGTCTTCTTATATCCGAAATAAAGTATATTGTCATGGATCATCCAACATGTTGAGCTTGCCCTTGTAAATCAAGAATTGCCATGGTGTTGTTTTTGTGCAGAAATAAAAAGTTCTCGGAATGACCTGAAACTCCACGGAGATTTATTTTGGAAAATATAAAAAATATCAGCAAGAAGATCCAGACTAGGGGGGCCCACACCCTGTCCACGAGGATGGGGGCGCACCCCCTGCCCAGGGCGCGCCTCCCTGCCTCGTGGGCCCCCTGGTGCTCCACCAATGTATCCCCAGATCCTATATATTCACTTTCAGGGAGAAAAAAATCAAGGAGAAAGAATTATCGCGTTTCACAAGACGGAGCCGCCGCCAAGCCCTAATCTCTCTCGGGAGGGCTGATCTGGAGTCCGTTCGGGGCTTCGGAGAGTGGAGATCGTCGCCATCGTCATCATCAACCTTCCTCCATCACCAATTCCATGATGCTCACCGCCATGCGTGAGTAATTCCATCATAGGCTTCCTGCACGGGGATGGGTTGGATGGGATCTATCATGTAATCGAGTTAGTTTTGTTAGGGTTTGATCCCTAGTATCCACTATGTTCTGAGATTGATGTTGTTATGACTTTGCTATGCTTAATGCTTGTCACTAGGGCCCGAGTGCCATGATTTCATATATGAACCTATTATGTTTTCACGAATATATGTGTGTTCTTGATCCTATCTTGCAAGTCTATAGTCACCTACTATGTGCTATGATCCGGCAACCCCGAAGTGACAATAATCAGGACCACTCCCGGTGATGACCACAGTTTGAGGAGTTCATGTATTTATTATGTGTTAATGCTTTGTTCCGGTACTCTATTAAAAGGAGGCCTTAATATCACTTAGTTTCAGGACCCCGCTACCACGGGAGGGTAGGACAAAAGATGCCATGCAAGTTCTTTTCCATAAGCATGTATGACTATATTCGGAATACATGTCTGCATTGCATTGATGAACTGGAGCTAGTTCTTTGTCTCCCTAGGTTATAACTTCTATATGATGAATTACATCCGACATAATTTCCCATCACCGATCCAATGCCTACGAGCTTTTCCTATATTGCTTGTTGCTTATTTACTTTTCCGCTGCTACTATAACAAAAACTACAAAAACACTACCGTTACTTTTATTGCCGCTACCGCCACTATCATATTACTTTGCTACTAAACTATCTTGCTGCAGATACTAAGTTTCCAGGTGTGGTTGAATTGACAACTCAGCTGCTAATACTTAAGAGTATTCTTTGGCTCCCCTTGTGTTGAATCAAAAAATTTGGGTTGAATACTTTACCCTCGAAAACTATTGCAATCCCCTACACTTGTGGGTTATCATGACTATTTTCTGGCACCGTTGTCGTTGAGGCTTACGCAAAAGTCATATACCAAGTACCTATCACAAACCCTTATCCTTCGCATTACATTTTTTGCCTCTCGTTTTCCTCTCCCCCACTTCACCCTTATCGTTTTATTTGCCCTTCTCCTGTCGTGTGTTTGTCGTTCGCTTGCTTCTTGTTTGCTTATGTGTGTTGGATTGCTTGCTTGTCACTATGGCTCAAAACAATACCAAATTTTGTGAATTCTCCAATACCTACAATAGTTATTTTATAAGCACTCCGATTGCTCCTATTATCGATGTTGAATCTTGTGAGATCAATGCTGCTTTGTTGAATCTTGTCATGAAAGATCAATTCTCTGGCCTTCCTAGTGAAGATGTCGCTACCCATCTAAACAACTTTGTTGATTTGTGTGATATGCAAAAGAAAAGGGATACGGATAACGATATTGTTAAATTGAAGTTATTTCTGTTTTCACTTAGAGATCGTGCTAAAACTTGGTTTTCCTCTTTGCCTAGAAATAGTATTAATTCGTGGAATAAGTGTAAAGATGCTTTTATCTCTAAGTATTTCCCTCCTGCTAAGATCATCTCTCTTAGAAACGATATTATGAACTTTAAGCCACTAGATCATGAGCATATTGCACAAGCTTGGGAGAGAATGAAACTAATGATACGTAATTTCCCTACACATGGTTTGAATCTATGGATGATTATTCAGAACTTTTATGCTAGATTGAATTTTGCTTCTAGAAATCTTTTAGATTCCGTCGTAGGAGGCACTTTCATGGAAACTACCTTAGGAGAAGCTACCAAACTCCTAGATAATATCATGCTCAATTACTCTCAATGGCACACCGAAAGATCTACTAGTAAAAAAGTGCATGCTATTGAAGAAATTAGTGTTTTGAGTGGAAAGATGGATGAACTTATGAAATTATTTGCTGCTAAGAGTGCTTCTTCTGATCCTAATGATATGTCTTTGTCCACTTTGATTGAAAATAACAATGAATCTTTGGATGCGAATTTTGTTGGTAGGAATAATTTTGGTAACAATGCTTATAGAGGGAATTTTAATCCTAGGCCTTTTCCTAGTAATTCCTCTAATAGTTATGGAAATTCCTACAACAACTCTTTTGGAAAGATGCCTTCTGAATTTGAAACTAGTGTTAAGGAGTTTATGATCTCGCAAAAGAATTTCAATGCTATGCTTGAAGAGAAATTGCTTAAGATTGATGAATTGGCTAGAAGTGTGGATAGAATTACTCTTGATGTTTATTCTTTGAAACTTAGATCTATCCCACCTAAGAATGATATCAATGAGTCTCTCAAAGCCATGAGAATTTCCATTGATGAATGCAAAGAAAGAACCGCTAGGATGCGTGCTAAAAGAGAGAATTATATTAAAGCGTGTTCTTGTAGTTATCATGAAAACAAAGATGAAGATCTGAAAGTTATTGATGTGTCTCCTATTAGATCCTTGTTTTCTAGTATAAATCTTGATGAATATAGGATTGGAGATGATTCTGCTTTAAGGTGTCCCAATGATTCGGAGTTTTTAGATCTTGATGCTAAAATTGTTAAAAGTGGGAGTGAAGAGATTAAAACTTTGCATAGTGATGAACCCACTACTTTGGATTTCAAGGGATTCAATTATGATAATTGCTCTTTGATTGATTGTATTTCCTTGTTGCAATCCGTACTAAATTATCCACATGCTTATAGTCAAATTAAAACTTTTACCAAACACATAGTTGATGCTTTGATGCAATCTTACGAAGAAAAACTTGAGTTGGAAGTTTCTATCCCTAGAAAGCTTTATGATGAGTGGGAACCTACTATTAAAATAAAAATAAAAGATCATGAATGCTATGCTTTGTGTGATTTGGGTGCAAGTGTCTCCACTATCCCAAAAACTTTGTGTGATTTGCTAGGTTTCCATGAGCTTGATGATTGTTCTTTAAATTTGCATCTTGGGGATTCCACTATTAAGAAGCCTATTGGAAGAATTAATGATGTTCTTATTGTTGCCAATAGGAATTATGTGCCCGTAGATTTCATTGTTCTTGATATAGATTGCAATCCTTCATGTCCTATTATTCTTGGTAGACCTTTCCTTAGAAACATTGGTGGAATTATTGATACGAAGGAAGGAAATATTAGATTCCAATTTCAGTTAAGGAAGGGCATGGAACACTTTCCTATAAAGAAAATCAAATTTCCATATGAATCTATCATGAGAGCCACTTATGGATTGCCGTCCAAGGATGACAATACCTAGATTTATCCTTGTATCGTGCCTAGCTAGGGGCGTAAAAGGATAACGCTTGTTGGGAGGCAACACAATTTAATATTTTTTGTTTTTGCTGCTGTTAGGGAATAAATATTGTATATAGCTTCTGCTTAGATGTGGTTTCATGTTTTGTTTAGTGTTTGTGCCAAGTAGAACCTTTGGTAAGACTTGTGTGAAGTTTAAACGATCTTGCTGTGAAAAACAGAATCGTTAGCGCTCGCTAGAATGGTCATCAGATTTTACTGGAGCGTGCAATTTAGTTGATTCTTTTTGCAGATGATTAATAGACAAATTCCTCACGTTTACCAATTTAGTTTGAATTTTCTGGAGTTACACAAATATGTGAAACCTGCACATTACTACAGACTGTTCTGTTTTTGACAGATTCTGTTTTTCGTGTGTTGTTTGCTTATTTCAATGCATCTATGAGTAATATTGGGAGGTATGAACCATAGAGAAGTTGGAATACAGTAGGTTTAACACCAATATAAACAAATAATGAATTCATTGTAGTACCTTTGAGTAGTGGTTTGCTTCCTTATACTAACGGAGCTCACGAGATTTTTGTCTAATTTTTGTGTTGTGAAGTTTTCAACTTTTGAGTATTGCTTTCATGGACTATGGAACAAAGAGTAGCAAGGGCCTAAGCTTGGGGATGCTGATACGTCCCAAACATATCTATAATTTCTGCTTGCTCCATGCATGTTTTGGGTGATATTGCTATGCTTTTGATACACTTTCATACACTTTTGATCATATTTGGACTAACCTATTAACTCAGTGCACCCCAGTGCCAGTTTCTGTTTTCTGTTGTTTTTGTATTTCAGGTTTTCCCATTACTTAAATTGCCAGAAAAATTCTGAGAAAATATATAAAAAAATCAGCGCTCCAGAAGCTTCCACGCGCCAGAAGTGGGGCCAGAGGGGAGCCAGGGGCAGCCCAGGCGGCCCCACCCTTGGCCGCCTAGGGGGGTGCCTGGGCCCCCCTCTCCGCTTCTGGTGACCCCCTTTGGCATATATTTATCTCCCGTCGCGGAAACCCTTATTCCAGACCCCTTTTCTCCAGAAGCAATTCCGATCTGCGCCGCCATCGCCAAGTTTCGGGGGACCAGAATTCCTGTGCCGGCACCCTGCCGGGACGGGGAAGTGCCCCCGGATTCATCTCCATCGACGTTGCTTCCTCCCTCCATGATGCGGGAGTAGTTCCTCCTCGGGGCTGAGGTTTCTACCAGTAGCTATGTGGTTATCTCTCTCTCCCATGATGTGATCTTCGTTGTGATCATAGGCTATGTTAATCTAGGGTGATCCCATGATATTTCCCCTTCCTCTGTGTATTTGATTGATGTACCCACTTGTCTTTATCTAGTATAATCCCCGAGACCAAGGTGACAGCGGTCTATTGGACATGGATTAGAAGAATATTTTCATGAGTGATTTCCTCTTTTGTGTGTGGATTGAAGATTGAGAGTCTCTTGGTGCTTGTCTTTGACTATCCTGGAGATATGTTGTGGTGATTGTGGTATTCTCTTTGGATGGCCGCGGTGACATTGGGAAATCCATAGATTGAGAACTACGAACTTTGAGGTTTGCTTTTGTAGCCCTACATAATTCTCGTCCTCTCTTGACCACAAAGGAATGACCTCCGGGTGCGTCTCCGTTGCATGTTCTATGGGAAATATCATGTGATTCGATTATGTTAATGTTGTTGGGAGTTGCCACTAGTGAAAGTATGAAGCCTAGGCCTTGTTTCCACCATTGCAATACCAATTGTGCTCACGTTTACCACTTGTTTGCTTGTTGCACTTTTTATTACAGATTTATATTACTTTGCTTTGCCACTCCTATCATCCATATTTTACCATCTCTTCGCCGAAGTAGTGCACCTATACAACTCCTAGTTGTATTAGGTGTGTTGGGGACACAAGAGACTTCTTGTATCTTGATTGCAGGGTTGCTTGAAAGGGGTACGTTCAACCTCCACTTCCCTGAGTTCGATAAACCTTGGGTTACTCACTTAAGGGAAATTTGTTGTTGTCCTACAAACCTCTGCTCTTGGAGGCCCAACACTGTCTACAGGAATAGAAGCGTGTAGTAGACATCAGATCCCCATGGCACCCCAAGTAAAATTCAAGGACAATCAAAAGCCTAATCTTGGGGATGCCTCAGGAAGGCATCCCCTCTTTCGTCTTCATCCATCGGTAACTATACTTGGAGCTATAATTTTATTCACCACATGATATGTGTTTTGCTTGGAGCGTCTTGTATAATTTGAGTCTTTGTTTGTTAGTTTGCCACAATTATCCTTGCTGGACACACCTATTTGAGAGATTTAAATATGGCCTAGGAATTGTTAGAACACTCTATGTGCTTCACTTATATCTTTTGAGTTGAATAGTTTTTGCTCTAGTGCTTCACTTATATCTTTTAGAGCACGGCGGTGATAATACTTTTAAGAAATTGTTGAACTCTCATGCTTCACTTATATACTTTTTAGAGTCGATTAAAACAGCATGGTAATGTGTTTAGGCTATAAAACTAGTCTTCACATGATAGACATCCAATATCAATGTAGTAAAAACTTTCACACTAAGGGCATTGAATATGATGAGAAGTTGGATGCTTGATAATTGTTTTGAGATATGAGGATAGTGATATTAGAGTCATGCTAGTGGAGTTATTATGAAATTGAGAAATACTTGTGTTAAGGTTAGTGATTCCGGTAGCATACACGTATGGTGAACCGCTATGTGACGAAGTTAGAGCATGAGGTATTTGTAAAGTGTCAACCTTTGTGTGGAGGTTGGGGGCGCGCGATGGTTAACTCCTACCAACCTCCCCCCTAGGAGCATGCGTTGATTGCTTTGTTTTGATGACTCGTAGATTTTTTCAGTAAGTATATGTGTTCTTATGACTAATGTTGAGTCCATGGATTATACGCACTCTCACCCTTCCACCATTGCTAGCCTCTCTTGTATCGCGCAACTTTCGCCGGTACCATACACCCACCATATATCTTCCTCAAAACAGCCACCATACCTACCTATCATGGCATTTCCATAGCCATTCCGAGATATATTGCCATGCAACATTCCACCGTTCTGTTCAAATGACACGCTTCATATTGTCATATTGCCATGCATGATCATGTAGTTGACATCGTATTTGTGGCAAGGCCACCATGCATAATTTTTCATACATGTCACTCTTGTTTCATTGCACATCCCGGTACACTGCTGGAGGCATTCATATATAGAGTCATACTTTGTTCTAGTATCGAGTTGTAATATTGAGTTGTAATGAAAGTGTGATGATCATCATTATTAGAGCATTGTCCCATGGGAGGAAAGGCTAAATCAATAAAGCCCCAATACAAAAAAAGGAAAAAAGGGACAATTGCTACAATATTTTTTTCCACACTTGTGCTTCAAAGTAGCACCATGTTCTTCATGATAGAGAGTCTCATGCTTAGTCACTTTCATATACTAGTGGGAATTTTCATTATAGAACTTGGCTTGTATATTCCAACGATGGGCTTCCTCAAATGCCCTAGGTCTTCGTGAGCAAGCAAGTTGGATGCACACCCACTAGTTTCTTTTGTCGAGCTTTCATACATCTTTAGCTCTAGAGCATCCTTTGCATGGCAATCCCTACTCACTCACATTGATATCTATTGATGGTCATCTCCATAGCCCATTGATACGCCTAGTCGATGAGAGACTATCTTCCTCCCTTTTGTCTTCTCCACAACCACCTCTCTATTCCACCCATAGTGTTATGTCCATGGCTCACGCTCATGTATTGCGTGAAAGTTTAAAGGTTTGAAAGAATAGAGTATGAAAACAAGTGCTTAGCTGAAATCGTAGTTGTGCATGATATGAATATTTTGTGTGATGAAGAGGGAGCATAGCCAGACTATATGATTTTGTAGGGATAACTTTCTTTAGGCATAGTATTTTGTGAAGACATGATTTCTTTGTTAGTATGCTTGAAGTATTATTATTTCTTATGTCAATATAGACTTTTATCTTGAATCTTTCAGATCTGAACATTCATGCCACAATTAAGAGAATTACACTGAAAAACTATGTTGGTTAGCATTCCACATCAAAAATTTTTATCATTTACCTACTCGAGGACGAACAGGAATTAAGCTTGGGGATGCTTGATACGTCTCCAACGTATCTATAATTTTTTATTGTTCCATGCTATTATTTATGATGTTTTGGATGTTTAATGGGCTTTTTCATACACTTTTATATTATATTTGGGACTAACATACTAACCCAAAGGCCCAGTCCAGATTGTTGTTTTTTGCCTGTTTTAGGGTTTTACAGAAAAGGGATATCAAACGGAGTCCAAACGGAATGAAACCTTCGGGAGAGATATTTTTGGAGAAAATCACGCACGAGAGACTTGAGAACCATGGAGTAGGGACCACGAGGGTGGGGGGCGCGCCCCTGCCCAGGGCACGCCCCCTGCCTCGTGGGTCCCTCGTGAGGCCCCCGGTGTCCTCCTTCCTCCTATATAAGCCTACGTACCCCGAAACCATCATAAGAGGAGAAAAAACCCTAGTTCCACCTCCGTAAGCTTCTGTTCTCATGAGATCCCATCTTGGAGCCTGTTCCAGAGCTCCGCCGGAGGGGGGGTCCATCACGGAATGCTTCTACATCATCATCATCGCCCTCACCATGAGTTGTGAGTAGTTTACACAGACCTTTGGGTCCATAGCTGGTATCTAGATGGCTTCTTCTCTCTCTTTGGATCTCAATACAAAGATCTCCTCGGTCTTCGAGGAGATCTATTCAATGTAATCTCTTTTTGCGGTGTGTTTGTCGAGATCCGATGAATTGTGAGTTTATGATCAAGATTATCTATGTGAAATATTTGGTTGTTTTCTGAACTCTTTATGTATTCACTATGTGTTAATGCTTTGGTCCGGTACTCTATTAAAAGGAGGCCTTAATATCCCTTAGTTTCCAATAGGACGCCGCTGCCACGGGAGGGTAGGACAAAAGATGTCATGCAAGTTCTTTTCCATAAGCACGTATGACTATATTCAGAATACATGCCTACATTGCATTGATGAACGGGAGCTAGTTCTGTGTCACCCTAGGTTTTAACTTCTACATGATGAATTGCACCCGACATAATTTCCCATCACTGATCCAATGCCTACGATCTTTTCCAATATTGCTTGTTGCTTATTTACTTTTCCGCTGCTACTATCACAAAAACTACCAAAACACTATCGTTACTTTTATTACCGCTACCGCCACTATCATATTACTTTGCTACTAAACTATCTTGCTGCAGATACAAAGTTTCCAGGTGTGGTTTAATTGACAACTCAGCTGCTGATACTTAAGAGTATTCTTTGGCTCCCCTTGTGTCGAATCAACAAATTTTGGTTGAATATTTTACCCTCGAAAATTGTTGCGATCCCCTACACTTGTGGGTTATCAAGACTATTTTCTGGCGCCGTTGCCTGGGAGCATAGCTCTATTCTTTAAGTCACTTGGGATTTATATCTGTTGATCACTATGAAGAATTTGAAGGAATGAAAAATCAAGATCTTACCCTCAACTACGAGGGGAGGTAAGGAACTGCCATCTAGCTCTGCACTTGATTCTCCTTCTGTTATGAGTAAACTTGCGACACCTACTCCTGCTATTGAATCTGATATGTCGTATGTTCTTGATGATGCCACTTCTGCTATGTATGGTGAAACTACTTCTATGCCTGATACTGTGCCACTAGGTGAATTTCTAGATGAACAAATTGCTAAGGCTAGGGAGAATGCAAATATTGAAACTGGTGATATTTTTGAAAGTGATGATGAAGCTACTCCCAGTAGATATGAATTGCTTGTTGTGTCTGAGGATTATGTTACGGATGAAGAAACTGCAAGAGACTTTCTTGCTTGCAATGATAGATATGATCTTAAGAAATTATTAGCTAAGATGAAAGAGAAGTCCTTGAATGCTAGAATGAAACATGACCCTGCTTTTGCTAATTCACCTATCTGCGTTACTGATAAGGATTATGAATTCTCTGTTGATCCTGAGTTAATTACTTTGGTTGAATCTGATCCTTTCCATGGCTATGAGTCTGAAACTGTTGTGGCGCATCTTACTAAGTTGAATGATATAGCCACCCTGTTTACCAACGATGAAAAGATTCGTTACTATTATATCCTTAAGTTGTTTTCTTTCTTGTTAAAGGGTGATGCTAAGACTTGGTTTAATTCCCTTGATCCTGGTTGTGTGCGTAGTCCCCAGGATATGATGTATTACTTCTCTGCTAAATATTTTCCCGCTCATAAGAAACAAGCTGCCTTACGGGAAATATATAACTTTGTGCAAATTGAAGAAGAGAGTCTCCCACAAGCTTGGGGGAGGCTTCTCCAATTACTTAATGCTTTGCCTGATCATCCTATTGAGATGCATGATATACTTGATGTCTTTTATAATGGACTAACCGATGCCTCCAGAGACCACCTGGATAGTTGTGCTGGTTGTGTTTTCAGGGAAAGGACAGTTGAACAAGCTGAATTAGTATTGAATAATATGCTGGCCAATGAAAATAATTGGGCACTTCCTGAACCAGCCCCTAAGCCAACTCCGAAGAAAAGAGGTGTTCTATTTCTCAGTCCTGAAGATATGCAAGAGGCAAAGAAATCTATGAAAGAGAAAGGTATTAAAGTTGAAGATGTTAAGAATTTACCACCTATTGAAGAAATACATGGTCTTGATAACCCAACACAGGTAGTAAAGGTAAATTCTCTTTATAGATTTGATGAAGGTGATATTCCTCGCTCTAAGTCTGCTAGCCAATGTTTAGATGAGTTTGACAATTTCATTGTGAAACAAGAAAACTTCAATGCTTATGTTGGTAGACAATTACAACACAATGCTTATATGATTGAACGCTTGAGTGATTATCTGTCTAGAGCTAAAGGTGAACTAAAACTCATTAGTATACATGCTTCTATGGTCACCACTCAAGTAGAACAAGTACTTAAGGCTCAGAATGATTTGCTCAATGAATTAAATAGTAAGAATAATGAGTATGCTGTTAGAGTTGCAACTAGAGGTGGTAAAGTGACTCGGGAACCTCTGTATCCTGAAGGCCAACCTAAGATGATTGAGCAAGATTCTCAAAGAGCCAATTTAGATGCACCTAGTTCTTCTAAGAAGAAGAAAAATAAAAATGATAGGACTTTGCATGCCTCTAGTGAACCTGTAGCTGACACACCTGAGAATCCCAATGACATATCTGTTTCTAATGCTGAGACACAATCCGGTAATGAACATGAACCTAGTGATAATATTAATGATGATGTTCATGATGATGCTCAACCTAGCAATGATAATGATGTAGAGATTGAACCTGCTGTTGATCTTGATAACCCACAATCAAAGAATCAATGTTATGATAAGAGAGACTTTGTTGCTAGGAAGTACGGTAGGGAAAGAGAACCATGGGTTCAGAAACCCATGCCTTTTCCTCTGAAACCATCCAAGAAAAAGGATGATGAGGATTTTGTGCGCTTTGCTGGAATGATTAGACCTATCTTTTTGCGTATTCGTTTAACTAATGTGCTTAAAACAAATCCTTATGCCAAGTATATGAAAGATATTATTACCAACAAAAGAAAGATACCTGAAGTAGAAATTTCCACCATGCTTGCGAATTACACTTTTAAGGGTGGAATGCCTAAGAAATTAGGAGATCCAGGAGTACCTACTATACCTTGCTCCATTAAGAAAGACTATGTTAAAACTGCTTTGTGTGATCTTGGATCCGGTGTTAGTGTTATGCCTCTCTCTTTATATCGTAGACTTGACTTGAGTAAGTTGACACCTACTGAAATATCTTTGCAAATGGCTGATAAATCAACTACTATACCTGTCGGTATTTGTGAGGATATGCCTGTTGTAGTTGCAAATGTTACTATTCTAGCGTACTTTGTTATACTTGATATTCCCGAGGACGATAGTATGTCTATTATTCTTGGAAGGCCCTTTTTGAATACTGCAGGGGCTGTTATTGATTGCAACAAAGGCAATGTCATTTTTCATGTCCATGGTAATGAGAATACGGTACACTTTCCGAGGAAACAACCTCAGGTCTACAGTATCAATTATATTGGAAAATTTTCAACTATTACTATTGGAGGTTTTGAATTTCCTGTTCCTACTATCAAGAAGACATATAACATCCTTATTGTTGGGGACATGCATATCCCCATTGAGGTAACCTAGTGTTATTCGAAAATTCTCCGGTTTCATGTTACTCGGAAAGAGTTTATTAACAAGACCTGATCAACCTTGTTAATGGATTCCTTTTGATGAGCATGGGATAGGTGAATCTAGATAGCACAACCTTCTGTACCCTCCTTTTACTTTCTGTTAATTAGGATAAATAAAGAAAAAATAGTATTTTCTGTCTGTCTCCGGACTTACCTGTGCAATAAAAAATATCCCAAAAATAAAAGTTCTCCAAATGCCATGAAAATGAAATATGATTTTTTCTAGAATATCTGAGAAAATATGGCACAGAACACACAGCGAGGGGAGCTAGCACCTAGCCACAAGGGTCCAGGGCGCGCCCCCCTGCCCAGGGCGCGCCCCATGCCTCGTGGGCCCCACGTGGTCCCCATTCACTTATTCCTGCACCCACACTCTTCTTCTTCCTCCCAAAAAAATCACCAACCAGCTCAAACCCGAGTTCTAGCTCATCTTGCTGCCATTTTCGATCTCCTTGCTCAAAGCACCATTCACCAAACTGTTTGGGGAGATTGTTCCTTGGTATGTGACTCCTCCATTGGTCCAATTAGTTTTTGTTCTAGTGCTCTATTTATTGCAAATTTATGCTGATGTGGTAACCTTGTTCTTGAGCTTGCATGTCAAATTTTCTTGGTCCCAAGTAGTTCTAATGCATGATATAGTCTCTAGGCACTTATAGGAGTTGTTGCTATCAACATTGTTGAGTTTTGTTAACTTTTATTTTGAGTTACTAAAAATTTCAAAAAAATTCAGAAAAATGCATAGGAAAAACTTCCAAGGTGGTTCTTTAAGGAAGCAAGAACCAAGGCTCGCGTTCCCTGAGCCGGACGATGAACCACCAAGGGATGCTGATGTACGGCCTTGTGGATGGCCGTCAGATGACTTTATGGATCATGCTGGCATCAAGGATGAATTTTACGCATACGTGCGCAACATTGACCTCGAGGGCTTCATACAAGATAAGTGCCCTCAATACCCTGGCTTATTTGATAGCTTTGTGAAAAGGTTTAAGTTTTCATGTTCACGTAATTCTCACACTTTCCTATTTGACCTATATGATAAATCTTACACCATGGACTTAGAGGATTTTAATGATGCTTGTAAGCTCCCACAGTGGGGCAGTATGGGTGATTCTCGCAAATCTGAATTTAGAGAATTCATTGCTAGTATTACAGTGGGGGAATCTAGGGAAATCACATAGGCTACCATAGGGAGCATCCATTTTCCTGCTATTCATTACTTTGCTCTCTTTATTGGTAGATGCATAAATGGTAAAGATGAGGCTTGTCATATGTGTGTCCTAGATCTCAGTGTTCTCGGGAGTGCTGTACTAGGTGATAGACAATATAACTTGGGAGCCATTGTTGCACGTAGGCTACACCATAATGGTATGATTGGAGATTTATTTGGTGGGATTTATGCAACTCGCATAGCCCGCTTTCTTGGTGTGCCTGTGCACGAGAATGATGAACCTTTACCTCTTGCTCATTTAGATTGCCATGCTATGACTAGTCACCGGTTTATAGAGTGGGATGACCAAAGCCTCAAATATCGACTAATCTTTAACAGGCAGCATGCCATCCCTATTATTCTTCCTGCCCCCACTTTGTTTAACTTTCAGGCAAAAGGGAGATACACTATAACTATGGAGGAGGCAAATGCTTATTATAACATGACGGAGGCAGCCCACCTTCGAGCTTCAGCTCAACATGCAGTGGCTGCTGCATCTCAGTACAACCCCAACTACAACTTTGGATATCCGTCAGGCCAATACTGGCCATAGACCAACTTAGGCCAAAAGCCTAAGCTTGGGGGAGTACGTGTTTCTCACCGACTTTACATTCATGTTCACACACTTGTTCTAGTTGTCGGTGCTCATACTCTTTCACTGTACCATCCATGCTTAGTTTTAATTTCTTTTTCTTAGCCTTTTTCTTGTGTGCTAGAAAAACCCAAAAAAACAGAAAAATATTAGTTGTAGCTTCTAGCTAGTTTACTTTCTTTGCTTGTAGTAGTAGTTAAAAATGAAAACCCAAAAAGATTTCTTGTTCTTCTTTTGCTTGTTGGGAACTTTCCTATGTAAATAGTTTCTTTTCTTTTCATTGGGGGTTAAGAGTAGAAGACCATGATTGAAAATGCTTAGTGGCTCTCATATGCTTTGTTGTTGATTTAACCTTGAGCCACATTACCTTGTCTTCTCTCTTGTATTAAATGTCTACAGATTCCAGCTTAGTCCAATGCACGTGCACTATTATTATTATCCACACTGTTCGGTCGTGCGAGTGAAAGACAATAAGGATGATATATGATGAACTAATTGAGATGAGAAAAGCTGGTTTGAACTTGACCTCTCTTGTTTTTATAAATATGATGGCTCATCGTTCCTGATTCAGCTCGTTATGAATGAAACATGCTTGCAATGACAATTAGAGATCATAGCTGCTCATGCCATGCTTAATTAGCTAAGAGTTTATAATGGTATATCTTGCGTGCCAACATGATATTAAAATGGTTGTGATGTGGTATGATGGGGTGGTATCCTCCTTTGAACGATTTAAGTGATCTGACTTGGCACATGTTCACGCATGTAGTTGAAACAAATCAACATAGCCTCCACGATATTTATGTTCATGGTGATTTATATCCTACTAATGCTTGCATTCATTGTTGATTAATTTTAATGCATGTTCATGACCGTTGTTGCTCTCTAGCTGGTCGCTTCCCAATCTCTTTCTAGCCTTCACCTGTACTAAGCGGGAATACTGCTTGTGCATCCACATCCATAAACCCCAAAGATATTCCATATGAATCCACCATACCTTCCTATATGTAGTATTTACCTGCCGTTCAAAGTAAATTTGTATGTGCCAAACTCTAAACCTTCAAATGAAATTCTATTTTGTATGCTCGAACAGCTCATTATCAACTATGGTTGTCTATACCTTCCATAATAGGTGGGTTATTCTCCCGATGAGTGGACTCCGCTCATCATTCATGAGAAAATGACTGGTAACCAGGATGCCCAATCCCATGCTCAAAATCATAATAATTAAACAAAACTCCCCAAGGGTTGTTGTTGGTTTGGACGGTAACCATTGTTTCGGGCTAGCCGTGGAGTGTGCTTGTTGGTGGTTGGGGGAGTATAACCTTTACCATTCTATTTGGGAACCGCCTATAATGTGCGTAGCATGGGAGATATCGAGATTCTTGGTTGTTATGTTGACAATGAAAGTATACCGCTCAAAATGTTATTCATCTCTATTTAAAAATCGAGCTCTGGCACCTCTACAAATCCCTGCTTCCCTCTGTGAAGGGCCTATCTATTTACTTTTATGCAGAGTCATCGTCCTCTTATCAAAGAGCACCAGTAGGAGAGCACCTCTGTCATTTGCATGTATTACTATTAATTTGCATTGAGTATGAGCATGACTGGATCTCTTTTACCATGAATTACAATGTCTAGTCAGTCATTGATCCTTAAAGGTGTTCTACATTTATGTTTTGCGGTCATAGAAAGGGCTAGCGAGATACCATCTTGTTATATCATATCATGATTGTTTTGAGAAAGTGTTGTCATCCGAGGTTTATTATTATTGCTCGCCAGTTGATTATGCCATTGATGTGAGTAGTCTTGAGACCTGAAAGTTATTGTGAATGTGGTTAGTTCATGGTCTTGTTGAAAACCTGAATGCTGGCGTACATATTTACAACCACAAGAGCAAACAGAGTTTGTCAAAGTTTTTCTTTATCACTTTCAGTTTATCAACTGAATTGCTTTAGGAGAAGCAAAGGTTTAAGCTTGGGGGAGTTGATACGTCCCCAACATATCTACTTTTCCAAACACTTTTGCCCTTGTTATGGACTCTTACTTGCATGACTTGAATGGAACTAACCCGGACTGACGTTGTTTTCAGCAGAATTGCCATGTTGTTGTTTTTGTGCAGAAATAAAAAGTTCTCGGAATGACCTAAAACTCCACGAAGATTTATTTTGGAAAATATAAAAAATATCAGCAAAAAGATCCAGACCAGGGTGCCCACACCCTATCCACAAGGGTGGGGGCGCGCCCCCTGCCTAGGGCGCGGCCCCCTGCCTCATGGGCCCCCTGGTGCTCCGTCGACGTATCCCCGGATCCTATAAGTTCACTTTCGGAGAGAAAAAATCAAGGAGAAAGAATTATCACGTTTCACGGGACGGAGCCTCCGCCAAGCACAAATCTCTCTCGGGAGGGCTGATCTGGATTCCATTCGGGGCTCCGAAGAGTGGAGATCGTCGCCATCGTCATCATCAACCTTCCTCCATCACCAATTCCATGATGCGCACTGACGTGCGTGAGTAATTCCATCATAGGCTTGATGTACGGTGATGGGTTGGATGGGATCTATCATGTAATCGAGTTACTTTTGTTAGGGTTTGATCCCTAGTATCCACTATGTTCTGAGAATGATGTCGCTATGACTTTGCTTTGCTTAATGCTTGTCACTAGGGCCCGAGTGCCATGATTTCAGATCTGAACCTATTAGGTTTTCATGAATATATGTGTGTTCTTGATCCTATCTTACAAGTTTATAGTTAGCTACTATGTGTTATGATCCGGCAACCCAGAAGTGACAATAATCGGGACCACTCCGGGTGATGCCATACTTTGAGGAGTTCATGTATTCACTATGTGTTAATGCTTTGGTCCGGTACTCTCTTAAAAGGAGGCCTTAATATCCCTTAGTTCCTAATAGGACCCCACTGCCACGGGAGGGTAGGACAAAAGATGTCATGCAAGTTCTTTTCCATAAGCATGTATGACTATATTCGGAATACATGCCTACATTGCATTGATGAACTGGAGCTAGTTCTGTGTCACCCTAGGTTTTAACTTCTACATGACGAATTGCACCCGACATAATTTCCCATCACCGATCCAATGCCTACGAGCTTTTCCTATACTGCTTGTTGCTTATTTACTTTTCTGCTGCTACTATCACTTAAACTACAAAAACACTATCGTTACTTTTATTGCCGCTGCCGCCACTATCATATTACTTTGCTACTAAACTATCTTGCTGCAGATACTAAGTTTCCAGGTGTGGTTGAATTGACAACTCAGCTGCTAATACTTAAGAGTATTCTTTGGCTCCCCTTGTGTTGAATCAATAAATTTGGGTTGAATACTTTACCCTCGAAAACTGTTGCGATCCCCTATACTTGTGGGTTATCATCCCTCCGCCACGTTTGTCCACGGCGGTGTCGAGGGCATGGCGCAGCAGCGTACCAGCGGTAGAGCATCGCATAGCAGCTGGAAGCAGCACGTAGCAGGCGAGGCGAGCGACCAACAGTGGAGGGCAAAGATGCGGCCGGCGTGGCTGAGGGGGCGGCCGGCAGAAGATGGCCACGACAGGAGGCAGCGCGAGGCAAGGGTGCGACAGCGAGGCGAGCGAAGGGATAGGCGGCAGCAGACGGGGCGAGCGCAGCCAGCGAGAGTGTGGCGCACGGCCAGGGTGTGCGTCGCGCGGGGAACAGTGGTGCGGTAGCTGCGGCGAGCGCAACGGCAACGGCGGGCGCGACCGACGCGGTGTGGCACGGGCGTGGGCATGGAGAGGGAGTGGCCCCACGGGCGCGGAAGAAGAGCGGCAGGCTCGGGCATGGGCGCGCATAGGAGCGGGCATGTGCCACGGGGTCAATCCGAGCAACTCGGTGGCTACCCCTGCAATGGCCATGGCGGATGGCGGTTCTCGGCCACGGCGAAATACCTAACGAGAGCAAACGAGAGGGCAAACAGGGGAAAGGCAAGAGGAGATCACGGCGGTGTCAATGGGGCCCTACGGGAAGACAGGGGAGCTCGGGGCGGCGCGGATCGAACGACAATTTCGCGGTGGCCGAAGGTTGAGGAAGATGGCAGCGACGTTGATGCGGGGGTGCTGGACTTGATCTCGTTGGTGCAGACGTAGTAGCAGAGGCGTTCGGAGCTCCTCGACAAGCTCCTAGCCTGCAAGGAGGGGAGTGGCCGTGTGGACGGGGTCGGTCATGGTGGCCGAGGCGTCTAACTTCGTCCAGATCGACGGGATTGAGCGAGCGAGGAGGAGAAGTGGATCTGGGAGGGGGCGTCGAGGAGGAGTGAGGCCATGGGGGCAGGGGAGGCGGGGCGTCACCCTTATCCATTACCCTTCGATGCCCGTAAGGTTGTCGGGCGGGAGCTCGGCTCTATAGTGACGTGATACGTCTCCAATGTATCTATAATTTTTGATTGTTCCATGCTATTATTATTATCCTTCTAGGAAGTCTTATGGGCTTTTATATACACTTTTATATGATTTTTGGGACTAACCTATTAACCCAGAGCCCAGTGCCAGTTTCTATTTTTCTCCTGTTTTAGGGTTTTACATAAAAGGAATATCAAACGGAGTCCAATTGACGTGCCAATTTTTGATGATTTTTTCTAGACAAAAAGAAGCCCCCGAAGTAAAAGAGTTGGGCCAGGAGAGCCACGGGCTGCCCACGAGGGTGGGGGCGCGCCCTGGGCAGGGGGGCGCGCCCTCCTATCTCGTGGACAGCCTAGAAGCTCCCCTGACGTGGGACCTACGCCAAAAATTCCTATAAATACTGAAACCTTCGGAAATTAACCTAGATCAGGAGTTCCGCCGCCGAAAGCCTCTGTAGCCACTGAAAACCAATCTACACCCGTTCTATCACCCTGCCGGAGGGGGAATCCCTCTCCGGTGGCTATCTTCATCATCCCAGCGCTCTCCATGACGAGGAGGGAGTAGTCCACCCTCGGGGCTGAGGGTATGTACCAGTAGCTATGTGTTTGATCTCTCTCTCTCTCTCTCGTGTTCTTGAGATGGCACGATCTTGATGTATCGCGAGCTTTGCTATTCTAGTTGGATCTTATAATGCTTCTCCCCCTCTACTCTCTTGTAATGGATTGAGTTTTCCCTTTGAAGTTATCTTATCGGATTGAGTCTTTAAGCATTTGAGAACACTTGATGTATGTCTTGCACGTGTTTATCTGTGGTGACAATAGGATATCATGTGATCTACATGATGTATGTTTTGGTGATCAACTTGCGGGTTCTGTGACCTTGGGAACCTATGCATAGGGGTTGGCACACGTTTTCGTCTTGACTTTCCGGTAGAAACTTTGGGGCACTCTTTGAAGTTCTATGTGTTGGTTGAACAGATGAATCTGAGATTGTGTGATGCATATCGTATAATCATGCCAACTGATACTTGAGGTGACAATGGAGTATCTAGGTGACATTAGGGTTTTTATTGATTTGTGTCTTAAGGTGTTATTCTAGTACGAACTCTATGATAGATTGAACATTACTACTGACTCTTGAATAGATCGATCAGAAAGAATAACTTTGAGGTGGTTTCATACCCTACCATAATCTCTTCGTTTGTTCTCCGCTATTAGTTACTTGGGAGTGACTCTTTGTTGCATGTTGAGGGCTAGTAATATGATCCAATTATGTTATCCTTGTTGAGAGAACTTGCACTAGTGAAAGTATGAACCCTAGGCCTTGCCTACTATCATTGCAACACCGTTTATGCTCACGTTTACCACTTGCTACCTTGCTGTTTTTATATTTTCTTATTACAAAAACCTATATCTACCATCCTTATTGCACTTGTATCACCATCTCTTCACCGAACTAGTGCACCTCTACAATTTACCATTGTATTGGATGTGTTGGGGACACAAGAGACTCTTTGTTATTTGGTTGCAGGGTTGCTTGAGAGAGACCATCTTCATCCTACTCCTCCCACAGATTGATAAACCTTAGGTCATCCACTTGAGGGAAATTTTCTACTGTCCTACAAACCTCTGCACTTGGAGGCCCAACAACGTCTACAAGAAGAAGGTTGTGTAGTAGACATCATGATGCATCTCGGGGAACAGGAGAAGACGACCGCGTGGGGACTGGACCGTTGGGGCGGTTCGGTGGCAAGGCCCGGGGGGCAGGGGGAATCCCCTTTTTCATCGTCCTTTTGGTTTTTCAATGTATTCTAATATGTTTCTCCTTTTTAACATAGTTTTCTATTTATTCTTCTCAGGTAAATTACTTTTGTTAATTGTGAAACTATGCACACAATTCGAGCACAATACTTTTAGGTGGCACAAAAAGTTTGGGGCCAAAAGGAAATAGATGAAAGCAAAGATAAAAGATAGCGTGCAACTGAAGCAATTAACAAGAGGGGAGGCTCAAAACTAAAGCAACTAAAGCAACGAAAGCAATACTTTTGTTAATTGTGATTTTTGGTAAGGGACACTAAAGCAAAAACTGAAAGGTAAACTAACAAGACTAAAAAGCAAGATAAAAGATAGCGTGCAACTCCCCTATCTTGAAGAGTGGAGTCCCCGGCAACGGCGCCAGAAACTTGCTTGATGGCTTCTCGCCCCTCGTTGGTTACCCCAAGTGGAAGGTTGAGATGTAGCGTAGCGCAAAATTTCCCTTGGCAAAGATACCAAGGATCGAATCCCGTGAGACTCCGAGGGTCGACAAGTAGGTGTCAACGGCGCCAAAAACTTAGCGGTTGACGGGACCTGCACACAGATACAGATAACTTTGCTCCCAACGAGTACAGAGAGGTTGTCAATCCCTCCGGCCTTGTTGTTTACAAAGGATCAAACACAAGAGATAATAATGATAGCTATAACTGCAACTAGGAAATAAAAACAGGAAGTAAATAGAAGGTGTGATCAGCGGTGGTAATATGGACCGGGGTCCAATGATGTTCACTAGTGATGTCTCTCTCCCAAAAGACGATAAAACAGCAAAGCGAGGTAAACAAATTACAACTGGGCAATTGACAGGATTATGTGCGCAAACCAATGCTAACTATGCTGCAAAAAAAGGTAGAGGCTCAAAAGCATGGGCGGTACGCCAAGGTAAGTAGACCGAAATCCATCTGCATCTACTACTAATCATCCACCTTGAGATATCTATCCAGAACATCTCGCTGGTATTAAGTTGCGAATCCCACCCAAAGTGTAAACTCACAGCAACAGACAACTGCATTAAAAGAACTTTGCGTAAAGTAAACAATCCTTGCACCCGCAAGTACAAGCACCGTTGTTTTCTCCCTTGTGGCAACAGCACATCCCCTAGACTCATGTTTCTGTCACTCAAGCTAGTCATCAGGGGGCATGAACCCACAATCAAGCATAACGCTCCCTCTTGGAGTTACTACCTACTACTTGGCCGAAGCAATAAACAGCAACGGAGAACATGCAAGAATTACTCAAGAACAAAGATATAAAAGAGGTGAATCAAATATATTACTCAAACACAATCTGAACATAGTCTCATAATCCATCAGATCCCAGCAAACTCAGCAAAGCAACAGCAGAAAGATTACATATGTGCCTCGATCATGTAGGGCAGCTCACGAGGTCTAAACCATGAAGAGTAAAGAGGGGAGGAGAACATCACATAGCTACTAATCATGGACCCACGGTCCAAGGTGGACTACTCACGACTCATCCGGGAAGCGTCCATGGTGGTGGAGAAGCTCC
Source organism: Secale cereale (assembly GCA_902687465.1). NCBI lineage: Eukaryota > Viridiplantae > Streptophyta > Magnoliopsida > Poales > Poaceae > Secale > Secale cereale. Next base: position 795,662,218 of record LR738711.1, read on the forward strand.
CGGTGGTGGTTCTCCCCTCCGGCAGGGTGACGGGAAGAGTTCTCCTTATGCTCCCGATCTTGGAAGCGATGCGGCGGCGGAAAGAGGAGAGATCGCGAAAAAGGGTTCTGTCTTCGAGGGTTTCGGGACGAGAGGGATATATATGCGAAGGGGGGCAGCCAGAGGCGGAGCAGGGGCCCCGGGCGCCCCCCTGGCGCGGCCAGGGGTGGGGCCGCGCCAGGTGGCCGCCTGGGCCTCCCCTGGCTCCCCTCTGGCCGATCTTTGGTTCTTCGCGAAGCTTCCTGTACGCTGATTTTTCCTATATTTTTCCTGGAATTTTTGGAGCACTTTTAATATGGGGGAAACCTGAAATAGAAAAACAGCGGAAAACAGGAACTGGCACTGTGGTTCACTGAGTTAATAGGTTAGTCCAAATATGATCAAAATTGTATGGAAGTGCATCAATATCATAGAAATATCACACAAAAGAAGCATGGAGCAAGCAGAAATTATAGATACGTTTTGGACGTATCAACATCCCCAAGCTTAATTCCTGCTCGTCCTCGAGTAGGTAAATGATAACAAGCATAATTTATGTGGTGACATGCTACCAACCATATAAGAACTTTTTAAGTAAAGCAATCAAGGCATGTAATTAAATTCAAGTCATAACAAGCAAGAGTCTATATTAGCATTGTAACAAGCAACATAAGAACATAAAGGTGCAAGAGCTCTCGCTGTCCGTGACTCGAATGTCTCCAAATGGTGTTTGCGTGCAAGAAAGGGGATAGGGGTATACGAGAGAGTAAAACATAGTTTTTGTATTGTTGAGAACTTAATCTACTAAAGTTTCACACTTGGTCTTCTTTGGAATCTTATCTTGACTCATCCCCAGACCACTAGCCAGGTACAAGTCAAAATGATCCACTCCCTTTCGATATTTTGAGCACTCATGCAATGGATGAGCGTAAGCAAGAAAGTTGACACTTAGGATGGCAAAGAGAGAAAAATGATGAAGGGGGAAGACAAAAAAGGTGTGAAAGGCTCACATAAATGAGGACAATCATAGGCGAGAGAAAGCCAAATGATAGATATGATGTGAGGAGTAGGGATTGCCATGCAACGGATGCACATATGAGCTAAGGTAAGCTCTCCAATGGAACTAGTGGGGGTGCATCCAACTTGCTCGCTCAAGAAGACCTAGAGCTCTTTTGAGGAGGCTCATCATTGGAATATACAAGCCAAGTTCTATAGTGTGAAGGTCCCCACATAGCGATATGCATGAATGATAATCTCTATGGAGTACAAGGTATTAGATGGAGTACGAGTGTGGATCTCTCAAAAGGAATAGTAGTGTGCCCCCTTCTCTCTTTTTATTTCTTTTTCTCTTTTTTCTATTTTTTTTTATTTTTTTGTGGCCTCAATGGCTCTTTCTATTTAACTCTCATTTGTCCTCTTTGGGATCTTTTGATGTTGTCCTCTTTGGGATCTTTTCCTCACTTTAGGGGCAACACTCTATATATTACAAGAAGTATAGAAGATCTTTCACACTTTACAAAAGTACTCAACATAAAGAAGATGAAACTATCATGATGTATGCAAATGTATGCCTCTGCCAGTGTAGCAGGATATGCAATGATACTAGCGCGTCATGTAGCAATGATTAGGGCAAGGCCCAACTAGCATGCGGCTCATCGATCAAGAAAAAAGCATGTATGACATGAAGATCAAGTCATGAGAAGATGGATGTTGCATGTCAATGTATCTCGGAAAGGCTATGGAAATGCCTTGATAGGTAGGTATGGTGGATGTTTTGAGGAAGGATATAATGAGGCTTATGATGACAGAGCGTATCGTGCCAAGGATTTGGATGCACCGGCAAAGTATGCGCCAACTCTCGAGGTGAGAAAGGGCAATGCACCGTACCGAAGAGGCTAGAAAAATATGGCTAGGTGGAAGTGTCAACTTTCGAATACTCACATTAGTCCGAAGAACTCATGCACTTATTATCGGTAACTGTCAATCTAATTAGGAGGTTCACAAAGATACAAGTACCCCGAGGAGGAGTGTATGGGGGTTTGGTTATCCTTGCGCATCCTCGACTCATGGTACGTGAGTGTACTCTAATATTCGATCCCTCCAAAGATTAGTGATCCATCTAGTAGCTAAAGTTCTCAACTATTTTGTAGGTTTTTGAAAATAAACACGGATTGCCCAAAATACGACATCTATCACAAATAGGCTAAAGCTCTTGACACCAAAAGTTGAGACATTACTCATGGCAATACCTCAAAACTATTGCAAGTTACTACTAAAATTAAATAGCAACCTCAATTACCTACTTTAAGTTAAGACACACAACTCAGTGCAACAGGCAAACTCTCTTAACAAGATAAACATGAAAACTCAAGAGAGTTTAACAACCAACTAAACAAAATCTCTATAAAAAGAAAAGCATGAAAACTAAGAGCTAAACATGACAGCAGCTATGGAAAGACAAAGAACACACACAGCAAAGATAAGCATGAAAATCCTATGTTGTGTTCTAGGTTGAAGTGGAGCGTGTTTCTCTCCCACACAAAGAAAGCTGGGTTCTAACTTGTTATGAACAGCAAGCAAAGCTAAAGAAAACTAAAAAAAGGAACTAAGAGCAAGACACTCCAAGCATAGCACATAACGCATGAAGTGATAAGAATATAGTGGAACGAAAGACGAACTGATAATTGTTGATGGAGAAGGGGATGCATGGGGCATCCCCAAGCTTAGACGCTCGAGTCTTCTTGAATATTTCTTGGGGGTGCACGGGGGCATCCCCAAGCTTGAGCGTTTGACCCTCCTGAATCTTCTTTTATCATCTTCCCTCGCACACTTGAAAACTCCCTTCATACATAACTCATCATAATCTGATTAGCGAGGTTAGTACCCACAATAAAATAATGTTTCCCTACTGGAAATAAAGATAATCTTGAAGAGCTACTGTTTCTCAAGATTGCCAAAAGGTTTTTGCAAAGAAAAAGCAAGCTCAAGGTTTGCAAAACGAAGAAAAGGCAAAACAGGACAGAATCTGTGAAAAACAGACCAGCAGGTAGTAAATAATTTTTTCGGGGCACTTCTGCAACTCAAATCAAAAAACTCAGATCAGACGCTCGAAAGCCAATTGTATAGAGCACGCTGTCAAAAAAATTCAGATGAAAAAGATGATCTGGTGATTTTATTCGAATTTTTCTGTCCAAGGACAGAATCTGTTTTCTGGACAGCACGTCACAACTTTTGAACTTTCTTGCAATCAGAGGCTAAACTTGGCACAAAGCTGAAAAGGAAAGATACAATGATGATGCTACTGTAGTAACAAACATCAAGACACAACAAAAGCAAAATAAAACCTAATTCGTTGTGGGCTGCCTCCCAAAAGCGCTTTCTTTTATGCCTTTAAGCTAGGCATGATGCAAAAAGAGAAGATCAAGTTTTATCAAGAGTAAGAGAATAGCTAGCCCGTGTAACGGACTCAAAAGGCAACTTAATCTTCTTTCTAGGGAAGTGTTCCATCCCTTTCTTGAGAGGGAATTGGAATTTTATATTCCCCTCTTTCATGTCAATGATAGCACCAACGGTGCGAAGAAAAGGACGTCCCAAAATAATTGGACATGAAGGTTCACATTCAATATCCATAATAGTAAAATCAACGCGAACATAATTGTCATTGACAATGATAAGAACATCGTCGATCTTCCCCAAAGGTTTCTTTACGGAAGAATCAACAAGACGAACACCAAAAGAACAAGGATCAAAAGGTTTCAATTCAAACATATCATGCATTCTTTTGGGCATAACGGAGGTACTAGCTCCAACATCACATAAAGCATAGCAAGAGAAGTTATTCAACTTAATTTTAATCATAGGATCCCAACTATCTTCTAGCTTTCTAGGTATGGAGGCTTCTACCCTAAGCTTCTCCTCCCTAGCTTTGATAAGAGCATTAGTGATATGCTCCGTGAAGGCAAGATTAAGTGTGCTAGTGTGGGGATCTCTAGACATCTTGTGAAGAAAACCAATAACTTCAAAAAGGGTGCAATTATCAAAATCAAGGTCACTACTATCAAGTAAAGTGGTAGTGGTGTCCTTTAGGCTCACTTGTTTGGTAGCTTCTATGGTCATAGGAGTTTCTTCTTCTACGGTTGAGGTCATAGCATCACCATTAATAGGTCCAATGGGACTAGGAGTGCATTGGGTGCTAAGAGTTTGGATATCCTCAACAACTTGAATAGTAGCAACAGTGTGGTGGGTAGGAAGGCTCTTAATTCTATCTTCTTCCTCCTTTTCTCTAGCCCATCTCTCTTTAAGTTTAGCCATCATCCTAATGTTTTCATTAATTTGCACTTGAATAGCATTCATAGGAGTGGTCTTCCTCTCCTCAAGAGGAGAAGTTCTAATTTTAAGCAACTCTACCTCATGGGCTAAATTGTCTACCTTCGAAGAGAGATTACCTAGTTTGTCTAGTTTTTCTTCTACACTCTTATTGAAGGCCTTTTGGGTAGTGATGAAGTCTTTAAGCATAATCTCTAGTTCCGAAGTGGAGTTCTTGGTGCTAGGATAAGCATTGTTGTTCCCATAGGAATTAGAGGGGAACGGTCTAGGCTTGCTACCAAAATTACTCCTATAAGCATTGTTATTGAAATTGTTTCTAGAGATAAAGTTCACATCTACTTGATCTTGAGCAATCAAAGAATTTAAAGGAACATCATGAGGATCAATAGAAGATTGCTTGGAAAGTAGAGACATGATCAAGTCAACTTTTTCATTCAGGGAGGAAATCTCCTCAACAGAGTTTACCTTCCTACCTGTTGGAGCGCGTTCGGTGTGCCATTGGGAATAATTGGTCATCATCTCGTCGAGAAGCTTTGTGGCAGCACCAAGTGTAGTTGACATAAAGGTTCCTCCCGCGGCCGAATCTAACAAGTTCCGCGAGGTAAAGTTCAAGCCTGCATAAAAAGTTTGGATAACCATCCAAGTAGTCAAACCATGAGTAGGTCAGTTCTTGACAAGAGATTTCATGCGTTCCCAAGCTTGGGCAACGTGTTCATTATCCAATTGTTTAAAATTCATTATGTTACTCCTTAGTTGGATAATTTTAGCAGGGGGGTAGTACTTCCCAATAAAGGCATCCTTGCACTTGTCCCAAGAATCTATACTATTCCTAGGCAAGGATTGAAACCAGATTTTAGCTCCTCCTCTCAAGGAGAAAGGAAAAAGCTTAAGCTTAACAATATCACCATCTACTTCTTTGTACTTTTGCATATCACAAAGCTCAACAAAATTATTTAAGTGCAAAGTAGCATCATCTCCAGCACCGGAGAATTGATCTTTCATAACTAGGTTCAGTAAAGCAGGTTTAATCTCATAAGAAGGTGCTGAAGTGGCAGGTGTAGCAATAGGCGTGCAGATAAAGTCATTGTTGTTATGACTAGTGAAGTCACACAACTTGGTGTTCTCGGTGGAACCCATAGCAGCAGCAAGCAAGATAACTATTTTTGTGATTTTTGGTAAAGGACACTAAAGCAAAAACTGAAAGGTAAACTAACAAGACTAAAAAGCAAAGATAAAAGATAGCGTGCAACTCCCCTATCTTGAAGAGTGGAGTCCCCGGCAACGGCGCCAGAAACTTGCTTGATGGCTTCTCGCCCCTCGTTGGTTACCCCAAGTGGAAGGTTGAGATGTAGCGTAGCGGCAAATTTCCCTTGGCAAAGATACCACGGATCGAATCCCGTGAGACTCCGAGGGTCGACAAGTAGGTGTCAACGGCGCCAGAACTTAGCGGTTGATGGGACCTGCACACAGATACAGATAACTTTGCTCCCAACGAGTACAGAGAGGTTGTCAATCCCTCCGGCCTTGTTTTTTACAAAGGATCAAACACAAGAGATAATAATGATAGCTATGACTGCAACTAGGAAATAAAAACAGGAAGTAAATAGAAGGTGTGATCAGCGGTGGTAATATGGACCGGGGTCCCATGATGTTCACTAGTGATGTCTCTCTCCCAAAAGACGATAAAACAGCAAAGCGAGGTAAACAAATTACAGCTGGGCAATTGACAGGATTATGTGCGCAAACCAATGCTAACTATGCTGCAAAGAAAGGTAGAGGCTCAAAAGCATGGGCGGTACGCCAAGGTAAGTAGACCGAAATCCATCTGCATCTACTACTAATCATCCACCTTGAGATATCTATCCAGAACATCTCGCTGGTATTAAGTTGCGAATCCCACCCAAAGTGTAAACTCAAACCAACAGACAACTGCATTAAAAGAACTTTGCATAAAGTAAACAATCCTTGCACCCGCAAGTACAAGCATCGTTGTTTTCTCCCTTGTGGCAACAGCACATCCCCTAGACTCATGTTTCTGTCACTCAACCTGGTCATCAGGGGGCATGAACCCACAATCAAGCATAACGCTCCCTCTTGGAGTTACTACCTAGTACTTGGCCGAAGCAATAAACAGCAACGGAGAACATGCAAGAATTACTCAAGAACAAAGATATAAAAGAGGTGAATCAAATATATTACTCAAACACAATCTGAACATAGTCTCATAATCCATCAGATCCCAGCAAACTCAGCAAAGCAACAGCAGAAAGATTACTTATGTGCCTCGATCATGTAGGGCAGCTCACGAGGTCTAAACCATGAAGAGCAAAGAGGGGAGGAGAACATCACATAGCTACTGATCATGGACCCATGGTCCAAGGTGGACTACTCACGACTCATCCGGGAAGCGTCCATGGTAGTGGAGAAGCTCCCGGTGGTGGTTCTCCCCTCCGGCAGGGTGACGGGAAGAGTTCTCCTGATGCTCCCAATCTTGGAAGCGCTGCGGCGGCGGAACAGAGGAGAGGTCGCGAAAAAGGGTTCTGTCTTCGAGGGTTTCGGGACGAGAGGGATATATATGCGAAGGGGGGCAGCCAGAGGCAGAGCAGGGGCCCCAGGCGCCGCCCTGGCGCGGCCAAGGGTGGGGCCGCGCCAGGTGGCCGTCTGGGCCTCCCTTGGCTCCCCTCTGGCCCATCTTTGGTTCTTCGCGAAGCTTCTTGTACGCTGATTTTTCCTATATTTTTCCTGGAATTTTTGGAGCACTTTTAATATGGGGGAAACCTGAAATACAAAAACAGCATAAAACCGGAACTGGCACTGTGGTGCACTGAGTTAATAGGTTAGTCCAAATATGATCAAAATTGTATGGAAGTGCATCAATATCATAGCAATATCACACAAAGGAAGCATGGAGCAAGCAGAAATTATAGATACGTTTTGGACGTATCAACATCCCCAAGCTTAATTCCTGCTCGTCCTCGAGTAGGTAAATGATAACAAGCATAATTTGTGTGGAGACATGCTACCAACCATATAAGAACTTTTTAAGTAAAGCGATCAAGGCATGTAATTCAATTCAAGTCATAACAAGCAAGAGTCTATATTAGCATTGTAACAAGCAACATAAGAACATAAAGGTGCAAGAGCTCTCGCTGTCTGTGACTCGAATGTCTACAAATGGTGTTTGCGTGCAAGAAAGGGGATAGGGATATACGAGAGAGTAAAACATAGTTTTTGTATTGTTGAGAACTTAATCTACTAAAGTTTCACACTTGGTCTTCTTTGGAATCTTAGCTTGACTCATCCCCAGACCACTAGCCAGGTACAAGTCAAAATGATCCACTCCCTTTCGATATTTTGAGCACTCATGCAATGGATGAGCGTAAGCAAGAAAGTTGACACTTAGGATGGCAAAGAGAGAAAAATGATGAAGGGGGAAGACAAAAAAGGTGTGAAAGGCTCACATCAATGAGGACAATCATAGGCGAGAGAAAGCCAAATGATAGATATGATGTGAGGAGTAGGGATTGCCATGCAACGGATGCACATATGAGCTAAGGTAAGCTCTCCAATGGAACTAGTGGGGGTGCATCCAACTTGCTCGCTCAAGAAGACCTAGAGCTCTTTTGAGGAGGCTCATCATTGGAATATACAAGCCAAGTTCTATAGTGTGAAGGTCCCCACATAGCTATATGCATGAATGATAATCTCTATGGAGTACAAGGTATAAGATGGAGTACGAGTGTGGATCTCTCAAAAGGAATAGTAGTGTGCCCCCTTCTCTCTTTGTATTTCTTTTTCTCTTTTTTCTATTTGTTTTTTATTTTTTTGTGGCCTCAATGGCTCTTTCTATTTAACTCTCATTTGTCCTCTTTGGGATCTTTTCCTCACTTTAGGGGCAACACTCTATATATTACACCCTTGGAAGAGTTCTCCTGATGCTCCCGATCTTGGAAGCGCTGTGGCGGCGGAACAGAGGCGAGATCGCGAAAAAGGGTTCTGTCTTCGAGGGTTTCGGGACGAGAGGGATATATATGCGAAGGGGGGCAGCCAGACGCGGAGCAGGGGCCCCAGGCGCCCCCCTGGCGCGGCCAGGGGTGGGGCCGCGCCAGGTGGCTGCCTGGGCCTCCCCTGGCTCCCCTCTGGCCCATCTTTGGTTCTTCGCGAAGCTTCCTGTACGCTGATTTTTCCTATATTTTTCCTGGAATTTTTGGAGCACTTTTAATATGGGGGAAACCTGAAATAGAAAAACAGCAGAAAACAGGAACTGGCACTGTGGTGCACTGAGTTAATAGGTTAGTCCAAATATGATCAAAAGTGTATGGAAGTGCATAAATATCATAGCAATATCATACAAAAGAAGCATGGAGCAAGCAGAAATTATAGATATGTTTTGGACGTAGCAACCGACGCGGTGTGGCACGGTTGTGGGCATGGAGAGGGGGTGGCCCCACGGGCGCGGAAGAAGAGCGTCAGGCTCGGGCATAGGCGCGCATAGGAGCGGGCATGTGCCACGGGGTCAATCCGAGGAGCTCGGTGGCTACCCCTGCAATGGCTATGGCGGATGGCGGTTCTCGGCCACGGCGAAATACCTAACGAGAGCAAACAAGAGGGCAAACAGGGGAAAGGCAAGAGGAGATCACGGCGGTGTCAATGGGGCCCTAGGGGAAGACAGGGGAGCTCGGGGCGGCGCGGATCGAACGACAATTTCGCGGTGGCCGAAGGTTGAGGAAGACGGCAGCGACGTTGATGCGGGGGTGCTGGACTTGATCTCGCTGGCGCAAACGTAGTAGCGGAGGCATTCGGAGCTCCTCGTCAAGCTCCTAGCCTGCAAGGAGGGGAGTAGCCGTGTGGACCGGGTCGGTCATGGTGGCCGAGGCGTCTAACTTCGTCCAGATCGACGGGATTGATCGAGCGAGGAGAACAAGTGGATCTGGGAGGGGCGTCGAGGAGGAGTGAGGCCATGGGGGGCAGGGGAGGCAGGGCGTCACCCTTATCCATTACCCTTCGATGCCCGTAAGGTTGTCGGGCGGGAGCCCGGCTCTATAGTGACGTGATACGTCTCCAATGTATATATAATTTTTGATTGTTCCATGTTATCATTATTATCCTTCTAGGATGTCTTATGGGCTTTTATATACACTTTTATATGATTTTTGGGACTAACCTATTAACCCAGAGACCAGTGCTAGTTTCTATTTTTCTCCTGTTTTAGGGTTTTACAGAAAAGGAATATCAAACGGATTCCAATTGACGTGCCAATTTTTGATGATTTTTTCTGGACCAAAAGAAGCCCCCGAAGTAAAAGATTTGGGCCAGGAGAGCCACGGGCTGCCCACAAGGGTGGGGGCGCGCCCTCCTATCTCGTGGACAGCCCAGAAGCCCCCCTGACGTGGGACCTACGCCAAAAATTCCTATAAATACTGAAACCTTCGGAAACTAACCTAGATCGGGAGTTCCGCCGCCGAAAGCCTTTGTAGCCACTGAAAACCAATCTACACCCGTTCTGTCACCCTGCCGGAGGGGGAATCCCTCTTCGGTGGCTATCTTCATCATCCCAGCGCTCTCCATGACGAGGAGGGAGTAGTCCACCCTCGGGGCTGAGGGTATGTACCAGTAGCTATGTGTTTGATCTCTCTCTCTCTCTCTCGTGTTCTTGAGATGGCACGATCTTGATGTATCGCGAGCTTTGCTATTCTAGTTGGATCTTATAATGCTTCTCCCCCTCTACTCTCTTGTAATGCATTGAGTTTTCCCTTTGAAGTTATCTTATCGGATTGAGTCTTTAAGGATTTGAGAACACTTGATGTATGTCTTGCACGTGTTTATCTGTGGTGACAATGGGATATCATGTGATCTACTTGATGTATGTTTTGGTGATCAACTTACGGGTTCTGTGACCTTGGGAACCTATGCATAGGGGTTGGCACAAGTTTTCGTCTTGACTTTCCGGTAGAAACTTTGGGGCACTCTTTGAAGTTCTATGTGTTGGTTGAATAGATGAATCTGAGATTGTGTGATGCATATCGTATAATCATGCCAACTGATACTTGAGGTGATAATGGAGTATCTAGGTGACATTAGGGTTTTGATTGATTTGTGTCTTAAGGTGTTATTCTAGTATGAACTCTATGATAGATTGAACATTACTACGGACTCTTGAATAGATCGATCAGAAAGAATAACTTTGAGGTGGTTTCATACCCTACCATAATCTCTTTATTTGTTCTCCGCTATTAGTTACTAGGGAGTGACTCTTTGTTGCATGTTGAGGGCTAGTAATATGATCCAATTATGTTATCCTTGTCGAGAGAACTTGCACTAGTGAAAGTATGAACCCTAGGCCTTGCCTACTATCATTGCAACACCGTTTATGCTCACGTTTACCACTTGCTACCTTGTTGTTTTTATATTTTCTTATTACAAAAACCTATATCTACCATCCTTATTGCACTTGTATCACCATCTCTTCGCCGAACTAGTGCACCTCTACAATTTACCATTGTATTGGGTGTGTTGGGGACACAAGAGACTCTTTGTTATTTGGTTGCAGGGTTGCTTGAGAGAGACCATCTTCATCCTACGCCTCCCACGGATTGATAAACCTTAGGTCATCCACTTGAGGGAAATTTTCTACTGTCCTACAAACCTCTGCACTTGGAGGCCCAACAACGCCTATGAGAAGAAGGTTGTGTAGTAGACATCATGATGCATCTCGGGGAACAGGAGAAGACGACCGCGTGGGGACTGGACCGTTGGGGCGGTTCGGTGGCAAGGCCCGGGGGGCAGGGGGAATCCCCTTTTTCATCGTCCTTTTGGTTTTTCAATGTATTCTAATATGTTTCTCCTTTTTAACATAGTTTTCTATTTATTCTTCTCAGCTAAATGACTTTTGTTAGTTGTGAAACTATGCACACAATTCGAGCACAATACTTTTAGGTGGCACAAAAAGTTTGGGGCCAATAGGAAATACATAAAATTAGGTTTATATTTAATTGTTTGTTTTAACTACTGCTGGACCTCTTATTAATTTGAGAAGATTTAATTTTTGGGTCAAATAATGTTGGGCTCAACATGTCAAAGATCAGTGGAATTTATAGAATATGGTGAATATTTTAGTTTTGCTATTTGACGAAATAATTTATTTGACTTTATTTTAAATTGGATTTTTTTTTTGAAAATGAGGCATACCCACGGCCTCTGCATCTCTTGATGCACACAGCCATTTAATTATTGAAAAAAAGAGTTCCAAACAAGGTTCCAGCAAGCTGACTCAAAGCTAGTCTAAAAGCCTAGTACAAAGATTATAAAATAAACGCCACAACCGGCAAAAATAGGACTAGGAGACTAAACACCTATCCTATTATTGGACCGCCATCCAAACCAGTTGTAAGTATCCCGTGCGACCATCTCCCATCGGCTGCACCCAATCTCCATATGCGCCCAGTGGTCCGCATGGCTGAGTAAGGACCACATACGGATCCAAGTAGACGCTCTGAAAATGACCTGCAAAAAGTTTGTGATAGTGTGCCTGTTAAAGGTAACATCATTCCGACAATTCCAAATAGCCCAAAGTAATGCACATGCTCCGACACGAATATGTGCCGCGGTCTGAGGCGCCACCCCATCCAACCAGTTATCAAAAATATAAGCTATTGTGATAGGCGGAGTGACATTAAACGTTACATGGATAGTTCGCCAAAGTAACTTAGCAAGCGGACAATTGATAAATAGATGCTCGATCATTTCAACTTGGTCGCAAAAATCGCATCATGTACTTCCTTCCTACTTACCCTTAGCTAGGTTATCTTTAGTTAGAATCACTCCCTTGTGTATGAACCACATAAACACTTTAATTTTTAGAGGTACTTTAATCTTCCAAATATGCACCGACCTCGGGATAGTCCCGGAATTAATCAAATCTGTATACATTGATTTAACCGAGAAGACTCCGGACTTGGATAGCTTCCAGTGTAAATAGTCTGGAACATCTGAAAGGTTAACCCCCATTAACCGATGCACGAGATGTAACCATCTATCCCACCGCTCACCAACAACTGACCGCCGGAACTCCATATTAAGTGGAATGGATCCCAACACTGAAGCAACAGTTACCTCCTTATGTTGGGCAATGTTGTAAAGAGATGGATACTGCAAAGCCAATGGGGTTTCACCTAGCCATGTGTCCTCCCAAAACCTAGTATCTCTTCCATTACCTACAACGAATCTGGATCTATTGAAGAAGACGGCCTTTGTCCTCATAATACCCTTCCAAAATAGAGAATTCGACGGTCGCGCGGTTACTTGAGCTAGCGTTTTGGAGTGTAGGTATTTGTTATGCAAAAGCTTAATCCAAACCTCTTCACTTTCAACTGAAAGACGATACAACCATTTACTGAGCAAACATCCATTTTTCACCTCAAGATTTTCAATACCTAAGCCACCCTGGTCCTTCAGTCTACATATAATGTCCCATTTTGCTAGTCTATATTTAACCTTGTTTTCATCAATTTGCCAGAAAAATCGCGATCTATAGAAATCCAATCTTTTCCGTACCCCAACCGGTACTTCAAAGAAGAAGAGAAGAAACATTGGCATACTTGTTAGGACCGAGTTTATAAGAATCAATATTCCTCCATAAGACATTAGTTTGCCCTTCCAGCAGCTCGGTTTCTTCTCCAACCTATCCTCGATACACTTCCATTCTTTATTCGTTAGCTTCTGGTGGTGGATTGGGATCCCTAAGTACGTAAAGGGCAATGACCCGAGTTCACACCCAAAAAGTCGCTTGTATGTTTCATGTTCTTCTTTGGCGCGTCCAAAACAGAACAAATCACTCTTATTAAAATTGATTTTCAATCCTGACAATTGTTCAAACAAGCACAGCACTAGCTTCATGTTTCTAGCTTTAGCAAGATCATGTTCTAGGAAAATAATGGTGTCATCGGCATACTGAAGAATGGACACCCCCACCATCAACTAGGTGTGCGATAAGACCACCTACTTGGTTGTCCTGCTTTGCTCTATTAATAAGAACGGCCAACATGTCAATGACGACCTTAAAAAGGATAGGAGACATCGGATCGCCCTGTCTCAATCCTTTAAGCGTATGAAAATAGTGACCAATGTCATCATTAACCTTGATTCCGACACTGCCTCCCTGAACAAAAGACTCGACATGTTTCCTCCAATTCTGATCAAACCCTTTCATGCGCAAGGCGTGCTGTAAAAATGACCATCTACTTTAAACACCACACCATCAAGCTTCTTGGAGTGTATTTCGTGTAGTGTTTCATGTAAGACGGCCACTCCCTCGAGAATGTGATGTCCAGGCATAAAAGCTGTCTGAGTTGGTTGCACCACCGAATGTGCTATTGGTTAGTGCCAACCTTAGTGAAAATCTTGAAGCTCACATTGAGCAAATAGATCGGTCTGAATTTGTAACACCCCAAATTTTTGAGTGGTTTCCTTCCAAATTTTTGGCCTTTGGAAGAGGATTGTTTGATCTTTTCTCTTGCCTCTTCTAAATTTCTTTTGGCCAAAGTATTTGGTGATTTCTCAAGCTTGGTTTTGGACCTTGAAGATCTTCTCTTGGGTTGGCTCAAACCCAAGTTGAGTTTCAAAGAAGTTGTTTGAATTCTCACCTTCTTGTTTTTTTTTGCCTCTCAAGTTTGGTATTGGCCTTATCTTTCCCCTCCAACCTTCATCTTTCCATGACCACAACAGAAATACTTCTCTCCAAGACTCTCTTCACACCCTAGGACTAGTCTCTCTTGAATTCCAGTAAGTTTTGACCTTATTGGGATTTTTCTCCTATTTATTTCACTCCAAAACTAATTCTGTCTTTTATAGTGGACCTTGGTGATTTACAAAGGAACCACCATGCCTAGCTTGTTGCTTGATTCCAAACCAACTCTCCTGGATAGTCTTTAGTACCCACAACCTAGATCCATCTTGTTTCACTGGTCCATAGTTCAAAATTTTCAAATTTCACCTGCTGCAAGTTTGGACCAGATTTGCAAAAATTGGTGAAATTCATATTTATCCTCTTCCAAAAATTCTGTGAAAAATCAGGCAACCTCTAGATACATCAAGAGGCAACTCCACCAAAAATCAGCCCCAGAAACATTGCACACATACCAGAAACATTTCATCAAACACCTAGCCTACACTGTTCTGTCAAGTTCAGAACTGTTAACTGAAACTGTCGACAGTTCGACAGTTCGTCAGTTTCGACAGTTCGTCAGGCGCAGCGACAAAACTCGCCCGTACCTCCTTGGCTCGACGCTGCATTGCTCCTTCTTCTTATCCAATGTGCCGCACGCTTGCTTGGCCGCTTCTGGGCGTCGGTGGCACTCTGGCCGACCACGCCGGTGACTGCCACGGCAACAGCGCCGCCCGTGGCGGCAGACAGAAGCAACCCCGCAGCTCGACGCCGTTTAGCGCCGCCCAAACCACCCCAGCGCTCCGTGTGTCCATCTCCACTGCCAACGCACGCCTGCCGCACCGTCGCCGTGGCGTGGCGCGCGCAGAGCGCGTTTTCTGCCGCCGACGCGCCGCGCGGCCGTTCCGTCGAGGACAGCCCGTAACTCCCTGTCCCCTGCTGAGTTAGGCGCGGGAATGGAACCACTACAGCTCCTAGATGATGCTCAAGCCCCTAACTCCGCCGTCCGACCACTGCAGCACCGTAATCGACTCGCCGGACTTATTCGTTCACGGCAGCCACCTCGGGCCGGCTATATAAGGCACCCCCGAGCTCGTGCTCGAGCTCGCACACCTTCACTACCTTCCTAGACCACGCCCAGCCTCTGGAAGAGCCTCGAGGGGCCCTTCTTCCCCAACTCCGGCCAAACACCTCCGCCTCGGGCTCCAGCTTCGTTTACTCCGGTGAGAGCTTCTTCGCCGCTGTGAACTCGAGCGTAGCACCCTCGCACCCACCTAGACCTAACCCCCACCTTAATTTGATCCCAGGAACCCTCTCCGACGAGGTCCACGACCACCCGAGCCGCCGTCCGCCGGAGACAGGGTCGCCGTCGACGTGGGGCTCGCCGACACCCAACTCCACCACCGTTCGACGCGGAAGACCACCGTGAAGCCGTACATACCACTCCCCTCCCCTAACTCGCCGTGGACCGACGTCGGCGATCACCGCAGCACCGGCACCGGCGCGGCTCTATTTCCATTTTCAAACCCGACGAGTGGGGCCTCTTGTCAGCCTCACATCTCTCCACCCAAACCATTTTCTATAAGCGTATTCGAGCAAAGTATGTTTTCCCTCTGCGGTTGGCGTACTGCGCACCGACTCGCTTTGCTGTTTTCTGTTCTAGCCCCTGGAACTTTTCTGTTTCATTACAGATGAGTCCCTGGACAGAAACTCTAATATATTTTAAACTAAAAAGGATTTTGAGTTGATTCTTTTTCTGTCCTCTTTAGTTTTCTGCCTAGTTTTTTGTCATATTTATTTGGAAATTTTTAAAGCAACTTTATTTGCACGCGCGGTATTTATGTTAGTACATATTCGTTTGAATACATAGATACCGGAGGCCGTGACGGAGACGCGAACCACACCGAGTTAGGCTCCGACTTCTCAAAACCAGGCAAGCATGTTTGAACTTTTGATATGATGAGTGTGTTGCATGTTTGCTCGAGTAGTTCGTTCATAAGCATGATCATATGGGCATATGTGTATGGTTATATTTCATGCTAGAAAGCTTCGGGTGAGCCCCAAAGGATGATGTTTGAACCACCTCGATCATATGGTGATATGATGGGTGGAATGCTGGTATTGTTGGAGCATGCCAGTAGTTGGTTAACCCAGTATCAACGGATATCATGTCATGATTCCGTTCATCTCCTTTTTAGGTACTATCATAGGTCGTCCGTTGGGATTACGGTCTAGTCAGTTGTAAACCACTTCTCGAGTACACACCAAGTAGAGGGGCCGGGATGAGGGTTCCATGGCCCTGGATTAAAGCCCGTCATCCGGTCAGGGGGCATGGGTGTTTCCGGTTGGGACCGAGAGGGGGGCACCCCTTAGAGCGCGCATATATAAATTTGATCCCATGCTATTCGAGGTTGTAGCCTCCCCGTTTTAAATTTTTCGTGAATGTCGTCGCGGGTGATTCTGGACGGCAGGATGTTAAATGGGTGTGTACTGGTTAGTTGGGTTTCTACTAAAACACCGTAGACGGAACTAGTCCCCGTGGCTAGTAGAATCCGGTGGCTATGAGTTAATAGTACAAGCTCTGCAGAGTTAAATTCCTTCAGTAGCCATGTTTATGGCCTAGGGTCAATCTTTATGTCAACCCGGTGACCATCTCTAGTATAATCTTGTTGGTAACCAGAATAGTGTTTTCGTCAAGTTCATTTGGTAGATGAACTCACCAACTATCTCTGTATTGATTTACTTTCAGAAGTATTTCATCATTTTACTACTATTGTTAATAAGCCCTTTATGTGATGTCGCTCAGACGTCCGACTGTGGCATTCTCTTTATTTATAAGCCCTTTATGTGATGTCGCTCAGACGTCCGATTGTGGCATTCTTTTTATAAGCCCTTTATGTGATGTCGCTCAGACGTCCGACTGTGGCATTCTTTTTATAAACCCTTTATGTGATGTCGCTCAGACATCCGACTGTGGCATTCT
>LR738711.1:795689215-795707902 GCA_902687465.1 Secale cereale
GTCCGATTGTGGCATTCTTTTTATTTATAAGCCCTTTATGTGATGTCGCTCAGACGTCCGACTGTGGCATTCTTTTTATTTATAAGCCCTTTATGTGATGTCGCTCAGACGTCCGACTGAGGCATTATTGTTATTTATTTTTGCTATAATCCCTTTATGCGGTGTCGCTCAGACGCCCGACTGTGGCCTGCTATCATTTATTATTTTCTTACGAGGAGTCACTCAGACACTCGTTTCGTCTCCTTCTATTTATCTTTTGGATTTCGGGAGGATTATCGCCCGACTTCCATCACTGCATACAGCACATTAATACTTTTATTCCGGTCGCATTTTTGCTGGAATACTCATATGCATCATGTTGGCATTTATTATATCCTAAGTCCGAACTGTCTTGCGAGTACATTCAAAGTACTCACCTGGCTTGTTGATTTGGCCAAATGTGGACGAAGGCGATCTCATGGATGAAGAATTCGATAGCGAGTCCGACGCTTAGAGGAGTCCCAATCAGTCCCTTGCGATCCTCGAGTTGATCACTGTTTTATAACCGCTTCCGCCTACCACCAAATAAATTTCATCGGGTCTCACTCCGATACTCGATGAGCTGTAATATATTGGAATCACATCACCCACTTCACTGTGATATATTCCACCACCTTTTATTACGAGTTAGTAGTATGCCACCCTGCCTTGTGTCATAACCGCTTCTATGAATTATATTGGCGCGCTTGTAATAAAATTGTTGAGCAACCCCCAGCTCAACCTTGTATAATATTCAGTGTACTGGAATTTTGTATCAAGAAATTGTCTGGCAGCAAGGAATTATATTCCCCGCTGGTTTAATAAAAAAGTCGGTCTTCCGGTAATTATTTTACTAAAGGACCGGTCCTGACAGAATTTCTCTATGCAGATTGCCTCGGACTTCTTCGGCAACAACATGATAGTGCCGAAGTTGAGCTTATAGAGTTGGAGGTTGCCATTAAACAAATCATTGAACATGGGCATACGGTCACCTTTATTGATACCCCAACATTTATTATAGAACTCAGCAGGGAAACCATCCGGACCAAGTGCTTTATTATTCATCATTTGAGTAATTGCTTCGAACACCTCCTTCTCAGAAAAAGGAGCAGTTTGGCTTAACAAGCCTGATGATATGGCATCATTAGGTGGAGGTCACTGTAGCTAACGACTGGAGGTGTTACATAATCTTCCTGTTTCTGAAATTTCAATGTTAAATGATTGGGGAATATATCACACTATCCATTAGTTCAGTCAAGCTCACCGCAGGTCCACACATTATTGCCAATTGAGTAAGTCTTATTGGCGGGGAGAATAGGCTGGGGTAGTGAGATGTGAGTGTGAGCATTGTGCCGAGCAGTTATTGAGTGAATTGCTTATCTTTTCATATAAGAAGAAAAGGAGTCGCTATTTTTTTAGCGAAAAGCGGTTGTTTGATATGAGAGAGGTCACATACTTTTTATAGTTACCCGGCAATTGCCGCGCGTTGCAATGGGGGCACACATATTCTGTATGGCGTATGCACTCATGGATGTAACTGCGACAAACGAGCAGGTATTGATATCACGTTACCAAACAATAAAACCTCTTTTGCATAGAAATCAGTTAAAAATCCTAACTTTCCTAATTTTTTACCTTTCCTTGATAATAACCAATATTTCCTATGTTTTCCACCTATTGAAGGAAATCACCCCTCTATCGATATTAGCATTTTTTTTGGAATGAGATCTTCGAGTTATGATTTTTTTGCGATTCTTCCCAATTGTGACCTCTCCTTTCGCTCCGGCTCCTTCTTGCATAAACACCTCCAGCACAGCCAGCCGATGCCACACCAGACCTCCTGCCTCTCCACATCTTCTCCGCCACCTCCTCCTCGTACTCCATTGACAATCCCTCCGCCACGTTTGTCCACGGCTGTGTCGAGGGCATGGCGTAGCAGCGTACCAGCGGTAGAGCAACGCATAGCAGCAGGAAGCAGCACGCAGCAGGCGAGGCGAGCGGTCGACGGTGTAGGGCAGAGATGCGGCCGGCATGGCTGAGGGGGCGGCCAGCAGAAGATGGCCACGATAAGAGGCGGCACGAGGGAAGGGCGCGACAGCAGGGTGAGCGAAGGGATAGTCGATAACAGACGGGGCGAGCGCAGCCAGCGAGAGTGTGGCGCAAGGCCAGGGTGTGCGTCGCGCAGGGCACAGTGGTGCGGTGGCTGCGGCGAGCACGACGGCAGCGGTGGGCGCGACCGACGCGATGTGGCACGAGCGTGGGCATGGAGAGGGAGTTGCCCCGCGAACGCGGAAGAAGAGCGGCAGGCTCGGGCATGGGCGTGCATAGGAGCGGGCATGTGCCACGGGGTCAATCCGAGGAGCTCGGTGGCTACTCCTGCAATGGCCATGGTGGAAGGAGGTTCTCGGCCACGGTGAAATACCTAACGAGAGCAAACAAGAGGGGAAATAGGGGAAAGGCAAGATGAGATCACGGCGGTGTCAATGGCGCCCTAGGGGAAGATAGGGAGCTCGGAGCGGCGCGGATCGAACGGCAATGTCGCGGTGGCCGAAGGTTGAGGAAGATGGCAGCGACGTCGATGCGGGGGTGCTGGACGTGATCTCGTTGGCGCAGACGAAGTAGCGGAGGTGTTCAGAGCTCCTCAACAAGCTCCTAGCCCACAAGGAGGGCAGTGGTCGTGTGGACGGGGTCGGTCATGGTGGTCGTGGTGTCTTACTTCGTCCAGATCAACGGGATCGAGCGAGAAAGGAGGAGAAGTGGATCTGGGAGGGGGCGTCAGGTAGGAGTGAGGCCATGGGGGGCAGGGAGGCAGTGTGTCACCCTTATACATCCCCCTTCGATGTCGTCGAGGTGGTCGGGCGAGAACCCAGCTCTGTACCGACGCAGCTCGGGGAACAGGAGAAGACGACCGCGCGGGGACTGGACCACTGGGCCGGTTCAGTGGCAAGGCCCGGGGGTAGGGGGATCCCCTTTTTCATCGTCCTTTTGGTTTTTGAATGTATTCTAACTCGTTTCTCCTTTTTAACACTGTTTTCTATTTATTCTTATCAACTAAATGATTTTTGTTAATTGTGAAACTATGCACACAATTCGAGCACAATATTTTTAGGTGGCACAAAAAGTTTGGGGCCAAATGGAAATACATAAAATTAGGTTTATATTTAATTGGTTATTTTAACTACTATTGGACCTCTTATTAATTTGACAAGATTTAATTTTTGGGTCAAATAATGTTGGGCTCAACATGTCAAAGATCAGTGAAATTTGTAGAATATGGTGAACATTTTAGTTTTACTGTTGGACGAACTAATTTATTTGACTTTATTTTAAATTTGAATTGGGCTTTGAGTTTTATCAAGTGGTAGTTTGGCTTAACAAGTCTGATGACATGGCATCATTAGGGGAGGGTCACTGTAGCTAATGACTGGAGATGTTACATAATCTTCCCATTTCTGAAACTTCAATGTTAAATGATTGGGGAATATATCACATTATTCATTAGTTCAGTCAAGCTCACCACAAGTCCACGCATTATTGCCAATTGAGTAAGTCTTATTGGTGGGGAGAATAGGCTGGGGTAGTGAGATGTGAGAGAGCATTGTGCCGGGCAGTGATTGAGTTAATTGCTTATGTTTTAATATAAGAAGAAAAGGAGTCGCTATTTGTTTTTTAGCGAAAAGCGAGTGTTTGATATGAGAGAGGTCACAAATTTTTTATAGTTACCTGGCAATTGCCCGCGCGTTGCAACGGGGGCACACATATTCTATATGGCGTACGCACTCATGGATGTAACCGCGACAAACGGGCAAGTACTGATACCACGTTACCAAATAATAAAACCCCATTTGCATAGAAATCAGTTCAAAATCCTAACTTTCCTAATTTTTCACCTTTCCTTGATAACAACCGATATCTATCTATACTACTATTAAACAAGCAAACATATTCATCACAAAGTGTACCCAGCCTAACATACATATAACAACACAAACCAATTACAGCCTCGCGATCAAGGCCACTTAATTTGAACTAACCGTTAAGATTATATTAACCCTTAGTCAAAAGTACGTTCAGCAAATTGTTTGGGGGACGAAAACTCTGCCGCTTCCCTAACCCAACCACGAAACGTCGCCCGCCCCGCATCCTGTAATCTATATCTATACTACTATTAAACAAGCAAACATATTCATCGCTAAGCACACCCCGCATAATGTACACACAACAACCTAGTGCAACGAGAGCCCCACGATCAAACCCGCTTCTTTTAATCTAGCCGTCAACATACCACTAATCCTCATCAAAAGTGTGTTTAGCAATTTTGGGGGCGAGCGAAAACTCTGCCATAGCCCACCCCATGCCCACAACCCATGGATCCTGCAATCATGCCCGAAAAAGTGAAACAGATCCCAATCGAATCCCCTCATCCTCAACAGTGCGCCGCCTCTCACGCTTGCACCTTCCAATGGCGTGATCCTCCTTCCCCTCCTCACATGTTTTCGTCTTCGCCATCGAGATGTCTTCGAGGGTGGCGTCGCTGACTCCACTACTCCTCCGGTGGTGGTTGTGGTATCGGCCGGTTAGGCGACGGCGTGGGGAGCAGCGGCGCACTGGCGGACAGCGACGCATGTGCAGCACAAAGCGGGAGCGACTACAGGGCCACATCGGACGAGCAGCGGCGTGAAGCTGTTGGCGGTTCTGGTCGGAAGGAGGCGGTAGGGGGCATAGGAGTGGTGGTGCGGCTGGCGGCGGGAGAAGGGAGACCGGGCGGCAGCAGAGGCGGAGCTCGGCCACGAGCGTGGCACGCAGAGGTTGTTGGTGCCGTGGTGGAGCACGTATGGCGTGATTGCAAGGGGAGCCAGCGATGGCGAGCATGGCCCTGGGGCACATGAGGGGCGCAGTGGGAGAAGAGCAAGAGATGGGGAAAGAGGAGAGGAACGGGAGGAGGAGAGGGAGAGAGGCGCGGTGAACATGCGTGGCTCGCCGGCCGACGGCGGTGGCTGTCGGGGCAACCGGAGGAGAGAGATCGGCGGCACACAAGAGCCCTCCCATGGCGGCGATGCACCTCCTAACGTGGTGATGCAAGGCTCTGTATTTGTCGAGGAGGGCATCCAGCAACGGCTATGTATGCTCGCCTACAGTACGCATGAATGAGGTCCTAATCCCCATTCCCGCTCACGTTTCATGGAGCAAATAGATGTTTGCTGCCTCTTTTTTTATATAAACAAAATCCCCGTTGTTATGTTGTTGGCCTTTGTTAATACTTGCTTACTTCTGAAACCAGGTATCTGAATTTGAGGTGATCGTTTTCTTGCTTACTTCTGAATCCTGGTATCTGATTTTGAGGTGATGGTTTCCATATTGCATTGCTTCCAAATAAATGTTAATCCATTAATTACCTTAGTTGTTAATCTTCCCTTTGTCATGTTCTTTTTTAACTTCCGTTATTCTTTGGGAATTTTTTCGGATTAATCCAGTTCCAACTGTTAATCTAGACATGAGTCTAGAGATGCAATAGTCACCAACATGTTTATAGGCTTGTTGGTAGCAGAATCTGCACAAAATTGAAAAAAAAAATATTGTATAAAGACTTAGCAATGGTGCTTGGCACATAATATTTTCTTATTTTTGCTTCAGAAGGAGATGTGCAAGATGTCTATATTATTGTGATGATGCAAAACTTCTACTGAAGGCTGAAATCTTTATAGTTTTGGAATTCACTGGTGGCTTCCATGAAACATCATCTTTTGTTGAGGTATGCCTGCTGCAGTTTCATAGTTGTACCTGCTGCTGCAGTTTCTTAAGAGATATATATACAGACCAGTTTCATTAGAAAAAATAGGCATGCTTGCTTTGTTATCTGGTAACCCTTAAAAGGAGGGAAACACATGTTGTAGCTTTTGTTCATTGACCTTTTCTGCCCCCTAAAATTCGCTGATGCTGAATAAAGTATCTTATTCAGAATTTCGTTGCTCAAGTAGATCTAAAAGTAGTAGTTTAAGACCTTCATGTCTGTAGCAGTGTTGACACCATTGATATATCTTTCGTATCATCTTGTTATGAAGACGAGCATGGAGCGACGATGGTCCTAGCAGGAGCAGGGCAGCCACGACTTCTCCTTACAGCAACTTTCAGAAACAAAGGGAAGATAGCCTATAAAGCTAGGAGAAAATATTTGTGGTCAGGGACTACAAAAAGCACTAGGGTGTACTAGTTCACAAGGTTGAATACATGCCATCTACTTTAATTCCGGTATATGCCTCTCTTTCTTCTATTATTTATTGTTGCTTTGTGTCAACTTTCTTCTGTAGATTTTACCGTACGCAAGTTTCAGTGTCCAAAAGTTGGTTTCAAAACTTCAGATGCATAAGATTAATAAGATGTGATATAGTTCTGTAATGTTTAACTCGGTTGTTTCTTTTTACTTAGGAGTAGAGTTCCAACTCTGCCGGTAAAACAAGATTAAGTGGTAAGGGTTGAAACCCTTTTGCATGTAAATGTTTAACTTAATTATTTAAGATGGTCTAAACTTCTTTAGCTTGCAACTATTTAGTGAAATTATTTTAAGAGAGCTATCACAGTGACACCATACATTGAGTACCACTTAGTACATATGAAAAAATTATGATAGTTGACCTTTCATTATCGGATCTCATGGCAATCATGATATTCTATTTTGCAGCTTCAAATTTAGGATATTGCATTTGCTTCACCAGCTATATAATTGTACTGATACAACTGGAACACCATAGTTCGATTTTACCATAAAAATATATTCTCAGCACACTTTTATTACATTTTAGAATTATATTTGCATTGGTATTTTGTGATTTGTGAGTGTCAGGTTTGATGCATAGAAACAATGTGGTGTATTTTTCATGTGCACTTCTGCTCAAGAACTTCATCCCCATTATGCATTTTTCCCTTTCATTTGAGTTAGTAAAGTGGTTTCTGAATCTGTTTGAAGTTTGCAAGACCGATATAATATAATCTGGTAATATTATTGCAATGGCATTGAAATTTTTATGGTGCTTATCAAACTCTTTGACCTTGCAGTCTAAAATATAAAATTCATTACTCGATTATTAAGTGGTTTGAAATATTAATTTCTCCAGCAAGCAGAGAATTTTCCTCACTGTATGGGGCGGCATTCTGTTCTCCCTATTTTCTCCTGATGTTTATGTCGGCCCAACTTAAATGCCAAGGCGCTTGAATGTCTAATGTCTATTTTTAATTTCTGCAGTTCTAAAAGTTGGTGTTGTCTCTCATTGTAAAAATTGTTTGATCAATCTTCAATTTCTTAACAACACTGAATCGAAAAGAGATACAAATATAAAAAATTAATGTGTATTGCGGGTTTTCTGCTCTGTTAACTCTTGAAAAAATTGCTTCATAACTAGAATGAATGAGAAATCTTTTCCCGTCAAGGCACGTGCATGATTACTATTCAAACTCAACCGGGGGATTGCTTGCGATGTGTGACATACACATAAAATTGTGATTTTTTTTCTAAAAAAAAGGTATATCTGCTAATTATGAAGGGAGAAATCTCTTTGTATGATTATTCGTGTGTTCCACGTGCATGCTTACTAGTCATCTAAACTAGGAAACAAACATCGCGTGGAGAATAAATAACGCCCTTGAAAGAAGGAAAGGAAATGGAAAGTAAATAACAACCATGCATGCTGAGGAGCAATCGGTGGAAGCATGCATCACTGCTGATGCTAATCAAGGTTGAAAACGAAGAAATTAAAGCAAAACCATCTTTGATATTCCTCCCAAAAATCCTTTTCGCAAATACGACGCATTAATATGAACGAAGGCGTGGCCCAGCGGCTCTTCACGTTGCTCGGTGTCGCATCAGATGTACTCGCCGCCGACGTTCATGCGCTGGCGTGGGCGGGAGCCCAGATCGCTTGAGCTACTGGCACGCCTTCTGGACATGGACTAGGCTTCCAGGGCCGATGCTATCAAAAGCGATCTCTTCATCCAATCGGGCAAGAACCTCCCCGCCGCCGCTGAGGGTGTCTTCAAGCTGCTTGGCCATACGTGCGATGCCTTCTCCTCCGGCCCCTACAACGCTGTCGCCGTCTCCCATCATGATTGGTTCCGATCACAGCACTCAAATCCGCGATGCCGCTCACGCCTGAGGCGTCGCCATCTGTCCGGCGAAAAGAATAGTAGTTTCAGCCGACGCGCATGCAGAGTAACCTGGATAGTCATACGACTTAGACCACCATCGGAATCACCATAAACATATGTGAGTACGGCTTCTTTGGGGGCTCGCGAAATTTTTTCTCGAGGGAAGGAGGTCGCCAGGTCGGCCATGCGGCACACGGGTATCGTCGTCAAGATCTATACGCACCTTCAGGTTGTACTCTTCGTTTCTTCATCTTGTCCATCTTCGTTGCACTAGAATCCTAGCGAGCTGCAAATCACGTGTCCCCAGCGGCCCAACCTCCATGTATGGTGAGAAGAATCCCTATAATATGCATGCATCTTGTCGATTCCCTCTTATAAGTATTATTTAGTAAATCTCATCCACATAGCCATGTTTGAGGCAGGAACTTCAATTACTTGTAGCCAGTGGGATCTATGATGCGAGGGAATGGACATGCCATAGGGCGCAGGGGATAGGAGAATAGACTATGCAAATGGAATTGATACTCTGGTATTTTGTTAGTTGGTATGGCAGCCTTGATACTTCATAAAGTTTTTTATTTACAAAACATAAACAATAGTATAGACTATATTTCTGTTTTATCCTGATATTGTAGGAATATAATCCGAACTGAACTAATCTCATTTGAATATATTGCCATCCATTCCATTGATTTCTACTCACTTTATTGTTCGACATAGTTGAATTGTTCGTGTCCAAAATGCATATGATTTTATTTTGTATGCTCACTCGATGCCACCACACAATTACACATTATAATAACCGGTTCTTTTAAAATTATATGGAAGTACATACTAATTTTAGCATTAGGGAAATGTTTAATAGATTTCCCCTGAATTTGAATTACGGGAAATGTTTAGCATACTGATTTCCACTGCATACAAATCAGTGTGTGGAGAGGCAAAGATGGCTCTCCTCTCCCCCCGCCCCTCTCCCCTCCCCCTCATGGCGACGCGTGCTTTTCGCTCTGTCCCGGCGGCATCCCAGCCCCGTGCGACCCCCCTCCTCCCTCCCCTCCGCGGACTCCTCCGGGCTCCGCTTCGGCGTCGCGTGCCGCTTCCCTCTGCTCTCTGCGCTCCCCTTCTCGCTCTGGCCACATCGATCCTCTCCGGGCCAATAAGTTTTGGGCGCTTGATTCCGATGGCTCCGGGTCGGATTCTGAGGCTCCTTCTCCTCCTCCCCGCCATGTCCCGGTGTGCTGTTCCCCACTGGCTGCGGCGGCTGGTCGCCGGCGTAAGTTTGCGCCCGGGGGGCGGGGGCGGCCCGTCGGGCCTGCCGTGGATGTGGATGGGTGGCACCGCGTTTCGCGTGGTCGACGGCGTGCGTCGTGCTGGTCCCCTGTTGCGGTCCCGTTGATGTCCGTTGGGGTGGATGGGGTTGCGCCGCCACTGGCGTCTTTCTCTCCGGCGTGTCCCCTTGCTTGCTCGCCCTCCGATGCGGTCTCCGTTGCTCCAGCGGCATCGGCGTTGGTGCCAACCCTAGATCTGGGATCGGGGGCGGCGCTGGTTCCCCCGCCTGTGGTGCGGGCCCCGCTGGGTGCTGCAGGGTCTGGTGGGCCTGTCTCAGTGTTGGCTTTAGCGTCCTTTTCTGATCCCCCCCTGCTTCTCTGGTTTCTGGGCCGCGGGTGGCGCAGGTCCAGCCCACCCCTCCTGTGAGGCCTTTTATCGAGCGGGGTCTGGCTCGGTCAGGATACTTATGGGTGCGGAGGGGTGCGGTTCCCCCATTCGGCGCTTCGCCAGATCTACTCCTCCCCCTCCCCTCTCCCTCTCCTTTGCGGCGGTGGTTGCGATGGATCGCTCACGTGCTTCCTCTAGTGAGGCGGTCTCCGGGCAGAAGCGGGGGCGTGATGGCTCCGGTGTGGCGGCCGCGGATCTGGAGTACGTGGCGGCTCTTCGTGCGAAGCTCTAGGCCTCTCTCTCTCCGGAGGCGGGGTCGACGGCGGTGTCGGGTGGCATGTCTCCCCGTGCCTCTGGGTCGGGCCCGTCGGTGCCTCCCCCCCCCCCCGTGTCTGGTGCTCCTACGGTTGCGGTCGATCCCTGGGAGTTGGCAGCGGCGGCCAGTCGGGCAGGCTCGTCGGGGCCACCCCAGGCGTCTCCTCCGCTGGGTGCTGCTCCCCGGGGCGGCGCTCCGTTGCGGGCTCCGGTGGTGGCTGGGGGTGGTCCATCCCACTTCTTCCCCCGAGGCGCGTCGGGGGCCCCGGTTCGCCGCCCTGTCGGTCCCGCTGCCGGACGGGGCTCTAGATCTGGGCCTGCTCCGCCTGGTGACGGTATCCTTCCTCCTCCTCCTCATGGCTCTGGCCGCATCCCTCCCCAATCCCAAGTCTCCAACCCCATCCTCACCTGTTTCACGTGTCACCGCCCCGGCCATTTCCAATCTTGGTGTGAAAACCCTCCCTTCTGCCTCATTTGCAGGGAAGACGGTCACCTCACGGTTGACTGTTAGAACCGCGTCAAGCCTCCCGCTTTTGTTCATTATGGCACCGGCCTCCCTGGGTGTTCTTTCTTTGCTTTAGATAGGGGGATCCCGGAGGCAGCCCATATCCCGTCGCTTTCCAATGTTGGCATTATCTCCGTCCAGGCTAAACGCATTTCTTCCCAGACCCTGATTGATGAACTTCAGTTATGGGATGAGGGTGGTTGGGATTGGAAAATTCGCCAACTTTCTGAGTTCGATTTTGCTGCGACTTTTCCTTCCAAAGAGAGCCTACGTATGATCTCCTCTTGCACTAGCTTCACGCTGCCTCTGAATCAACTTGTGGTCTCGGCCAAAGCTGCTTCCAACGGGTCCAAGGCGATTTCTTATTTGTCTGATGTGTGGGTGCTGGTTGAAGATGTTTCTGTTGGGGAACGTAGCAGAATTCAAAAAAATTCCTACGCTTCACCAAGAGCAATCTAAGGAGTCATCTAGCAACGAGCATAAAGGAGTGCATCTACATACCCTTTGTAGATCGCGTGCGGAAGCGTTCGAAGGAACGTGGATGATGGAGTCATACTCTTTGTGATCCTCGTCACCGATGATCCCAGCGCCGAACGTACGGCACCTCCGCGTTCAACACATGTACGGTACAGCGACGTCTCCTCCTTCTTGATCCAGCAAGGGGGAGAGAGGTTGACGAAGATCCAACAGCACGACGGCGTGGTGGTGGATGCAACGGAAAAAGCTGCAGGGCTTCGCCGGCGCCCTGCGAGAGGAGTTGGAGGTGTGACGGGGGGGGAGGCGCCAGAGGCTTGGGGTGCGGCTGCCCTCTCTCCCCCCCACTATATATAGGGGGCAGGGGGGCGCCGGCCCTAGGAGATGCAATCTCCTAGGGGGGCGGCGGCCAGGGGGGAGAACTTGCCCCCAAAGGAATAGGGGGCGCCCCCACCCCCTAGGGTTTCAACCCTAGGCGCATGGAGGGGGCCCATGTGGGTGCGCCGGCCCACTAGGGGCTGGCCCCCTTCCCCTTGCGGCCTACGGGGCCCTCCGGGATGGGTGACCCCACCCGATGGACCCCCGGGACCCTTCCGGTGGTCCCGGGACACTCCCGGTGACCCTCGGAATTCTCCCGATGGCCGAAACTGGACTTCCTATATATCATTCTTTACCTCTAGACCATTCCAGAACTCCTCGTGACGTCCGGGATCTCGGACTCCGAACAACATTCGGGTTTCCATGTGCATGTATCTCTACAACCCTAGCATCACTGAACCTTAAGTGTGTAGACCCTACGGGTTCGGGAGACACGTAGACATGACCAAGACGACTCTCCGGTCAATAACCAACAACGGGATCTGGATACCCATGTTGGTTCCTACGTGTTCCTCGATGATCTCATCGGATGAACCACTGTGTCAAGGATTCACTCAATCCCGTATGTTATTCCCTTTGTCTATCGGTACGGTACTTGCCCGAGATTCGATCATCGGTATGCCCGATACCTTGTTCAATCTCGTCATGGCAAGTCTCTTTACTCGATCTGTAATTTATCATCCCGTGACTAACTCCTTAGTCACTTTGAGCTCATTGTGATGATGTCTTACCGAGAGGGCCCAGAGGTACCTCTCCGTCATACGGAGTGACAATATCCCAGTCTTGGTTCGTACCAACTCAACAGACACTTTCGGAGATACCCGTTGCGTACCTTTATAGTCACCTAGTTATGTTGTGACGTTTGGCACACCCAAAGTA
The DNA here is from genome assembly GCA_902687465.1 of Secale cereale. Classification (NCBI taxonomy): domain Eukaryota; kingdom Viridiplantae; phylum Streptophyta; class Magnoliopsida; order Poales; family Poaceae; genus Secale; species Secale cereale. The sequence goes on from LR738711.1 coordinate 795,701,580, forward strand.
TTCCTACGGCATCCGAGAGTTGCACAACCTCATGGTCTAAGGAATAAATACTTGACACTGGAAAAGCTTAAGCATTACGAACTATATGATCTCGTGCTAGGCTTAGGATTGGGTCTTGTCCATCACATCATTCTCCTAATGATGTGATCTCGTTATCAATGACATCCTATGTCGTGGAATTAACACGGCAGATGTCCGGTTTAACGGACTTGATGATGGAACCATCGCACGGGTTAGCTTGAAAGGGTTCATGGCGCACAAAAGACACAAAGGGTTTTATACTAGTTCGGCCCCTTCGAGAAGGTAAAAGCCTACGTCTAGTTGGTTTGGTATGACTTGGGCGTCGGATTACAGGGAGCGGAATCGCTTGCCTGCATCTCGACGGATTGATTGTTGCTTGTCCCTGAACCGGTGCCGGGCCGTCCCTTTATATAGAGGTGACGCCTAGTCCGGTTTACAGAGTCCCGAGGCCGGCTCATAATCGTGTCCGCCTCGGTCTCTGCTCTTGCTTTCTTATCTCTCAAGTTACATCTCTCTGGTGGTTCTCGAACCGTATTTCTATACATGGGCCTTGAAATCTCATGGGCCGTAATCCCTACTAATAATAAATTAAGTACGATATAATGAAGCCGGTTTACAATATCCGGTTCATACCTATTAACCATATCCCTGACATTAGGCCCCAGAATGATTTGAACTTGTTCATATCAATCTCCATTGTCTTCTGCAACTTCTCTTCTGTCTTCATTTTTTGTAAACCGGCCCTGACGTCATCTTCCAAAATCATTAAAGTCTGACAATGACATCATCTCCGCATTTAACGCCGCGAGCTGTACTGTAGCTTGTTTTTAATGGTTATCCCGAGAATCGAGGCGTTCAACGGATCTTTATCCGATTTTTCTCCCTTGATTACCGCACCTGTCGTTTCATATCTACCTCTCTGTCTATAAATAGTGCCACCCCTCCTCATTCTTCCTTCTCGCTCCTTCTTCCTCCTTCCGCTTCCTGACCCGCAAACCTCCATAGCTGCTCGACCTCAAGAACGCCCCCGACGACCACAGGATCTTCAGCCTTCGACCGGCCGCTGCATCAACCTGAGCTTTGACCAGATTCTCTCCGCCGCCGATTCTCAGTGTCCCTGGTACGTTTATCCACCTCTCGGTAGATCTGTGTCCGCCATTGCTTCGCCCGTGTTCTTCCGCCATTAGGGCTGCCGATGAAGCTCTTGTTCCTTCGTAGATCTTAGTACATAAAAACCTTGTAATCCTTAGGCCCTAATCTGTAGGTCTCTCGCTCAGCACCAGATTAGATCTCACCATAATAACCATGTAGTTTTATCCATTCCACCATTAGAGCTTCTGCCTTTTAGAACTCCGCCATTAGAACCTTCTGTACTAGTTCCGCATGTTTAGCTGTTGCACCTTGCCCCTTAAATCTTGTTGTTTTTACTTCCGCCGTTTGCCTGCTTTAGGTCTCCTTTTTATGCATCTCCTGTAAACTCATCTGCCCTGAATTGGACCTCTGTAGATTTCCCATGCAATTTTCGTTTCTTTATCTCCGTATGCTCAGATCTATTTCCTCTTAGTAATGCGTTGAAAACCTGTTTTTCTCTTCAATAGATCTGCTAAGTATGCTCCGGTTTAGATCATCATGTCATAAACCGGAAATGATGTAATCTGATGCAGTAACTTTAAACTATTTTGCTTCAACTGCCATTTAAACCGGAAATGATAAAACTCTGTTTCGTAATTGCCGGTTTAATCTTGCCAAATAATTCTCCATTCTAACCATTGCATATCATGAACATATCCCGGATTGTTACTTTTTCATAATCCGTCTTTGCACTTTTTCTCTTCTTCAGCACTTTGCTCAAATGGCTAAGCAGTACGTTTCGTGCGACTGGGTTCGTTCCGTCGTGACTGAAGAGGATTTAGTCAAACTATCAAGCATTGGTACGTTAGGTCCTCAGGCCGAATTGAAATGGCGCGCTCCGGGTAATGAGTGTCCTCCCGCTCCTAGGTCCGGGGAAGTGATTGTATTTCTGGATCATATCTCCAGGGGTTTCTCTCCCCCCGGTTCAAAATTTTTCCGGGACGTCCTTGCCACCTTCCAGCTGCATCCACAGGACATCGGGCCAAACTCCGTTTCTAATATTTGTGATTTCCAAGTCTTTTCTGAAGCGTATCTGCAAGAAGAGCCTTCGGTTGATCTTTTTCGGGATTTCTTCCATGCAAACCGGCGTACTGAGTTCACCAGTGGGCCTCACCAAGAGCTTGGTGGTATCAGTATTCAGAAAAGGAGGGATGCAGTTTTCCCTCACGCCTCCTTGCACACTCATCCAAAGGACTGGAACAAGTCCTGGTTTTATTGCATAGACACATCTCCTGAAGGTGAAAACCCTTTGCCGGGTTATCGTGAGACTCGTATCCCAGCAAATCATCCCTTGCCGCAACGATTAAGCGCTGCTGAATGGATCCCGTTTTCTCCTCAACTCTCCAAGCTGAGGGCTTTCATGGCGAACGGCCTGATCGGCACAGATTTCCTTCGCTGCTGGTTATCATGGAGTATCCTTCCCTTAAGCCGGCGCCCTGATTTGATGTGCAATTATTCCGGTAAGTCGGATGACCCTCAGAGGTTTTCCAAGGAGAAGTTGTCTGAATTGGAAGTGATTGAATCGGCCAAGAAGATTGTCAATCCTGCTCTAACAGACTGCACTAGAGTTGGCTTGGCCCCATACTTCAAGAAAAATAAGCAGCCTGAGGTAAGTGTCTTTAACTTGTGCTTTATAAACCGTCCTTTTTGAACCGTCTTTTACTTGCCTTCCCTTTTTTCATTTAGGCTGATGATCCTTTCTGGAGGAGGAAACCTCAGGAAAAACCTGCAAGGCTAACTCGCCGAAAGACTCCTGCAAATAAGAAAAGGAAAGCAGCCGTTGACGCCGGTTCTCCTTCTGAAGATGATGATCCGGACTCCGAGGTACGCCTTACTCCGGTTTACATTTTGTCTTTACATACTTGTTCATATTTCTAATGATGCCCTCTTCACAGGATCCACTCGAAGGTGATAATCCAGCAGAGATTGAGGTAACCCTTATTTCCTCCGATTCAGAACCCCCTCCTCAAAAAAGCCGTCGGACTGTTAGAAAGTATCAATTTTCTCATCCTTATGCTAAGTTGGATCCCAATTTTACTTTGAAGAAACAACAGCACGAAGCCTTGCGCCGGACCACTCGCCATAGCGGCTTGGCAGTGGAATCCTCTGGAATTTCGCTAACTCCGGCTCGAAAACGCCGCGCTGAGGTGATGCTCTCTCCAACTCTTCTTCACCCCAAGGCCGGTCTTATCAGAAAACCACTTAAACCGACTGATCCTGATTATCAGGAAACTCCACTGTCTTCATCTGGCGAATCAACTGCGACACAGCTTCCGCCTTTGAAGACTGTCCCAGGGTAATTATCTTTCCTTCTTCCGGTTTATAATCTTCTTTTTCTTTATAATGCTGACTTATCTTTGCTTGTTTTCCAGCAAACCGAAACCCAGCAAAAGAGCTAAGGGTAAGAAGCCTGCTGCTGATCCTTCTATTGATGAACCAGTAATTGAGCCGTCCACAGCTATCCCTCTTGAAGATACTCTTGTCACTCCGGTTCAAGAACCTGTTCTTGATATTCCTGCCACTGATGCTGCCCAAGATCCACCAAGTCCGGCCCGGGTTAGTTCTCCTCAAGTTAACCCGGGGTCTCCTGATCCGGCTCAAGCTGAAGCTACACCTCCAAATGCACCCACTTCCCCTGATGTTGTGGTTACTGGCACTGCTTATGCTGCGCCAGCCAAACCCACCGTTTTAGCAAAGCACACTGCTAAAGCGGAGAAAGTAACTCAGGAAAAGGGGAAGTGGAGTACAGACATATCCAGTCTTTCGGGTATGAGCGCTCAAGACCTTTATTCCGGATACTTGAGCCGGCTCCACAGCAGCCGGGACTATGAAGCCAGCTTAGTAAACTTGATGAGAGAGAAATACGAAGTAAGTTTTCCTGTTCTGACTTTGCTTTTCCAACGTATTTTTACCTTAGGCCTTTTCCCAAGTTCCGGTTTATCTTCTTTATTGAAGTTAATCCGGAACTTTTCGGTTTTGAACTGCTGATTATACATTAGCCCCCAAGTATCAAGTAGATAACTTGATTATGTAGTTGATACTTGCAGAAACTTGCCTCTGATGTATTGCTTCAACTGCCATTAGCCCCCAAGTGTCAAGTGTACAACTTTGTTGTGTGCTTGAGACTTGCATTTTCAATTTGCATTTGCCGGATTACTTCAACTGCCATTAGCCCCCAAGTGTCAAGTATACAACTTGGTTGTGTGCTTGAGACTTGTAATTTCTAATCTTACCTTTGAACTTTTATCTACAGGCTGAGCTGAACCGGAATGCTGTGGAAAACAGTGAGCTTCGAAGCCGGCTTATCGAGACTGAGGCAGCCGCTTCAAAAGCGAAGAAAGATCTTCAAGTGAGTTTGAAAACTGCTGAAGACTTGAAGCAGTTCTTTGATGAGGAACGGACTGCTTTTGAAGTCCAGAGAAAGGATCTTGAAAAACGTGTTCAAGATGCCGAAGGAGCTCTTAACCCGGTTACTGAAGAATTGGCCGGGTTAAAGCGTCAAGTTGATTTGATGATTTCTGCTATCTTTGGTAAGCCTAACCTGAATACTTCTCTGTTACCTTTGCAAACTGTGCTTTGTACCGGTTTAACTTTTCTTGTTGTATGTAGGACGCCGTGTCTCCCATCTCGGGGATGACGTACGGAAGAAACTGAAGGCCTGCTACACCTTGGTGGAGCAACTATACTCTGGGGCGCAAAGGATTATCAGCGCTACCTCCTTCGGTAAACCGGCTCCTTCAACCATCAAAGCTACTTTGAACAGCTTGTCGATTCTGCCAACTCGTCTTGAAGAGGTGAAGAAATCGGCTGCCCGAGGAGGTGCTCTTCTGGCCCTGACAAGGGCTAAAGCTTGGGTTCCAGACATTGATCCGGCAGAAGTGCTAACCGGGTTTCCTGACACCAAGGAAGACGGTTCAGCGTTTGGTGAGAAAGATCTGTATGCTCTGACAAAGGAAATGCGCCCACTTTCTAGCAAGATTGCGGTGGAAACTGATTTATCCCGATACCACCCAGCATACGACCTTCAAAACGAGCGTGTGGAACGACCGGTCTATGATGTCGCAAACTTAACTCCGCCGGTTCGTCCTCACACTTTTGCTCCTGATATTGATCCTGCTGAGTTGATCAACGATGAAGTGTATTTCCGTGCCTTGGCCAAGATTGATTGGCGTGCACCAGATTTCCCGCCGCTTCACGAGGAAGAAGATGTTCCGGAACCAGATGGTGGCCAGTCATCCCGGAAAGGAGGAACGGAATCTTGAATATTATTGCTGTGATCACAATTGCTATTCCATAAACAATGCTTCCAACTATTTGGCTTTCATGCCTTGTAATAGGCTTTAGCTGAAATTTAATGCACTGTGATCCGGCTTTTGGTCTTTATAAAGTATTCTTTCGCTGACTTATTGATTGATGCGGATCTCTTGCCCTGTTCATAAAAAAGATGAAAAATATGTCCTAGTAGTGCGACCACTGGACGGATTAACGTGCTCTCTTGGTATGATAAACAAGCATACCTTTGATAAATAACTTTGATACCTTAATTGCATGTAGCCGAAATACCTTAAATCGGTAAGATGTTTTAAAATTACCTTAATAAGCCCTTGGAACTCTTCAGTCTTAACTTGTCCATGAATTTTCCTTTTCTTGGTTCAGCAATTTGTAACTTGTATCTGACCTCATGCTGCCAATTGTAAGCTCATCATGAAGTCGAACCGGGTTACGATGAACGCCGGTTTAACTTTCTCTGGTGTTCATGATCCGGACTTATAACACTAGATATACAGTCAACTTTTAGCGCTGTTCCCCTTGGTTAGAAAGGTTATGAAACATAGAAATCATCAAGAAACACATATTTATTGTAAATCAAACTATGCAATCGAGGCTTTTTCAAAGAGCTGCCAGGCTCAAAAACTGTTCAGAAAGCCGGGTCATCATTTGAATGTGGGCGATACCACTGTTCAGGGAGCCCAAAAATTCATAACATAGCCATTCAAGAGGTGTGTGGACGATACCACTGTCCTCAGGGGCCCAAAAAATTCATAACATAGCCATTCAAGAGGTGTGTGGACGATACCACTGTCCTCAGGGGCCCAAAAAATTCATAACATAGCCATTCAAGAGGTGTGTGGACGATAACACTGTCCTCAGGGGCCCAAAAATTCATAACA
>LR738711.1:795708124-795744930 GCA_902687465.1 Secale cereale
GATACCACTGTCCTCAAGGGCCCAAAAATTCATAACATAGCCATTCAAGAGGTGTGTGGACGATACCACTGTCCTCAAGGGCCCAAAAATTCATAACATAGCCATTCAAGAGGTGTGTGGACGATACCACTGTCCTCAGGGGCCGGGCCATCATTTGAACGTGGGCGATACCACTGTTCAGGGAACCCAAAATTTTGTAACATAGCCATTCAAGAGGTGTGTGGGCGATACCACTGTCCTCAGGGGCTTCTAATGTTCCTCTTTCTCCGTTTTCTTTATACAGGTTTTTCCTCTTCCTGAACCGGACGTGATCTTTTGTTCCTGCGAGTTTTACCGCTTCTTCACATACCCTGCAAAGATTAGTTTCTAAAAACCAGCTAATATTAAAATATGTTTCTTTGATAACAAGCTGAGGTGGACATTTGCCGCAATTTTGATGTATGTGGAAAAAAGGGCTGAGCCCCCGGTTTACCGAGGGTGCCGGTTTATTCATTATTCGTAATATATACATAGGATACATGGGAGCCTATGACTCAAGTATAATACGGCCGTAGATGAGCAATGTTCCACGGTCTTTTCGTCTCCTCTTCTGATGTCCGTGAATCTTTGTGCTCTCGAATGTCCACCAAATAATATGACCCATTGTGTAAATTTATGCTGATCACAAAGGGCCCTTCCCAGGGCGGAGATAGCTTGTGCATGTCTATTTGATCTTGGATAAGCCGGAGTACCAGGTCACCCTCCTGGAATGTCCAGGTTCTGATCCGGCGGCTGTGATATCTGCGCAGGTCTTGCTGATAAATTGCTGACCGTGCTGCAGCTATGTCACGCTCTTCATCCAACCGATCCAAACTATTCTGTCTTGACTCTTCATTGATAGCTTCTACATAGGCCGCCACCCTTGGGGAATCATGGCGTATGTCACTTGGAAGAACTGCTTCTGCACCGTAAACCATGAAGAAAGGTGTATAACCTGTAGACCGGTTGGGTGTAGTATTAATGCTCCAAAGGACCGATGGCAACTCTTCCACCCAACACCCTGGGGTTCTCTTCAAAGGTGTCATAAGCCGGGGCTTGATTCCATGCAAAATCTCCTGATTCGCCCTTTCTGCTTGACCATTGGATTGGGGGTGAGCCACAGAAGATACATCCAAACGAATATGCTCTCGTTGACAGAACTCTTCCATCTCACCTTGAGATAAATTGGTACCGTTATCAGTGATGATGTTGTGTGGAAAACCAAACCGGAATATTACTTTTTTGATGAACTTAACCGCCGTTGCCGCATCACACTTGCTTATAGGTTCCGCTTCAACCCACTTTGTAAACTTGTCTACTGCCACTAGTAGATGAGTTTTTTGATCTTGGGACCTCTTGAAAGGACCAACCATGTCAAGCCCCCAAGTTGCAAAAGGCCAAGTGATTGGTATCATCCGGAGTTCTTGTGCCGGAACAAGGGCACGTCTTGAGAACTTCTGACAAGCGTCACACTTGCGGACCAGGTCTGCTGCATCTGCATGTGCGGTTAACCAATAAAAGCCATGTCTAAAAGCTTTAGCCACTAAAGATTTTGATCCGGCATGATGACCGCAGTCCCCTTCATGAATCTCCCTTAGAATCTCACAACCTTCTTCAGCTGAAACACACCGTTGAAATACTCCAGAGGTACTACGATGATGCAGCTCCCCATTGGCAACTGTCATAGACTTGGAACGCCGGATTATCTGCCGTGCTTCACCTTCATCTTCTGGCAATTCTCCCCGGCTTAAGTATACCAAATAAGGTATCGTCCAATCCGGAATAACATGGGTTGCTGCAACCAACTGTGCCTCTGGGTCCGGAACAGCCAGATCGTCCTCTGAAGGTACTTGAACCGAAGGATTGTGCAATTCATCCAAAAACGTGTTCGGTGGTACCGGTTTACGTTGCGAACCTAGCCGGCTTAAAGCGTCAGCTGCTTCGTTCTTCCGCCGGTCTATATGTTCCACCTGATACCCTTTGAAGTAACCTGCCACCGCTTCAACCTCTCGCCGATAAGCCGCCATGAGGGGATCCCTTGAATCCCACTTGCCCGAAACTTGCTGTGCCACTAGGTCTGAATCGCCCAAGCACTTAACCCGGCTTAAATTCATCTCCTTTGCCAATCGCAAACCATGAAGTAGTGCTTCATATTCCGCTGCATTATTAGTACAAGGAAATAACAACCGGAGGACATAGCAAAATTTATCACCTCTGGGGGAAGTTAAAACCACTCCGGCCCCCGAGCCCTCCAACTATTTCGAACCGTCGAAGTGAATCGTCCAATAAGTGAGATCCGGCTTTTCTTCCGGGGTCTGCAATTCTGTCCAGTCGTTGATAAAGTCCACCAGTGCCTGAGATTTGATAGCCGTACGTGGTACGTATTTCAATTCATGCGGACTGAGCTCAATAGCCCACTTGGCTATTCTGCCTGTTGCTTCTCTATTCTGAATGATATCTCCCAACGGAGCCGAGCTGACCACCGTTATCGGATGCCCTTGGAAATAATGCTTCAACTTCCGGTTCGCCATGAACACCCCATACACCAATTTCTGCCAGTGAGGGTATCTTTGTTTGGACTCGATGAGTACCTCACTCACATAGTAAACCGGACATTGAACCGGATGCTCTTTCCCTGCTTCCTTGCGCTCAACCACAATTGCAACGCTAACTGCCCGTGTATTTGCAGCAACATACAATAGCAAAGGCTCCTTGTCAATAGGGGCGGCTAAAACCGGCGGCTTCACTAGTTGCTGTTTCAGATTCTCAAACGTTGTATTCGCTTCATCACTCCAGATGAACCGGTCCGTTTTCCTCAACATTTGATAGAGCGGGATCGCCTTTTCTCCTAAGCGACTGATGAACCGGCTCAGAGCCGTGATCCGTCCGGCTATGCGCTGAACATCGTTAATGCAGGCCGGTTTTGTCAAAGATGTGATGGCCTTGATCTTCTCCGGATTGGCTTCTATTCCCCGGTTTGAGACCAGGAACCCCAAAAGCTTACCAGCCGGGACACCAAAAGCACATTTCTCCGGATTGAGCATCATCTTGTAAGCCCGAAGATTGTCAAAGGTTTCTCTGAGATCCTCTATCATCGTCCTTTCCTCCTTTGATTTAACCACAATGTCATCCACATAAGCATGCACGTTCCTTCCTATCTGCCCTTTCAAGAAATTCTGAACACAACGCTGATACGTCGCCTGCGCACACTTGAGCCCAAAAGGCATAGACACATAGCAAAAAGCACCAAAAGGGGTTATGAATGCCGTCTTCTCTTGGTCTTCAACTGCCATTTTGATCTGGTGATAGCCTGAGTATGCATCCAGGAAACTCAGCCGCTCACACCCTGCTGTAGCATCAATAATCTGATCAATGCGAGGTAGAGCAAAAGGATCAGTTGGGCAAGCTTTATTGAGGTCTGTGTAATCCACGCACATCCTCCACTTCCCATTCTTCTTTAGAACTAGCACCGGGTTGGCCAACCATTCCGGATGAAACACTTCCACTATGAACCCTGCCGCCAAAAGCTTAGCCACTTCTTCTCCTATAGCCTTGCGCCTCTCTTCGTTGAAGCGGCGCAGATACTGCTTTACCGGTTTAAACTTCGGATCGATATTTAACTTGTGCTCAGCGAGTTCCCTCGGTATACCAGGCATGTCAGAGGGCTTCCATGCAAAGATATCCCGGTTCTCACGGATGAACTCGATGAGCGCGCTTTCCTATTTAGGATCCAAGTTAGCACTGATGGTGAACTGCTTGGATGAATCTCCGGGCACAAAATCGACCTGTTTAGTTTCTTCCGCTGATTTGAACTTCAAAGCCGGATCATGCTCAGTGGTTGGCTTCTTCAGCGGAGTCATGTCCGCCGGATCAACATTATCTTTGTAAAATTTTAACTCTTCCGCAGAACATACCGCTTCTGCATAAGCTGCATCACCTTCTTCACATTCCACTGCTATCTTACGACTGCCGTTGTCGGTGTACTAAGGTAGGGGTACCCTAGTACCCCAACTTGGGCACGGGCAGCGGCAGCTCCCCGCGGCAGGGTTCATCACGCGCTTACCGGAGACCTTCCTGCCCCTTATCTAGCCATTCAAAAACAAAGTATACAAGACAGAAGACCAAGACCCCGGCAAGAGGAGCTTGCCGGGAAGGCCGTCCCAGGCTCGAGATTGCTTAACTAGCACGAGGCCCTGGCAAGAGGAGCTTGTCAGGACGAATAGAAGATTTTATCTTAGAAGACCCGGCAAGGGCTCGGGGAGCGGCAAGCTTCCGGGCCCGGCAAGGTCGAGATCCCCGGCAAGGTGCTTGCCGGGGGAGGTGCGCCATGTGCCCGCGCTCCAGCTCATCGGCCCACGCGTCGCCCTGGGGCCACTCCAGGGACGCGTGGCGGATGGCTGTGCAGCCTGGGGGACACGGTGGCACTCCACGGCAGAGGATCCATCGCCGTGGCAGACGGAGACGCAACGGCGGGAGCTTTTGGGGTCGACGGCGACGGGCATTAAATGCCCTTGTCCCCCACTATTAAAGTAGGTATAGACCACTGTTCTGTACTGTAGCTCCACTGTTCCCGCACTGTTACAACTACCACCTCTTTTACATTTTTACCCCTTTCTCCTACGTTGACACCTGTCGGTGACCCCTTGCACTATAAAAGGAGGCCCATGCACAACGTGGAGGGGGTTCGAAACCTAGATTACTCTCACGCACGGTGTAGCTGCTTCTTCAAGCTCCCGAGCGCTCAACTCAATACACAACCAAGCAGGAGTAGGGTTTTACGCATCCGTGCGGCCCGAACCTGGGTAAAAACTGCCCGCGCGTCTGCCTCGATCTGCTCTTCGTGCCCCCTCCGCCCTCGTACCGCACAGACAAGGGGCTCCGGTCCCATAGGTGTTCGTGGCGGACAGTTTCCCCCGACATCTTTGGCGCGCCAGGTAGGGGGACGTCGAGGTTGTGCGAACCTGATCCGGCGTTCGCGCGGGCGCAATCTTCATTAACCTCTCCAAGTTTCGTCAACAACTTCATCAGCGACAACTCCATGGCCCCGAAGAAGAAGCCTTCGGAGGTCGGGGGCCCGTCTGCGTCTCATCCGCCGCCACCAGAGCCAACGGTGGGCGGGGGAGACGCCGTCGGAAGGGTGGTTGCCGGCGAGGACACTCACGGTGCCACCAGATCCAAGAACAGGACGGACGACCGGACCTCGGTCTCCGTGGACGCGCCACGTCCATCGCAACATACGACGACCCCGCAGCGCCATGCCACGGGAGGTGGTATCCGCTTGCTGGGACAAGGCCATACTGGAGGTTCGCGGGACGCCCCGGACCCCCGTCCGGGCACAGGCAAAGCGAAGGCGCCGGCACGGGACCCCGCTCCTTCTAACGTCGTTAGAAGTCCGAGCGTATCCCGCTCCTCGCACCGCTCGCCCGCGTTCCCCACTACTCCGGCAGAAGCGCTCGCAAGGGCGCAGCTGCTCCTCGATTTTCCTCCAGCAGCCGACAAAGCCGAGGAATGGAGGGCCACTATCCGGAGCCTGATAGACTTCGCCAACAACGACTCTCCGCAGCAGCCGTCGGCCTCACGGCCGCGGCAGGCCGAGAAGACGAAGGCTATCGGCGACAAGACTGCCGGGGGTGCGACAAGCGTGCACTCCCCGCCGCAGAAGCAGAAGACGCCGCCCCGCCGGAACAACCCCGACGACGGCTCCACAGCCTCGTCGGACCCGCGGGCCCGTCGGGACCAGCGCCAGGTCCTCGACGACCGGCGAGATGAAGACGCTCGGACCACGATCGAGCGCCGCCGAGAAGCTCGGCGACAATCCGACAAGAGAGCTGGGAACGCTGTCGACGCACCCGCGCCCGGTGAACCAGGCGACTTGCCGTATGCGGCAGGCTGCCCTGCGTTCACCCGCGAGCTGCGGCGCGTCCAGTGGCCCAGCATGAAGAACTTCAAGCCCGACGTACCGGAGAAGTACGACGGCAAGACGCACCCCTCGGAGTTTCTCAGCGTCTACACCATAGCAGTGCAAGCTGCCGGGGGGCGCGACGAGAAGATCCTAGCCAACTACTTCCCGCTCGTGCTGAAGCCGAACGTCCGTTCGTGGCTCATGCACTTGCCGGAAGGCTCTATCTCTTCTTGGGCCGACCTCTGCCATCAGTTTGTTGGCGCCTTCACCGGCGGCCACAAACCCCATGGCCAGGAGAGCGATCTCCACATTTTGGCCCAGAAGGAAGGCGAACCCCTGCGCAAGTATATCCAACGTTTCAGCCGGGTACAGCACAACATCCCCGACGTTCACCCTGCTGCGGTTATCAGCGCGTTCCATCAGAACGTGCGTAACCGCCGCATGCGTGAGGAGATGGCGATGACCAAGATCAGGGACGTCAGCGAGCTCTACGCTCTTGCCGACAAGTGCGCCCGTGCAGAAGAGGGGAGGAAACTCCCCGGGGAGGATGCTGGCGCAGGGGGAAGCGACAGCGACGACGCCGCCCCGGCAAGGAAGAGCCGGCGGCGGAACAACAGGAAGAAGGGCAAGAAGGAAGTGCTTGCCGTCGAGAAGTCCGGCAAGGAGGCCCCCGCCAAGCAAGCGTAGGCTGGCGGCTCCGGCAAGGAGCCTGCCCCTGCGGCGGCGGCCGACAAGCCGGGTAGCTCCGACAAGCAATACTGTAAGATTCACCGCACCAAGGGTCACGACCTCTCCAACTGTAAGCGCGTCGAGTACCTCGTCGAGCAGCAAAAGGCTGAGTACGAGAGGCGCGACAAGGAGAAGGCCCAAGGTGGCGGGGAAGAGCCCAGCAAGAAGCGGCCATTCAATGGCCGGGGAGGACGCCGCGGCAAGGCCAAGCAGCGGCAAGGAGATCGACCTCCCCGGGGCCGCGACAACGACGAAGACGACGATGAAGACATGGAGGACGACGAGAACAGCGAGCAGGAGTTCCAGAAGGCCACGGAAGTCCTGTGCGTCGACGGTGGCGCCTCCCTGCACACCTCCCACCGCCAGCTGAAACAGTGGGTGCGTGAGGTGAATGCAGCCGAGCCGCCCTTGGAGTCGCGCAGGCTCCTCAAATGGTCCAGCACGCCCATCATTTTTGACCTTTAGGATCACCCTGACCGCACCACTGCGGTCGGGTGCTTGCCGATGCTGGTCTCACCCACCATCCGCAACCTCAAGGTCACCAAAATGTTGGTTGACGGCGGGGCCGGGCTGAACTTGATCTCCTCTGCTGTGATCAAGAAACTCCAGATTCAAGACGGCGAGCTCGAAGAGACCGGTTCATTCCAAGGAATCAACCCGGGAAGGAGCAAGCCCAAGGGAAAGATTACTCTGCCGGTGACCTTTGGCGGGGAGCTCAACTTCAGAACTGAACGCATCACCTTTGACGTTGCTGATATTCCATTGCCCTACAATGGGATACTCGGCCGTCCCGCCCTCGCCAAGTTCATGGCAGCTTCCCACTATGCCTACAACGTGCTGAAGATGCCGGGGCCGATAAGCGTCATCACTGTCCACAGCGACAAGAAAGATGCGCTTATTTGCGCCGACAAGATTTACCGGGATGCGGCAGCTGCGGCCGAGAAGGATACTCTTGCCGCTGAAGCTCCCGGGGGGAAGAAGACGAAGACCAAGTCCGGCAAGTGCTCTGGGACACACTCCGGCAACCGCACCTCTTCGGAGTGCTGCGCCGCCGTCGAGGACGTTCCATCGAGCTCCACCGGCAAGAGCAAGAAAGGAATGGCTGCTCCTCCGGCAACCAAGAAGGTGTCCGCAAAGGAGGATGGCACTGGTGGTACCTTCACCATCAGCGCCACCCTCGACAGCAAATAGGAAAGCGCGCTCGTCGCCTTCATGCGGGCGAATGTCGATGTGTTTGCTTGGCAACCATCTGACATCCCCGGTGTTCCCAGGAAGGTGATTGAGCACAAGCTTGCTGTCTGCCCTCATGCGCGGCCCATCAAGCAAAAAGTGAGGAAGCAAGCCGTGGAGCGCCAAGAGTTCATCAACGAGGAGATCAAGAAACTAGAGGCAGCAGGCCTAGTTAGAGGTGTGATCCATCCGACGTGGTTGGCAAACCCAGTCGTCGTGCGCAAAGCCAACGGGAAGTGGAGACTGTGTATAGACTTCACTGATGTCAATAAAGCATGTCCCAAGGATCCCTTCCCTTTGCCGCGCATTGACCAGATCGTTGACTCCACTGCCGGATGTGAGCTACTCTGTTTTCTTGATGCATACTCAGGCTATCACCAGATTTTCATGGCTAAGGAAGATGAAGAGAAGACTGCATTTATCACTCCATGTGGCACATATTGCTTTATCCGCATTCCATTTGGACTGAAAAATGCAGGCTCCACTTTTGCAAGGGTAGTGTACACTGCTTTTGAGCCACAGATCCACAGGAATGTAGAAGCCTACATGGATGACATCGTGGTGAAGAGCAAGAGCAAAGAAACACTGATTCAAGACTTAGAAGAAACGTTTCAGAACCTGCGCAGGATACAGCTCAAGCTGAACCCCGAGAAGTGCGTCTTTGGAGTTCCCTCCGGCAAGCTTCTCGGGTTCTTTGTATCACAAAGGGGGATTGAAGCCAATCCCGACAAGATCAAAGCCATCGAGCAGATAGAAGCCCCGAAGCGCGTCAAGGATGTCAGAAGGCTTGCAGGTTGCGTTGCTGCCCTCAGTAGGTTCATTTCAAAATCCGCGGAACGCGCCCTACCTTTCTTCAAAATCTTGAAGAAGGCAGGTCCCATGAAGTGGACTCCGGAAGCGGAGGCGGCGTTGCAGGATTTGAAACGGTACCTGTCCTCCACTCCTATACTTGTCGCACCTAAACCACAGGAAAAGTTGTTGCTATACTTAGCGGCAACCAACCAGGTGGTTAGTGCTGCGTTGGTAGCGGAGAGGGAGTCCGACGAGGAGCCAGCGTCACCGGCAAGCGAATCTAGCGACAAGCAGGGGGCTGTCCCGACAAGCTCTGGCCCCGACAAGGAAGATTCTGCGCAGGAACAAGGAGAGGTGCGGAAGAAGATGGTGCAGCGCCCAGTGTATTTTGTAAGTTCCCTTCTCCAGGGAGCTAGATCAAGGTACTCCGGTGTGCAAAAATTGCTTTTCGGCCTCCTCATGGCCTCGAGGAAGCTGCGCCACTACTTCCAAGCCCATGAGATAACAGTGGTCACTCGCTTTCCGTTGAAGAGGATATTACACAATCCAGAGGCAACAGGCAGGATCGTCGAGTGGGCACTGGAACTGTCAAGCTTCGGACTCAAATTTGAAAGTACTTCAACCATTCAGAGCCGAGCTTTGGCAGAATTCATCGCTGAGTGGACCCCAACGCCAGAAGAAGAAGTTCAAGAAACGAGTGTACCCGTGCAAGAAGCGACAAGTGAATGGGTAATGTATTTTGACGGTGCCTTCTCGTTGCAAGGCGCCGGTGCTGGCGTGGTACTCATCGCGCCCACCGGAGAACACCTCAAATATGTTATCCAGATGCACTTTCCCAGGGAGCAGGCGACAAACAACACCGCAGAATATGAAGGCTTGCTTGCCGGCCTCAGGATTGCGGCCGAACTTGGGATCAGGAAGCTGATTGTGCGGGGCGATTCTCAGTTGGTGGTCCGACAAGTCAACAAGAGCTACCAGAGCCCTTTGATGGAAGCATATGTAGATGAAGTGAGGAAGCTTGAAGAACACTTTGAAGGTCTGCAAATGGAGCACATCCCGAGAGCTCAAAATGAAATTGCAGATGGCCTTTCAAAGTGTGCTGCGATGAAGCTACCTGTGGAACCAGGGACCTTTTTGCTCAAGCTGACTCAACCATCAGTTACACCATCAGTTGGGCAGTCCAAGAAGAGAAAGTTGGTCTCCGGCGACTACTTGCCGGCGGATCTTCCTGAACCCGCCGCCAAAGTTCCCAAGACCAACGACAACGCTGAGGAACAGTCTGCTCCTGCAAGCCCTCGGGCTTGTGCAGTTGAAGCAAGTGTTCCCGACAAGCCTCGCCCCGGCGAACTTGCCGGGGGACCGTCAGCTCCGACAGGACCAGAGGTCTTTGCCGTAGAAGCTGGGGTTCCCGCAGCGGCCCTCGAGCCTTTAGTCCTTGCCGTCGAGCCCCGGGCTCCGGCATGGGCACAGCAGATCGTCCGTTTTCTGCAAACTGGAGAACTTCCCGACGACCCTCAAGAGATAGAGAAGATAACCAGGCAGTCAAGTATGTATCAATTTGTAGATAACGAGCTGTACAGAAGAAGACTCAATGGTGTCAGGTTGAAGTGCATCTCCAGAGAAGATGGACAGAAGCTGTTGGCAGAAATACACGGAGGCATATGCGGCCACCACATTGGCACAAGGGCACTTGCCGGGAAAGCTTTCCGGCAAGGATTCTTTTGGCAAGAAGCCCTCCAAGATGCAACCGCACTAGTAACCAAGTGTGAAGCGTGCCAGTTCCATGCAAAGCAAATACATCAGCCAGCTCAAGCTCTCCAAACAATCCCTTTGTCATGGCCCTTCTCGGTCTGGGGGCTCGATATCCTCGGCCCTTTCCCTCGCGCTGTCGGGGGCTTTGAGTACTTGTACGTTGCAATCGACAAGTTCACAAAGTGGCCAGAAGTGGAGCCAGTGAGAAAGGTGACAGCACAGTCAGCAGTCAGGTTCTTCAGGTCGATTGTTTGCCGTTTCGGGATCCCTAACAGGATCATCACCGACAACGGTACACAATTCACTAGTCGCACCTTCATGCAGTACGTCCAAGACCTTGGCGCCAAGGTCTGTTTCGCTTCTGTTGCTCACCCGAGGAGCAACGGCCAAGCGGAGAGGGCAAATGCTGAAGTGCTGCGCGGACTCAAGACAAGGACCTTTGACAGGCTGCGCAAGTGCGGAAGGAATGGGATAGAGGAGCTCCCGGCGGCTCTTTGGTCAATCAGAACGACACCGAGTCGAGCCACCGGGCAGACACCTTTTGCTCTAGTCTATGGAGCAGAAGCAGTTCTCCCCACGGAACTCGTATACGGATCTCCTCGAGTGCTCGCTTATGATGAGCTCGAGCAAGAGCAACTGCGGCAAGATGACGCATTGCTCCTTGAGGAGGGACGTCTCCAGGCTGCTGTACGAGCTGCTCGATACCAGCAAGCTTTGCGCCGCTACCATAGCCGCAAAGTCAAGGCCAGGAGTCTCGAGGAAGGCGACCTTGTTCTTCGGCGTGTTCAGTCCGCCAAGAATTCCAACAAGTTGACGCCGAAGTGGGAAGGCCCTTATCGGGTGAGACAAGTTACGAGGCCCGGCGCTGTCCGCCTCGAGACCGAAGAAGGCTTACCGGTGAGCAACTCCTGGAACATAGAGCATCTTCGCAAGTTTCACCCCTAAGGCGCGGTTGCCGTGATCCGCTCCGGCAACCACCTTTTGTACAAGCCTTGCCGCTGTTGCATGTAACCCTTTGTACAAAGCCGGGCGCAGACCCCGTGCATCAGTAAAGATTTCGTGTTTTCGCATCGATTGCCT
Organism: Secale cereale; assembly: GCA_902687465.1. Lineage (NCBI taxonomy): Eukaryota > Viridiplantae > Streptophyta > Magnoliopsida > Poales > Poaceae > Secale > Secale cereale. Next base: position 795,719,628 of record LR738711.1, read on the forward strand.
TTCGCATGCTTCTCTTTGATATTTGCGTGTTTTATTTGGCATTTGATGCAACACTTAGATACTCGGTAAGCACTATTACGCCGAAAGGCGACATGCTTGTTTTCCTCTCCTTTTCCTTTTTCTCTCAAGCAGAAGGGACGCTCCTCGCGCACAAGTTTGCCGGGGGGGGAAGAGATGGAGGAGGAACTAGGTGCCGTTCAAGTGAGAAGAGCCTTACCGGGAAGCAAACAACATGAGCAAGCAGCTTATGAAAGATAAGTTGTTAGAATTTGACCAGTTCAAATTTTAAATTTTGGTTGTCTTCCTTGAACGATCACACTTTGCATGGAAAACCTGTGCGCGGAGGAACCTACCCGTGGCTTGCCGCACCCTTATCTTGTTTTCGAGTTCACTCAACGATTTAAGTGAGCTGCGACAAGTGTCGCGCCCTTGCCTCGTTTCCGAGTACACTCAGCAAGCTAAGTGCGTTGCGACCTGCTGCGGCAAGGTTGCTTGCCGGCGAGGACCTTGGCCAGCAGGCTGCTCAGAGTCCAGCACTCAGCGCTCGCGGCAAGGGCCCCTTGCCGGCAAGCTCCCCGGGAGCGTAGGGTGAAAAACATACAAAGTCAAAGATTGGAACAAGGAAGATAACATTGCACTGATTGATTAAAGTAAAGCAAATATCTTACAAAGATAACTTGTCGCAATGGACTAATGAGTTCATAACATAACATGCAGCAACAAAAAGATAAAGATAGATGGGGCCCTAGTCTACGCGGTCGCCCTCCTTCCTGCCAAGCTTTGCCACCTTGGCGATGATGTGGCTGACCTGCTCCTTCAGGGCCTCCGTGTTCGCATCCTCCGGCAGGCTGCGAAGAACGTTCGTGAGGTTGATCCCCGGGTTGCGGAACACGATCTTCGTCAAGACCCGCTCCAGAGTTCCCGCGCAGAGACGGCGCGACTCCTCGGCCAGCTGCGCGGGGATGCGGTTCCGGAGACCTGCAAGGGCCGGAGCGACGCCTCTGAAGAAGAGGCTGAGCTTGGCGCTGTGCGGGAGATCTGGATCCGGCGAGTAGATAAGATGCTCGGCCTTCAAAGCAAGCAACTCCTGGTCAATGTTGGACGCAGAAGAAGCCAGCTCTTCGGTCCACGCCTCGATGGTTTGCCGGAATAGCTCAGACGCCTTGTTGACGCTATCCACCAAAGTCCGCTCCTTGCGGAGCTCCTCCTTCAGCTTGTCTTCTCGAAGCTTGGCGGCGTCAATTGAATCCCTCAGAGTTGAGACCTTCAGCTCCAAGTCTTCGATGGAATCCTTGGCGGCCTTCAACTCGTCGCCCTTCTTTGATAAGCTTACTTGGAGCTCCGCGTTGGTGTGGGCGTCCTTCTCGCGCTCAGTAATGAGCGCGGCAACCTTCTCGGCGCTCACCTTCATCGCCTTCTCCAACTGGATGACCTTGGCGGCGAGCTCCTTCTTGGCGTCTTCCGCGGCAGCAGCAGCGGCTTTCGCCTCCTTCAGCTCCCCGCCAAGAGCAGCCTCGCGAGCGGCAAGGTCCTCCTCGTGGGAGTCGAGATCCACCTTCCGCTGCGCGAGCTCTCCCTCTCGCCGGGACATCTCCACCCCGGCGAGCCGTTGCTGTTCCTCAGCCTCGGCCTTCTCCAGCACCCATTCTTCATATTCGCCGGCAAGGCGCTCGCGCGCCTCCGCCACCTCGCGGAGGCCCGCCTTGTGGGCAGCGCTGAGCTCCGCCGCACGCTTCTCCATTTCGGCGGCGGCCTTGGCGGCAAGCGCTTCCCGAGAGGCGAGCTTCGCCTGCCTGGCCCGGTAAAGGGCCAGGAGTCGGTGGAGAAGCTTCTCCTCCTCGGGCCCATCTCCTTCGCCGGGCGCCTCGACGACTGTCAGACCCGCGGAGGCGAGGACTTCTCCGTCAAACGCCTCGCCCTCCGCGGGAGCTCTTGATGAAGACCCCCAAGGCACTTGGATAAAGATGCCATTGGGGGCACGAAGATAGTAACCAGCTGGCTCCTCGCCGGCGGAGGGACCGGCGGCCGGTGCAGCATCTGATGCTCCCGCCACCTCCGGGTTGGCGGTGCGGTCGCCGTCCCCCTCCCCGGCCGCTGCATCGGCAGCCGGAGCGGACTCCTGCACGGCCGGCTCGGTGGTTTCGGCCGTCTCCGCGGTGGCCTCGGCCATCTCCACGACGACGGGAGCGTCATCGCCGCCGCCCTGCGCGCCCTCCTCATCCTCGATATTGATGACCTCGGTCTCCATCGGTGCGGGAGGAGGAGGAGGAAGATCTAAGAGAAGAAGAAAAAGAAGTTCAAAATCAAGCAAAGATCCAAAAAGAAGCAAAGTCAAGAAAACCAAGTACAGAACGTACCGTGGCGGACGTCCTCTGCGGCGGGCTCCCTTGCCGGGGAGCTCGGCCCTGGCGGAGTGGCCGTCCTCGCCGGGCTGCTCGCCCTTGGCGGGGTACTCTGCCTTGGCGGAGTACCCGCCCTTGGCGGAGCGCTCTCCCTCGCCGGAGAGTTTTGCCTTGCCGGGGACGGCGGGGCCTGCGGCTAGTACTTCCGAGCTCCCCGGGGAGTGGTGCCGCTCTGCGCCAGCAGCGCCCGGGATCGCCTTGTCGCTATGATGCCCGCGTGCGACTCTCATGGAGTGGAGCGCACGTGGATTGCGCCCAAGCCCATCGACGTCCTCGAGTTCTACGACCGCCTTGTGGAGGTGTTGGAGAAGAAGGACGATCTCAAGCTGCACACGCGGGCCACCACCGACCAAGAGATTGCTTACATAGCTTCTCGCGCTGAAGAAGTCGCCGCAGCCTCGGCGGCGGGAAACTTTGGATACACACCCGCGGAGGCGGAAGCCGCGGATGCCGCCAGCCAGGCGGACAATGAGGAGATTCGCAAGCTGCTAGAGCTCCCTCCCGACGCGCTCGCCGTGATCCCCTCGCTGAGGCACTCTGGGATCAGTGGGATCGCGACGGAGGCCGCGGCAATGGAGGGCACCGCCGGAGGAAGCAGAGGCGCCGCGAGGGGCGGAGGCGCCAAGGGGAAGAGGGCCGCATCGTCAGATGCTGGGCCCAGCGAGCCGGCCGAGGCAGAGGAGGAGGAGGAGGAGGAGGCCGAAGGCTCCGGCGGATCGACAGAGTTGTACGCCGACGACCTCTCCTCGTCGGAGAGCTCCCCGCCCCCGGCAAGCCCGAAGCAGTCCCCGTTGAAGCGTCTCCGCAAGGCGGCGACGGGAGAGCAGACGCGAGCGCCCCGGCAACAGCCAGCTCGCCGGGCAGCTCCCCGGCCGAGCCAAGCCGTGCCAAGGGCGGCCGGCGTGCCGGCCACGGCAGAGGCGTCCCGCAGGCCGGCACCGAGCCGGCAAGGATCTTCTCGGAGCGGAGCAGCTGCTCCGCCCCCTTCTCGGGCGCCGGCCACCACAGGGGCTGGGCCTACGCAGCCCCCAGCCCCGGTGGCTCCGAAACGCGCGAGGGAACCTTCATCCTCCGCTCCTCGCGCCGACGCGCCCACCGTGGAGTTCGACTTCTCCGCGCTGAGCGAGGACGACGAGGAGGACCAAGAGTAAGGACCCGAGACCTTACTCCTTCTTGATTTTTATATCTCGATTGTTGCTGACGCTTGATTTTGTTTGTTGCTTGTGATTGCAGGACCTTGGAGCAGCGCGCGAAGAGGGTCAAGGTGCCCACAGTTGAGGTCGGGGAAGACCCATCTGTCGCGGAAGCAGAGATCGCGCCGGAGCCGAGCTTGCCGGACCCGAGCGCCGCTCCGGGGAGCAGCCCCCAGCGCAGCCCCCAGCGTAAGTTAGAGGTTTACTGTTTTTGCTCGTCGGGGCGCGCTTAGGGCTTTGATCTCTGAATGTCTTGGTTCTTCTATCTTCTCTTGTGCAGAGGTGGAGCCGCAGCGGGAAGAGCGCCCGGAGGCCGTCACCGAGGAGCCGCAGGCCCCGCCGTCCCCGGCAAGGCAAAACTCTCCGGCGAGGAGTCGCGCCGTCTCTGCGCGGGAACTCTGGAGCGGGTCTTGACGAAGATTGTGTTCCGCAACCCGGGGATCAACCTGACGAACGTTCTTCGCAGCTTGCCGGAGGATGCGAACACGGAGGCCCTGAAGGAGCAGGTCAGCCACATCATCGCCAAGGTGGCAAAGCTTGGCAGGAAGGAGGGCGACCGCGTAGACTAGGGCCCCATCTATCTTTATCTTTTTGTTGCTGCATGTTATGTTATGAACTCATTAGTCCATTGCGACAAGTTATCTTTGTAAGATATTTGCTTTACTTTAATCAATCAGTGCAATGTTATCTTCCTTGTTCCAATCTTTGACTTTGTATGTTTTTCACCCTACGCTCCCGGGGAGCTTGCCGGCAAGGGGCCCTTGCCGCGAGCGCTGAGTGCTGGACTCTGAGCAGCCTGCTGGCCAAGGTCCTCGCCGGCAAGCAACCTTGCCGCAGCAGGTCGCAACGCACTTAGCTTGCTGAGTGTACTCGGAAACGAGGCAAGGGCGCGACACTTGTCGCAGCTCACTTAAATCGTTGAGTGAACTCGAAAACAAGATAAGGGTGCGGCAAGCCACGGGTAGGTTCCTCCGCGCACAGGTTTTCCATGCAAAGTGTGATCGTTCAAGGAAGACAACCAAAATTTAAAATTTGAACTGGTCAAATTCTAACAACTTATCTTTCATAAGCTGCTTGCTCATGTTGTTTGCTTCCCGGTAAGGCTCTTCTCACTTGAACGGCACCTAGTTCCTCCTCCATCTCTTCCCCCCCCGGCAAACTTGTGCGCGAGGAGCGTCCCTTCTGCTTGAGAGAAAAAGGAAAAGGAGAGGAAAACAAGCATGTCGCCTTTCGGCGTAATAGTGCTTACCGAGTATCTAAGTGTTGCATCAAATGCCAAATAAAACACGCAAATATCAAAGAGAAGCATGCGAAAGGCAATCGATGCGAAAACACGAAATCTTTACTGATGCACGGGGTCTGCGCCCGGCTTTGTACAAAGGGTTACATGCAACAGCGGCAAGGCTTGTACAAAAGGTGGTTGCCGGAGCGGATCACGGCAACCGCGCCTTAGGGGTGAAACTTGCGAAGATGCTCTATGTTCCAGGAGTTGCTCACCGGTAAGCCTTCTTCGGTCTCGAGGCGGACAGCGCCGGGCCTCGTAACTTGTCTCACCCGATAAGGGCCTTCCCACTTCGGCGTCAACTTGTTGGAATTCTTGGCGGACTGAACACGCCGAAGAACAAGGTCGCCTTCCTCGAGACTCCTGGCCTTGACTTTGCGGCTATGGTAGCGGCGCAAAGCTTGCTGGTATCGAGCAGCTCGTACAGCAGCCTGGAGACGTCCCTCCTCAAGGAGCAATGCGTCATCTTGCCGCAGTTGCTCTTGCTCGAGCTCATCATAAGCGAGCACTCGAGGAGACCCGTATACGAGTTCCGTGGGGATAACTGCTTCTGCCCCGTAGACTAGGGCAAAGGGTGTCTGTCCGGTGGCTCGATTCGGTGTCGTTCTGATTGACCAAAGAGCCGCCGGGAGCTCCTCTATCCAATTCCTTCCGCACTTGCGCAGCCTGTCAAAGGTCCTTGTCTTGAGTCCGCGCAGCACTTCAGCATTTGCCCTCTCCGCTTGACCGTTGCTCCTCGGGTGAGCAACAGAAGCGAAACAGACCTTGGCGCCAAGGTCTTGGACGTACTGCATGAAGGTGCGACTAGTGAATTGTGTACCGTTGTCGGTGATGATCCTGTTAGGGATCCCGAAACGGCAAACAATCGACCTGAAGAACCTGACTGCTGACTGTGCTGTCACCTTTCTCACTGGCTCCACTTCTGGCCACTTTGTGAACTTGTCGATTGCAACGTACAAGTACTCAAAGCCCCCGACTGCGCGAGGGAAAGGGCCGAGGATATCGAGCCCCCAGACCGAGAAGGGCCATGACAAAGGGATTGTTTGGAGAGCTTGAGCTGGCTGATGTATTTGCTTTGCATGGAACTGGCACGCTTCACACTTGGTTACTAGTGCGGTTGCATCTTGGAGGGCTTCTTGCCAAAAGAATCCTTGCCGGAAAGCTTTCCCGGCAAGTGCCCTTGTGCCAATGTGGTGGCCGCATATGCCTCCGTGTATTTCTGCCAACAGCTTCTGTCCATCTTCTCTGGAGATGCACTTCAACCTGACACCATTGAGTCTTCTTCTGTACAGCTCGTTATCCACAAATTGATACATACTTGACTGCCTGGTTATCTTCTCTATCTCTTGAGGGTCGTCGGGAAGTTCTCCAGTTTGCAGAAAACGGACGATCTGCTGTGCCCATGCCGGAGCCCGGGGCTCGACGGCAAGGACTAAAGGCTCGAGGGCCGCTGCGGGAACCCCAGCTTCTACGGCAAAGACCTCTGGTCCTGTCGGAGCTGACGGTCCCCCGGCAAGCTCGCCGGGGCGAGGCTTGTCGGGAACACTTGCTTCAACTGCACAAGCCCGAGGGCTTGCAGGAGCAAACTGTTCCTCAGCGTTCTTGTCGTTGATCTTGGGGACCTTGGCGGCGGTTTCTGGAAGATCCGCCGGCAAGTAGTCGCCGGAGACCAACTTTCTCTTCTTAGACTGCCCAATTGATGGTGTAACTGATGGTTGAGTTAGCTTGAGCAGGAAGGTCCCTGGTTCCACAGGTAACTTCATCGCAGCACACTTTGAAAGGCCATCTGCAATTTCATTCTGAGCTCTCGGGACATGCTCCATCTGCAGACCTTCAAAGTGCTCTTCAAGCTTCCTCACTTCATCTACATATGCTTCCATCAAAGGGCTCTGGTAGCTCTTGTTGACTTGCCGGACCACCAACTGAGAATCTCCACGTACAATCAGCTTTCTGATCCCAAGTTCAGCCGCAATTCTGAGGCCGGCGAGCAAGCCTTCATACTCTGCAGTATTGTTTGTCGCTTGCTCTCTTGGGAAGTGCATCTGGATAATATACTTGAGGTGCTCTCCGGTGGGCGCGATGAGTACCACGCCGGCACCGGCGCCTTGCAGCGAGAAGGCACCATCAAAGTACATTACCCATTCACTTGTTGCTTCTTGCACGGGTGCGCTTGTTTCTTGAACTTCTTCTTCTGGCGTTGGGGTCCACTCAGCAATGAACTCTGCCAAAGCTCGGCTCTGAATGGTTGAAGTACTTTCAAACTTGAGTCCGAAGCTTGACAGTTCCAGTGCCCACTCGACGATCCTGCCTGTTGCCTCTGGATTGTGCAATATCCTCTTCAATGGAAAGCGAGTGACCACTGTTATCTCATGGGCTTGGAAGTAGTGGCGCAGCTTCCTCGAGGCCATGAGAAGGCCGAAAAGCAATTTTTGCACACCAGAGTACCTTGATCTAGCTCCCTGGAGAAGGGAACTTACAAAATACACTGGGCGCTGCACCATCTTCTTCCGCACCTCTTCCTTTTCCTGCGCAGAGTCTTCCTTGTCGGGGCCAGAGCTTGTCGGGACAGCCCCCTGCTTGTCGCTGGATTCGGTTGCCGGTGGTGTGACCTCCTCGGCCATTGAATGGCCGCTTCTTGCTGGGCTCTTCCCCGCCACCTTGGGCCTTCTCCTTGTCGCGCCTCTCGTACTCAGCTTTTTGCTGCTCGACGAGGTACTCGACGCGCTTGCAGTTGGAGAGGTCGTGACCCTTGGTGCGGTGAATCTTGCAGTATTGCTTGTCGGAGCTACCCGGCTTGTCGGCCGCCGCCGCAGGGGCAGGCTCCTTGCCGGAGCCGCCAGCCTGCGCTTGCTTGGCGGGGGCCTCCTTGCCGGACTTCTCGACGGCAAGCACTTCCTTCTTGCCCTTCTTCCTGTTGTTCCGCCGCCGGCTCTTCTTTGCCGGGGCGGCGTCGTCGCTGTCGCTTCCCCCTGCGCCAGCATCCTCCCCGGGGAGTTTCCTCCCCTCTTCTGCACGGGCGCACTTGTCGGCAAGAGCGTAGAGCTCGCTGACGTCCCTGATCTTGGTCATCGCCATCTCCTCACGCATGCGGCGGTTACGCACGTTCTGATGGAACGCGCTGATAACCGCAGCAGGGTGAACGTCGGGGATGTTGTGCTGCACCCGGCTGAAACGTTGGATATACTTGCGCAGGGATTCGCCTTCCTTCTGGGCCAAAATGTGGAGATCACTCTCCTGGCCATGGGGTTTGTGGCCGCCGGTGAAGGCGCCAACAAACTGATGGCAGAGGTCGGCCCAAGAAGAGATAGAGCCTTCCGGCAAGTGCATGAGCCACGAACGGACGTTCGGCTTCAGCACGAGCGGGAAGTAGTTGGCTAGGATCTTCTCGTCGCGCCCCCCGGCAGCTTGCACTGCTATGGTGTAGACGCTGAGAAACTCCGAGGGGTGCGTCTTGCCGTCGTACTTCTCCGGTACGTCGGGCTTAAAGTTCTTCATGCTGGGCCACTGGACGCGCCGCAGCTCGCGGGTGAACGCAGGGCAGCCTGCCGCGTACGGCAAGTCGCCTGGTTCACCGGGCGCGGGTGCGTCGACAGCGTTCCCAGCTCTCTTGTCGGATTGTCGCCGAGCTTCTCGGCGGCGCTCGATCGTGGTCCGAGCGTCTTCATCTCGCCGGTCGTCGAGGACCTGGCGCTGGTCCCGACGGGCCCGCGGGTCCGACGAGGCTGTGGAGCCGTCGTCGGGGTTGTTCCGGCGGGGCGGCGTCTTCTGCTTCTGCGGCGGGGAGTGCACGCTTGTCGCACCCCCGGCAGTCTTGTCGCCGATAGCCTTCGTCTTCTCGGCCTGCCGCAGCCGTGAGGCCGACGGCTGCTGCGGAGAGTCGTTGTTGGCGAAGTCTATCAGGCTCCGGATAGTGGCCCTCCATTCCTCGGCCTTGTCGGCCGCTGGAGGAAAATCGAGGAGCAGCTGCGCCCTTGCGAGCGCTTCTGCCGGAGTAGTGGGGAACGCGGGCGAGCGGTGCGAGGAGCGGGATACGCTCGGACTTCTAACGACGTTAGAAGGAGCGGGGTCCCGTGCCGGCGCCTTCGCTTTGCTTGTGCCCGGACGGGGGTCCGGGGCGTCCCGCGAACCTCCAGTATGGCCTTGTCCCAGCAAGCGGATACCACCTCCCGTGGCATGGCGCTGCGGGGTCGTCGTATGTTGCGATGGACGTGGCGCGTCCACGGAGACCGAGGTCCGGTCGTCCGTCCTGTTCTTGGATCTGGTGGCACCGTGAGTGTCCTCGCCGGCAACCACCCTTCCGACGGCGTCTCCCCCGCCCACCGTTGGCTCTGGTGGCGGCGGATGAGACGCAGACGGGCCCCCGACCTCCGAAGGCTTCTTCTTCGGGGCCATGGAGTTGTCGCTGATGAAGTTGTTAACGAAACTTGGAGAGGTTAATGAAGATTGCGCCCGCGCGAACGCCGGATCAGGTTCGCACAACCTCGACGCCCCCTACCTGGCGCGCCAAAGATGTCGGGGGAAACTGTCCGCCACGAACACCTATGGGACCGGAGCCCCTTGTCTGTGCGGTACGAGGGCGGAGGGAGCACGAAGAGCAGATCGAGGCAGACGCGCGGGCAGTTTTTACCCAGGTTCGGGCCGCACGGATGCGTAAAACCCTACTCCTGCTTGGTTGTGTATTGAGTTGAGCGCTCGGGAGCTTGAAGAAGCAGCTACACCGTGCGTGAGAGTAATCTAGGTTTCGAACCCCCTCCACGTTGTGCATGGGCCTCCTTTTATAGTGCAAGGGGTCACCGACAGGTGTCAACGTAGGAGAAAGGGGTAAAAATGTAAAAGAGGTGGTAGTTGTAACAGTGCGGGAACAGTGGAGCTACAGTACAGAACAGTGGTCTATACCTACTTTAATAGTGGGGGACAAGGGCATTTAATGCCCGTCGCCGTCGACCCCAAAAGCTCCCGCCGTTGCGTCTCCGTCTGCCACGGCGATGGATCCTCTGCCGTGGAGTGCCACCGTGTCCCCCAGGCTGCACAGCCATCCGCCACGCGTCCCTGGAGTGGCCCCAGGGCGACGCGTGGGCCGATGAGCTGGAGCGCGGGCACACAGCGCACCTCCCCCGGCAAGCACCTTGCCGGGGATCTCGATCTTGCCGGGCCCGGAAGCTTGCCGCTCCCCGAGCCCTTGCCGGGTCTTCTAAGATGAAATCTTCTATTCGTCCTGACAAGCTCCTCTTGCCAGGGCCTCGTACTAGTTAAGCAATCTCGAGCCTGGGACGGCCTTCCCGGCAAGCTCCTCTTGCCGGGGTCTTGGTCTTCTGTCTTGTATACTTTGTTTTTGAATGGCTAGATAAGGGTCAGGAAGGTCTCCGGCAAGCGCGTGGTGAACCCTGCCGCGGGGAGCTGCCGCTGCCCGTGCACAAGTTGGGGTACTAGGGTACCCCTACCTTAGTACACCGACAGCATATCACTTTGGTGTTCAGGTCCTGGGCGCCCCACCCATGTATGGATACAATAGGGTGTTAGGCCAACTCTCGCGAAGAAACGGTGATCAAAGAAAATACAAAAATCAACCTAGAGTCCGAATTGATCGAGACTCTCAAAGCAAGTGAGAACAAGCTCCGATTTCGTCATTTTCATAGGCGTTGGAAAGCTATTGGGGAATTGAGGTGATAGGACTTCTAGTTTTTATGATCTGGAGGATTTTACATACGTGCACACACAGGATCACGTGCGTGGAAAATTCTGAGCCCAAAAAGGGTCGTCTTGGCCCTCAAAAATGGCCTGCAGGATTGGAAAAAATGAAAGTTATCGCAATTACAGCTCAAATTTTGATGAACCGGCGTATCACTTTGGTGTTCAGGTCCTGGGCGCCCCACCCATGTATGGATACAATAGGGTGTTAGGCCAACTCTCGCGAAGAAACGGTGATCAAAGAAAATACAAAAATCAACCTAGAGTCCGAATTGATCGAGACTCTCAAAGCAAGTGAGAACAAACTCCGATTTCATCATTTTCATAGGCGTTGGAAAGCTATTGGGGAATTGAGGTGATAGGACTTCTAGTTTTTACGATCTGGAGGATTTTACATACGTGCACACACAGGATCACGTGCGCGGAAAATTTTGAGACCAAAAAGGGTCGTCTTGGCCCTCAAAAATGGCCTGCAGGATTGGAAAAAATGAAAGTTATCGCAATCACAGCTCAAATTTTGATGAGCCGGCATATCACTTTGGTGTTCAGGTCCTGGGGGCCCCACCCATGTATGGATACAATAGGGTGTTAGGCCAACTCTCACGAAGAAACGGTGATCAAAGAAAATACAAAAATCAACCTAGAGTCCGAATTGATCGAGACTCTCAAAGCAAGTGAGAACAAGCACCGATTTCGTCGTTTTCATAGGCGTTGGAAAGCAATTGGGGAATTGAGGTGATAGGACTTCAAGTCTTTACGATCTGGAGGATTTTACATACGTGCACACAGAGGATCACATGCGTGGAAAATTCTGAGCCCAAAAAGGGTCGTCTTGGCCCTCAAAAATGGCCTGCAGGATTGGAAAAAATGAAAGTTATCGCAATTACAGCTCAAATTTTGATGAGCCGGCATATCACTTTGGTGTTCAGGTCCTGGGCGCCCCACCCATGTATGGATACAATAGGGTGTTAGGCCAACTCTCGCGAAGAAACGGTGATCAAAGAAAATACAAAAATCAACCTAGAGTCCGAATTGATCGAGACTCTCAAAGCAAGTGAGAACAAGCACCGATTTCGTCGTTTTCATAGGCGTTGGAAAGCTATTGGGGAATTGAGGTGATAGGACTTCTAGTTTTTACGATCTGGAGGATTTTACATACGTGCACACACAGGATCATGTGCGCGGAAAATTGTGAGACCAAAAAGGGTCGTCTTGGCCCTCAAAAATGGCCTGCAGGATTGGAAAAAATGAAAGTTATCGCAATTACAGCTCAAATTTTGATGAGCCGGCATATCACTTTGGTGTTCAGGTCCTTGGCGCCCCACCCATGTATGTATACAATAGGGTGTTAGGCCAACTCTCGCGAAGAAACGGTGATCAAAGAAAATACAAAAATCAACCTAGAGTCCGAATTGATCGAGACTCTCAAAGCAAGTGAGAACAAGCACCGCTTTCGTCGTTTTCATAGGCGTTGGAAAGCTATTGGGGAATTGAGGTGATAGGACTTCTAGTGTTTACGATCTGGAGGATTTTACATACGTGCACACACAGGATCACGTGCGCGGAAAATTTTGAGACCAAAAAGGGTCGTCTTGGCCCTCAAAAATGGCATGCAGGATTGGAAAAAATGAAAGTTATCGCAATTACAGCTCAAATTTTGATGAGCCGGCATATCACTTTGGTGTTCAGGTCCTTGGCGCCCCACCCATGTATGGATACAATAGGGTGTTAGGCCAACTCTCGCGAAGAAACGGTGATCAAAGAAAATACAAAAATCAACCTAGAGTCCGAATTGATCGAGACTCTCAAAGCAAGTGAGAACAAGCACCGATTTCGTCGTTTTCATAGGCGTTGGAAAGCTATTGGGGAATTGAGGTGATAGGACTTCTAGTTTTGACGATCTGGAGGATTTTACATACGTGCACACACAGGATCACGTGCGCGGAAAATTGTGAGACCAAAAAGGGTCGTCTTGGCCCTCAAAAATGGCCTGCAGGATTGGAAAAAATGAAAGTTATCGCAATTACAGCTCAAATTTTGATGAGCCGGCATATCACTTTGGTGTTCAGGTCCTTGGCGCCCCACCCATGTATGGATACAATAGGGTGTTAGGCCAACTCTCGCGAAGAAACGGTGATCAAAGAAAATACAAAAATCAACCTAGAGTCCGAATTGATCGAGACTCTCAAAGCAAGTGAGAACAAGCACCGATTTCGTCGTTTTCATAGGCGTTGGAAAGCTATTGGGGAATTGAGGTGATAGGACTTCTAGTGTTTACGATCTGGAGGATTTTACATACGTGCACACACAGGATCACGTGCGCGGAAAATTTTGAGACCAAAAAGGGTCGTCTTGGCCCTCAAAAATGGCTTGCAGGATTGGAAAAAATGAAAGTTATCGCAATTACAGCTCAAATTTTGATGAGCCGGCATATCACTTTGGTGTTCAGGTGTCGGTGTACTAAGGTAGGGGTACCCTAGTACCCCAACTTGTGCACGGGCAGCGGCAGCTCCCCGCGGCAGGGTTCACCACGCGCTTGCCGGAGACCTTCCTGACCCTTATCTAGCCATTCAAAAACAAAGTATACAAGACAGAAGACCAAGACCCCGGCAAGAGGAGCTTGCCGGGAAGGCCGTCCCAGGCTCGAGATTGCTTAACTAGCACGAGGCCCTGGCAAGAGGAGCTTGTCAGGACGAATAGAAGATTTCATCTTAGAAGACCCGGCAAGGGCTCGGGGAGCGGCAAGCTTCCGGGCCCGGCAAGGTCGAGATCCCCGGCAAGGTGCTTGCCGGGGGAGGTGCGCTGTGTGCCCGCGCTCCAGCTCATCGGCCCACGCGTCGCCCTGGGGCCACTCCAGGGACGCGTGGCGGATGGCTGTGCAGCCTGGGGGACACGGTGGCACTCCACGGCAGAGGATCCATCGCCGTGGCAGACGGAGACACAACGGCGGGAGCTTTTGGGGTCGACGGCGACGGGCATTAAATGCCCTTGTCCCCCACTGTTAAAGTAGGTATAGACCACTGTTCTGTACTGTAGCTCCACTGTTCCCGCACTGTTACAACTACCACCTCTTTTACATTTTTACCCCTTTCTCCTACGTTGACACCTGTCGGTGACCCCTTGCACTATAAAAGGAGGCCCATGCACAACGTGGAGGGGGGTTCGAAACCTAGATTACTCTCACGCACGGTGTAGCTGCTTCTTCAAGCTCCCGAGCGTTCAACTCAATACACAACCAAGCAGGAGTAGGGTTTTACGCATCCGTGCGGCCCGAACCTGGGTAAAAACTGCCCGCGCGTCTGCCTCGATCTGCTCTTCGTGCTCCCTCCGCCCTCGTACCGCACAGACAAGGGGCTCCGGTCCCATAGGTGTTCGTGGCGGACAGTTTCCCCCGACATCTTTGGCGACGAGCAAAAACAGTAAACCTCTAACTTACGCTGGGGGCTGCGCTGGGGGCTGCTCCCCGGAGCGGCACTCGGGTCCGGCAAGCTCGGCTCCGGTGCGATCCCTGCTTCCGCGACGGATGGGTCTTCTACGACCTCAACTGTGGGCACCCTGACCCTCTTCGCGCGCTGCTCCAAGGTCCTGCAATCACAAGCAACAAGCAAAGTCAAGCGTCAGCAACAATCGAGATATAAAAATCAAGAAGGAGTAAGGTCTCGGGTCCTTACTCTTGGTCCTCCTCGTCGTCCTCGCTCAGCGCGGAGAAGTCAAACTCCACGGTGGGCGCGTTAGCGCGAGGAGCGGAGGATGAAGATTCCCTCGCGCGTTTCGGAGCCACCGGGGCTGGGGGCTGCGTAGGCCCAGCCCCTGTGGTGGCCGGCGCCCGAGAAGTGGGCGGAGCAGCTGCTCCGCTCCGAGAAGATCCTTGCCGGCTCGGTGCCGGCCTGCGGGACGCCTCCGTCGTGGTCCGCGCGCGCGGGGCCTCTGTCGTGGCCGGCACGCCGGTCGCCCTTGGCACGGCTTGGCTCGGCCGGGGAGCTGCCCGGCGAGCTGGCTGTTGCCGGGGCGCTCGCGCCTGCTCCCCCGTCGCCGCCTTGCGGAGACGCTTCAATGGGGACTGCTTCGGGCTCGCCGGGGGCGGGGAGCTCTCCGACGAGGAGAGGTCGTCGGCGTAGAGCTCGGTGGATCCGCCGGTGTCTTCCTCCTCCCCCTCCTCTCCCTCGGCCAGTTCGCTGGCCCCAGCGCCTTGCACTGCGGGCCCCTTCCCCTTGGTGGCCCCGCTTCGTCCGGCGCCTTCGCTCCTCGCGGCACCCCTGCTTCCTCCGGCTGCGCCCTCCATTGCTGCGGCCTCCGTCGCGATCCCATTGATCCCGGAGTGCCTCAGCGAGGGGACCCCGGCGAGCGCGTCGGGAGGGAGCTCTAGCAGCCTGCGAATCTCCTCCTTATCCGCCTGGCTGGAGGCATCCGCGGCTTCCGCCTCCGCGGGTGTGTATCCAAAGTTTCCCGCCGCCGCGGCTGCGGCGACTTCTTCAGCGCGAGAAGCCATGTAAGCAATCTCTTGGTCGGTGGTGGCCCGCGTGTGCAGCTTGAGATCGTCCGTCTTCTCCAGCACCTCCGCAAGGTTGTCGTAGAACTCGAGGACGTCGATAGGCTTGGGCGCAATCCACGTGCGCTCCAATCCATGAGAGTCGCACGCGGGCATCATAGCGACAAGGCGATCCCGGGCGCTGCTGGCGCAGAGCGGCACCACTCCCCGGGGAGCGCGGAAGTACTCGGGGTGTGCCGGGTCGAACTTGAAAAGTTCCCTGACCATACCCCGCAGCTCGAGTGTTGTGAAGTTAAAATTGAGGCCGGGGCGCAGCCTCATGATGTCTGCCGGGCCGCCGTATTGCCACGCCGGCCTTTTCCGGTCTTGGAGGGGGGCGATCCGGCGACGAAGAAAGTCCGCGCCCACTTCAGCGACAGACAGCGGCGCCATCCGAAGACGAAGGATTCTGACGAGAGCGATATCCAGCTTGGAATCGTCGGAATCGAAATTACTCCAATCCCTGCCGCGCACGATGGGCGATGTGCGCGGCGCGGTGAAGTGTTGCGGCCGCTCCTCGACGACCCAGCACCACTCCGCGCGCCACTCTTCCCACTTGCCGCGGAGCTCCCCCGGCAAGTAGGCTGATTTCTTATTCAGCCTAAACACCCAAGAGATTCCTCCGGAGAGGGGGGCGTCGGCCTCTACTCTGGGGATGAAAAAGTGCCTAAAGAGAGCTACGTTGGGCTGGATTCCTACGAAGTTTTCGCACATGTGTGCGAAAACGGACATGGTGAGGATGGCATTGGGAGTGAAGTCGAGGAGGTGGAGGCCATAAGTATTCATGATATCGCAGAAAAAGTTTGAGAAGGGAGGGCACAGACCGCAGTGGAAGAAGGCTGCGAAAAAGTAATACCCGCCGGGGTAGTGGTCCTTGGCGACGGCCGGGTAGACGCGCGTGCGGGGGTGCGCTGGGGTCTCCTTGGCCCAGAACAAATAATATTTGTTCCAAAGCTCCCGCACGCCGAGCTTCGGCGCGAAGACAATGTGCTCCTTCCGGTACGCGGCGAGCTTCGCCGCCTGATCTGACTTCTCCCGCTTGGACTTCTCCGACTTCGCCTTGTCGGTCTTTGGGGCCATGGCGGACGCGGTGGAAGGAAGGGGACGAAGAGCTTGGTGGTGGCGGAGGAGTAGAGGCAAAGCGCAGAGGAATCTAAGGAAGAAGACGATGGCAATGAGTGCGCAGGGAGGGGAACCGCGCCGCTCTCTCTGCTTTTATGGGAGAGTGGGGGGGCGTTTCGCCCTTCCCATTAAAGAAATCGTGGGCACGTCACATCCCACGGCGCCGCAACCGACGCGTGCCGTTGCCGTGGGGTGCGGCGGATATGGAAGTGGATTCGGCGCGCCGCGGGCCGCGGGTGCCCGTGCACTGTTTTGGGCCTGGCCCAACAGCGCTCGGCACCGTGTGTGGCCCAGGCCCGGGGGCTCCTGTCGGTGTACTAAGGTAGGGGTACCCTAGTACCCCAACTTGTGCACGGGCAGCGGCAGCTCCCCGCGGCAGGGTCCACCACGCGCTTGCCGGAGACCTTCCTGCCCCTTATCTAGCCATTCAAAAACAAAGTATACAAGACAGAAGACCAAGACCCCGGCAAGAGGAGCTTGCCGGGAAGGCCGTCCCAGGCTCGAGATTGCTTAACTAGCACGAGGCCCTGGCAAGAGGAGCTTGTCAGGACGAATAGAAGATTTTATCTTAGAAGACCCGGCAAGGGCTCGGGGAGCGGCAAGCTTCCGGGCCCGGCAAGGTCGAGATCCCCGGCAAGGTGCTTGCCGGGGGGGGTGCGCTGTGTGCCCGCGCTCCAGCTCATCGGCCCACGCGTCGCCCTGGGGCCACTCCAGGGACGCGTGGCGGATGGCTGTGCAGCCTGGGGGACACGGTGGCACTCCACGGCAGAGGATCCATCGCCGTGGCAGACGGAGACGCAACGGCGGGAGCTTTTGGGGTCGACGGCGACGGGCATTAAATGCCCTTGTCCCCCACTATTAAAGTAGGTATAGACCACTGTTCTGTACTGTAGCTCCACTGTTCCCGCACTGTTACAACTACCACCTCTTTTACATTTTTACCCCTTTCTCCTACGTTGACACCTGTCGGTGACCCCTTGCACTATAAAAGGAGGCCCATGCACAACGTGGAGGGGGTTCGAAACCTAGATTACTCTCACGCACGGTGTAGCTGCTTCTTCAAGCTCCCGAGCGCTCAACTCAATACACAACCAAGCAGGAGTAGGGTTTTACGCATCCGTGCGGCCCGAACCTGGGTAAAAACTGCCCGCGCGTCTGCCTCGATCTGCTCTTCGTGCTCCCTCCGCCCTCGTACCGCACAGACAAGGGGCTCCGGTCCCATAGGTGTTCGTGGCGGACAGTTTCCCCCGACAGCCGTGCACCGTAATCGTGCCTTTATGACCCGGCATCTTGAGCTGCAGATAAACATAACATGGCCTAGCCATAAATTTAGCATAAACCGTCCTCCCAAACAAAGCATGATATGGACTTTTAATTTTGACAACTTCAAAGGTGATCATCTCCGATCTAGAGTCTCGCTCATCTCCAAAGGTAACTTCTAAGTCAATCTTACCAACCGGATAAGCTGACTTACCTGGAACCACCCCATGGAACACTGTGTTTGATGTCCTTAATTGTTTATCTGTCAGACCCATACAACGGAAAGTCTCGTAATATAATATGTTGATGCTGCTACCTCCATCCATGAGGACTTTAGTGAACCGGTATCCTCCCACCTGAGGCGCCACCACCAAGGCTAAGTGCCCCGGATTATCTACCCGTAACGGGTGGTCCTCCCTGCTCCAAACAATGGGCTGCTCTGACCACCGTAGAAACTGTGGTGTCGCCGGTTCTACCGCATTAACAGTCCGCTTTAAAACCTTCTGGTCTCTTTTGCATAGACTTGTGGTGAAAACATGATATTGGCCACTGCTCAACTCCTTCGGATTGCTCTGGTACCCGGATTGCTGTTGTTGCTGCGGACGCTGCTGCTGCTGATTTCCTTGGCTATTGTGACTCCCTTGGCCCTGCTGCTGATTATTCTGATTGTTGTAAGCACCTTGATGATACGGCTGATTTCCCTGATTCTGATAACCACCTTGATAATATGATTGGCTTCCTTGACCATTATAGTTTCCTTGACCGCCTGGGCCGCCTGGCCGGGGTTGATAACCGCCGTTATTCCCTTGATAACCGCTGTTGCCCCTATATCCTGAACCGAAATTGTTCCCTTGGTAACCTGGGCCATAAAACCCGGGCCCTAAACCGGCATTCGGGGGCCGGCTATGAGGATTAAAACGGCCGTTCCCTGTTATCGTGGGGTTCAGACACTCTCTCGCAGTATGCTTTGCAGGCCCCTTACTTGTGCTATGTTTTATGCAGGGTTGATCCAAATCCTGCTCCCAACCCGGATTTCCTCCACCGGCTTGGCGAGCGGGACCCCGCTGATTTCCCTGAAAACCGCCTTGAACCTGTGTATTAGCCACAAAATCAGAGCTGCCTTCCGGTTTCCGTTTGCCCAACACACCTGAAGTGATCGGATTGGCTGAAGCCGGTTTACCAGTCTTGCTGGCCTTTCCCGCTTTATCTCCTTCTGGCTCCGGATACTTGGTATTATCTGAGTCTCCGTACTTCACCAAGGCACTCATTAAAGTCCCCATGTCATTGCACTCTCGTTTGAGCCGTCCGAGTTTTAATTTCAAAGATTCAAACCGGCAATTGTTCTCCAAAGTTACAATTGCAGTGCTCGGATTAATACCGTTTGAGGAGTGCAAAATCTCTGCCACCCTGCGTACCCAAGCCGCTGTAGACTCCTGCTCCCCCTGTACACATGCTGCTAAATCTATCACCGACATAGGCTGCTTGCACGTATCTTTGAAATTTTTGATGAACTGATTACGCAGCTCTCCCCATGATCCGATGGAATTCGGAGGAAGTCCCTTTAGCCAAGTCCGGGCCGTTCCTTCAAGCATCATAGTGAAATATTTGGCACAAGCCGATTCATCCACGTCCAGCATCTCCATAGCCATCTCGTAGCTTTCCACCCAAGCCTCGGGCGGTAAATCGACTGTGTAATTGGGCACCTTGCGAGGTCCTTTGAAATCCTTGGGCAGTTTAACACTCCGCAGGGCCGGGACAAGACACTGTATCCCAAAACCGCTCGCTGTCGCTCCTGTCCCCGTAGCGCCGGTGTAAACCGGCATCGACTGGCGGATCTCCTCCCTGGCCTCCGATCTAGGCCGGTTTCGATCCGGGGCTGGCATCTCCGCCCTTGGCGGGTTATTCTGCCTGTGCTGATGTCTCCTCCGTTCGCTGCTAGACACTTCGGGCTCCTCCCAATGCCTAGAGTAACTTCGGTTGGGACGTGGCGTTGAATGCAACCTTTCCCTGCTGTGAGAGTACGCTTGCTGCTGTATTAAGGCCGTGTTGAGTAACCTCTGGGCCCTGCGCGCCTCTATCGCTACAGGGGATGTTTCTTCCACAGGTAAAGCGGCCAATCGTGCTGCCGCTGCAGCGATATTATCCACAGGGTTTGAATAGTGCCCCGGGGGGACCGGAACATAAGGCGCCGATGTAATCCGACGCTCCCGCTCCGCGGCGGGTTGCTGAACCGGTTCCTCTCGAGCCGGTGGGCTTCTCCGGTTTAAGATCGGATTGTTACTGGCCCCAGCCCCCGGTGTTCTGAACAAATCCGTAGATTCATAACCCGGTGGCAGGCGGGATCGGTATTTTCGTCCTCTTACCCCTTCCATGGAAGCCTGTTCCATCCTTAAGTGAAAAGCTTGTTCATCCAACTCCGCTTGCCTTATCGCTAGCATCTCTCCCTCTGCCTTTAGATCCTCCTTTAACTGATCGATCCGGGCCTTCAACTGGAGAAGCGCTGCATCATGTTGCGCCTTGTCTGCTGGAGCTACGGTCTCTACTGCCTTAGCCGCGAACTCCTCCATCAAGGTGGATAGAACCGCAGTAACGGAGGGATTTGAACCGCTTCCTCCTGCGCCAGCCTCTGCTGTTGTTCCGTTCGTCGGGGGTTGTGAACCGGCCATGAAAACCGCCACCCGGTTTGGCGGGTCGGAGGGGCCCGGAATACTGCTTCCATCGGACTCACCCTCAGACCGGCCGTCCCGCAACTGATACAGGGATCCAGTTTCCCCGGATGAAGATTCGTCCTCTGAATAGACGACGGTTGCACCATCAGATTCCGACCCGTCCTCAGCTTGTCCTTCGTGAATCGCTCCGACCAACACATGCTTCATAGCAGGTTGAATCCGGGTCGGCCTCGCACGCTGAGCCGGCTCGACGATGTTGGGGAAGGTGTCCGGCTCAGGTCCCGGTTCACCGATTTTGCCGATGAAGACTTGGATGCTGCCGAAGGGAACCCGGTACCCGTATTCGATCGAATCGGCCTCCGGTCCCCAACCTGCGTCGTCGATGTAGATCCGGCCGCGACGACTCTTGGTCATCCGGCCGACCGCGTAGCCCTTTAACCCCTTGAGGCCGCCTTCCAAGAACTCGAAACCATCGTGCGCAGGCCCCACGGTGGGCGCCAACTGTCGTGGAATTAACACGGCAGATGTCCGGTTTAACGGACTTGATGATGGAACCATCGCACGGGTTAGCTTGAAAGGGTTCATGGCGCACAAAAGACACAAAGGGTTTTATACTAGTTCGGCCCCTTCGAGAAGGTAAAAGCCTACGTCTAGTTGGTTTGGTATTACTTGGGCGTCGGATTACAGGGAGCGGAATCGCTTGCCTGCGTCTCGACGGATTGATTGTTGCTTGTCCCTGAACCGGTGCCGGGCCGTCCCTTTACATAGAGGTGACGCCTAGTCCGGTTTACAGAGTCCCGAGGCCGGCTCATAATCGTGTCCGCCTCGGTCTCTGCTCTTCCTTTCTTATCTCTCAAGTTACATCTCTCTGGTGGTTCTCGAACCGTATTTCTATACATGGGCCTTGAAATCTCATGGGCCGTAATCCCTACTAATAATAAATTAAGTACGATATAATGAAGCCGGTTTACAATATCCGGTTCATACCTATTAACCATATCCCTGACATCCTATGTCCATGGTCAGGAAACCGTGACCATCTGTTGATCAACGAGCTAGTAACTAGAGGCTTACCAGGGACACGTTGTGGTCTATGTATTCACACATGTATCACTGTTTCCGTACAATACAATTCAAGCATGAATAACAGACAATTATCATGAACAAGGAAATATAATAATAATCCTTTTATTATTGCCTCTAGGGCATATTTCCAACAGTCTCCCACTTGCACTAGAGTCAATAATCTAGTTACATTGTGATGAATCGAACACCCATAGAGTTCTGGTGTTGATCATGTTTTGCCCGTGGAAGAGGTTTAGTCAACGGGTCTGCGACATTCAGATCCGTATGCACTTTACAAATATCTATGTCTCCATCTTGAACATAATTCCGGATGGAGTTGAAACGGCGCTTGATGTGCTTGGTCTTCTTGTGAAACCTGGGCTCCTTGGCAATGGCAATAGCTCCAGTGTTGTCACAGAAGAGAGTCATCGGGCTTGACGCGCTTGGAATGACTCCTAGGTCGGTGATGAACTCCTTCATCCAGACTCCTTGCGCTGCTTCGCAAGCAGCTATATACTCCGCTTCACATGTAGAATGCGCCACGACGCTCTTCTTGCAACTGCACCAGCTGACTGCTCCACCATTCAAAATATACACGTATCCGGTTTGTGACTTTGAGTCATCCAGATCTGTGTCGAAGCTAGCATCGACGTAACCCTTTACGACGAGCTCTTCGTCACCTCCATAAACAAGAAACATATCCTTAGTCCTCTTCAGGTACTTTAGTATGTTCTTGACCGCTGTCCAGTGTTCCATATCGGGATCACTTTGGTACCTCCCTACCAAACTTATGGCAAGGTTCACATCAGGTCTGGTACACAGCATGGCATACATGATAGAACCTATGGCTGAGGCATAGGGAATGACACTCATCTTTTCTCTATCTTCTGCCGTGGTCGGGGACTGAGCCGTGCTCAATCTCATACCTTGCAAAACAGGCAAGAACCCCTTCTTGGACTGATCCATATTGAACTTCTTCAATATGTTGTCAAGGTATGTGCTTTGTGAAAGACCAATGAGGCGTCTTGATCTATCTCTATAGATTTTGATGCCTAATATGTAAGCAGCTTCTCCAAGGTCCTTCATTGAAAAACTCTTATTCAAGTAGGCCTTTATGCTCTCCAAGAATTCTATATCATTTCCCATCAGCAATATGTCATCCACATATAATATGAGAAATGTTACAGAGCTCCCACTCACTTTCTTGTAGATACAGGCTTCTCCCCAAGTCTGTATAAAGCCAAACGCTTCGATCTCATCATTAAAGCGAATATTCCAACTCCGAGATGCTTGCACCAGCCCGTAGATCGAGCGCTGGAGCTTGCATACCTTGTTAGCATTCTCTGGATCGACAAAACCTTCCGGCTGCATCATATACAACTCTTCCTTGAGGAAACCATTAAGGAATGTCGTTTGACGTCCATTTGCCATATCTCATAATCATAGAATGCGGCAATTGCTAACATGATTCGGACTGACTTCAGCATCGCTACGGGAGAAAAAGTCTCGTCGTAGTCAATCCCTTGAACTTGTCGATAACCCTTAGCGACAAGCCGAGCCTTATAGATGGTCACATTACCATCCGCGTCTGTCTTCTTCTTAAATATCCATTTATTTTCTATGGCGTGCCTATCATCGGGCAAGTCCACCAAAGTCCATACTTTGTTTTCATACATGGATTCTATCTCGGATTTCATGGCTCCAAGCCATTTATTGGAATCCGGGCCCGCCATCGCTTCTTCATCGATCGAAGGTTCACCGTTGTCTAACAACATGATTTCCATGACAGGGTTGCTGTACCACTCTGGTGTGGAACGTGTCCTTGTGGACCTTCGAAGTTCAGTAGTAACTTGATTTGTATCTTCATGATCATCATCATTAACTTCATCCCTTGTCGGTACAGGCACCTCAGGAACAACTTCCTGCGCTGCGCTACTTTCCGGTTCGGGAGGGGTGACTGTCACCTCATCAAGTTCTACTTTCCTCCCACTCACTTCTTTCGAGAGAAACTCTTTCTCTAGAAAGGATCCATTCTTGGCAACAAAGACCTTGCCTTCGGATATGTGGTAGAAGGTGTACCCAATCGTTATCTTTGGGTATCCTATGAAAACGCATTTTTCCGATTTGGGTTCGAGCTTTTGAGGTTGAAGTTTCTTGACATAAGCATCGCAACCCCAAACTTTTAGAAACGACAGCTTAGGTTTCTTGCCAAACCAAAGTTCATACGGTGTCGTCTCAATGGATTTCGACGAAGCCCTATTTAAAGTGAATGCGGCAGTCTCTAAAGCATAACCTCAAAAAGATATCGGTAAGTCGGTGAGAGACATCATAGATCGCACCATGTCCAACAGAGTACGATTTCGACGTTCGGACACACCATTACACTGAGGTGTTCCGGGCGGTGTCAATTGTGAAACAATTCCACGGTTCCTAAGGTGTGTGCCAAATTCATGAATTAAATATTCACCCCCACGATCCGATCGCAAGAACTTTATTTTTTTGTCACGTTGATTCTCAACCTCATTCTGAAATTCCTTGAACTTTTCAAAGATCTCAGACTTGTGCTTCATCAAGTAGATATACCCATATCTACTCAAGTCATCTGTGAGGGTGAGAACATAACGATAGCCTCCGCGAGCCTCAACACTCATTGGACCGCAAACATCGGTATGTATGATTTCCAATAAGTTGGTTGCTCGCTCCATTGTTCCGGAGAACGGAGTCCTGGTCATCTTGCCCAAGAGGCATGGTTCGCATGTGATGGGCCTCGAACCCCTCGTTGGTTACCCCAAGTGGAAGGTGTAAGATGCAGTATGTAGAAGTGTTTTCCCTTAGCAAAGATGCCAAGGATCGAATCCCCAGAGACTCCTAGGTTCAACAAGTAGGTGTCAACTGCTAACGGCGTGGATTAGCAATCAACGTGGACCTGCAAACAGATACAAATAACTTTGCTCCCAACGAGTACAGAGAGGTTGTCAATCCCTCCGGCCTTGTAGTTCACAAAGGGTTAAAAGCAAATGATAGTAGTGATAGATAATGTTTTGCAATAGTAAGTAAAAGCGAAAAGTAAATAGCGGATGTGATCAATGATGGTAATATGGACCGGAGTCTCATGATGTTCACTAGTGATGTCTCTCTCCCAAAAGACGATAAAACAGCTATGTGAGGTAAACAAATTACAGCTGGGCAATTGACAGGACCACGAACGCAAACCAATGCTGATTACATTGCAAGAAATGTTGAGGTTCAAAGCATGGGCGGTACGCCAAAGTAAGTAGACCGAAATCCATCAATATCTACTACTAATCATCCACCTTGAGATATCTATCCAGAACATCTCGCTGGTATTAAGTTGCGAGTCCCACCCATAGTGTAAACTCAATGCAACAGACAACTGCATTAAAAGAACTTTGCGTAAAGTAAACAATCCTTGCACCCGCGGGCACAAGCACCGTTGGTTTCCCCCTTGTGGCAACAGCACATCCCCTAGACTCATGTATCTGTCACTCAAGCTAGTCATCGAGGGGCATGAACCCACAATCGAGCATAACGTTCCCTCTTGGAGTCACTACGTATTACTTGGCCAAAGCAATAAATAACAACGGAGAACATGCAAGAATTACTTATGAATATAAATATAAAAGAGGTGGATCAAATATATTACTCAAGATCAATCTGAACATAATCTCATAATCCATCGGATCCCAGCAAACTCAACATAGCAACAGCATAAGGATTACATATGTGCCTCGATCATGTAGGGCAGCTCACGAGGACTAATTAGTGAAGCACAAGAATGGGAGGAGAACATCACATAGCTACTGGTCATGGACTCATGGTCCAAGGGAGACTACTCACGACTCATCCCGGAGGCGTCCATGGTGGTGGAGTAGCTCCTGGTGGTGATCCTCCCCTCCGGCAGGGTGCCGGGAAGAGTTCTCCTGGTGCTCCCGATCTTGGAAGCGGCGGCGGCGGCGGAACAGAGATGGGATCGCGAAAAAAGTTCCTGTTCTGAGGGTTTCGGAGGACGCTTTAAATATATGCCAAAGGGGGGCATCGGGGAAGCTTCGGGGGGCCCAGGCGCCCCCCCCCCC
>LR738711.1:795745045-795758988 GCA_902687465.1 Secale cereale
CCCCCCCCCCCCCCCCGGCTGCCCTTCGGACACACGATAGTTTCCGGAACGCTGATTTTTTATATAATTTTTCTGGATTTTTCCTGGCAGTTCTCGTAACATGAAAACCTGAAATACAAAAATAGCCGAAAACAGAAACTGGCACTGGGGTGCACTGGATTAGTAAGTTAGTCCAAATATGATCAAAAGTGTATGGAAGTGTATGAATATCATAGCAATATCACCCAAAAGTGGCATGGAGCAAGCAGAAATTATAGATACGTTTTGGACGTATCAGCACGTGTCAAATGATTCATAATCAAGAGACTCCAGAAGTCCATCAGCATGAAGCTTCTTCATACGTTTGACACCAATATGACCAAGGCGGCAATGCCACAACTATGTGGGACTATCATTGTCAACTTTACATATTTTGGCATTCACACTATGAATATGTGTGTCATCACGATCGAGATTCATCAAAAATAAACCATTGACCAGCGGGGCATGACCATAAAACATATCTCTCAAATAAATAGAACAACCATTATTCTCGAATTTAAATGAGTAGCCATCTCGCATCAAACGATATCCAGATACAATGTTCATGCTCAAAGCTGGTACTAAATAACAATTATTAAGGTTTAAAACTAATCCCGAGGGTAGATGTAGAGGCAGCGTGCCGACAGCGATCACATCGACCTTGGAACCATTCCCGACGCGCATCGTCACCTCGTCCTTCGCCAGTCTCCGCTTATTCCACAGCTCCTGCTTTGTGTTACAAATATGAGCAACTGCACCGGTATCAAATACCCAGGAGCTACTACGAGCGCTGGTAAGGTACACATCAATAACATGTATATCACATATACCTTTGACGTTGTCGGCCTTCTTGTCTGCTAAGTATTTGGGGCAGTTCCGCTTCCAGTGACCCGTTCCCTTGCAATAAAAGCACTCAGTCTCAGGCTTGGGTCCATACTTTGGCTTCTTCCCGGCAACTGGCTTACCGGGCGCGGTAACTCCCTTGCCGTCCTTCTTGAAGTTCTTCTTGCCCTTGCCCTTCTTGAACTTAGTGGTTTTATTGACCATCAACACTTGATGCTCTTTCTTGATCTCCACCTCCGCTGATTTCAGCATTGAATACACCTCGGGAATGGACTTCTCCATCCCTTGCATATTCAAGTTCAACACAAAGCTCTTGTAGCTAGGTGGGAGCGACTGAAGAATTATGACAACGACCGCTTCGTCTGGGAGATTCATTCCCAACTGAGACAAGCGGTTGTGCAACCCAGAAATCTTGAGTGTGTGCTCACTGACAGAACTGTTTTCCTCCATCTTACAGTTGTAGAGTGTCTTGGAGACATCATATCTCTCAACTCGGGCATGAGCCTGGAAAACCATTTTCAGCTCTTGGAACATCTCATATGCTCCGTGATGCTCAAAACGCTTTTGGAGCCCCGATTCTAAGCTGTAGAGCATGCCGCACTAAACCAGGGAGTAATCATCACAACGCGACTGCCAAGCGTTCATAACATCTTGGTTTGCCGGGGCGGGTGCGTCACCTAGCGGTGCTTCTAGGACATAAGTTTTCTTGGCAGCTATGAGGATGGTCCTCAGGTTACGGACCCAGTCCGTATAGTTGCTACCATCGTCTTTCAGCTTGGATTTCTCTAGGAACGCGTTGAAGTTGAGGGTGACATGAGCGTGGGCCATTTGATCTACAAGACATATTGTAAAGAATTTAGACTAAGTTCATGACAATTAAGTTCATCTAATCAAAATTTTAATGAACTCCCACTCAGATTGACATCTCTCTAGTAATCTAAGTGATACATCATCCGAATCGACTAGCCCGTGTCCGATCATCACGTGAGACGGACTAGTCATCAAAGGTGAACATCTTCATGTTGATCGTATCTTCTATACGACTCATGTTCGACCTTTCGGTCTTCCGTGTTCCAAGGCCATGTCTGTACATGCTAGGCTCGTCAAGTGAACCCTAAGTGTATTGCGTGTGTAAATCTGGCTTACACCCGTCGTATGCGAACGTTAGAGCCTATCACACCCGATCATCACGTGGTGCTTCGGAACAACGATCCTCAGCAACGGTGCACAGTTAGGGGGAACACAATTCTTGAAATTTTTAGTGAGAGATCATCTTATTTACTACCGTCGTTCTAAGTAAACAAGATGCATAAACATGATAAACATCACATGCAATCAAATAAAGTGACATGATATGGCCAATATCATCTTGCTCCTTCGATCTCCATCTTCGGGGCACCATGATCATCTTTGTCACCGGCATGACACCATGATCTCCATCATCGTGTCTTCATGAATTCGTCACGCCAACTATTACTTCCACTACTATGGCTAACGTTTAGCAATAAAGTAAAGTAATTACATGGCGTTATTCAATGACACGCAGGTCATACAATAATTAAGACAACTCCTATGGCTCCTGCCGGTTGTCATTTTCATCGACATGCAAGTCGTGATCTCCTATTACAAGAACATGATCAATCTCATACATCGCATATATCATTCATCACATCTTCTTGGCCATACCACATCACATAGCACATGCTGCAAGAACAAGTTAGACGACCTCTAATTGTTGTTGCAAGTTTTTACGTGGCTTCTATAGGTTTTCTAGCAAGAACATTTCTTACCTACGCCAAAACCACAACGTGATTTGTCAATTTCTATTTACCCTTCATAAGGACCCTGTTCATCGAATCTGATCCGACTAAAATGGGAGAGACAGACACCCGCCAGCCACCTTATGCAACTAGTGCATGTTTGTCGGTGGAACCAGTCTCACGTAAGCGTACGTGTAAGGTCGGTCCGGGCCGCTTCATCCCACGATGCCGCCGAATCAACATTTGGACTAGTAATGGCAAGAGAATTCAACAAACTCAATGCCCACAACTTGTTTGTGTTCTACTCGTGCAAGATGATACGCAAAGACCTAGCTCAGAGGCCACTGTTGGGGAACATAGCAAAATTCAAAAAAATTCCTACGCTTCACCAAGATCAATCAAAGGAGTCATCTAGCAACGAGCATAAAGGAGTGCATCTACATACCCTTTGTAGATCACGTGCGGAAGCGTTCGAAGGAACGTGGATGATGGAGTCGTACTCTTCGTGATCCTCGTCACCGATGATCCCAGCGCCGAACGTACGGCACCTCCGCGTTCAACACACGTACGGTACAGCGACGTCTCCTCCTTCTTGATCCTGCAAGGGGGGAGAGGTTGACGGAGATCCAGTAGCATGACGGCGTGGTGGTGGATGCAACGGAAAAAGCTGCAGGGCTTCGCCGGCGCCCTGCGAGAGGAGTTGGAGGTGTGACGGGGGGAGAGGCGCCAGAGGCTTGGGGTGCGGCTGCCCTCTCCCCCCACCCCCCACTATATATAGGGGGCCAGGGGGCGCCGGCCCTAGGAGATGCAATCTCCTAGGGGCGGCGGCCAGGGGGGAGAACTTGCCCCCCAAGGCATAGGGGGCGCCCCCACCCCCTAGGGTTTCAACCCTAGGCGCATGGAGGGGCCCATGTGGGTGCGCCAGCCCACTAGGGGCTGGCCCCCTTCCCCTTGCGGCCTATAGGGCCCTCCGGGGTGGGTGGCCCCACCCGACGGACCCCCGGGACCCTTCCGGTGGTCCCGGGACACTCCCGGTGACCGCCGGAATTCTCCCGATGGCCGAAACTGGACTTCCTATATATCATTATTTACCTCCGGACCATTCCGGAACTCCTCGTGACGTCCAGGATCTCATCCGGGACTCCGAACAACATTCAGGTTTCCATGTGCATGTATCTCTACAACCCTAGCGTCACCGAACCTTAAGTGTGTAGACCCTATGGGTTCGGGAGACACGTAGACATGACCGAGATGACTCTCCGGTCAATAACCAACAGCGGGATCTGGATACCCATGTTGGTTCCTACGTGTTCCTCGATGATCTCATCGGATGAACCACTGTGTCAAGGATTCACTCAATCCCGTATGTTATTCCCTTTGTCTATCGGTACGGTACTTGCCCGAGATTCGATCGTCGGTATGCCCGATACCTTGTTCAATCTCGTCATGGCAAGTCTCTTTACTCGATCTGTAATCCATCATCCCGTGACTAACTCCTTAGTCACTTTGAGCTCATTATGATGATGTCTTACCGAGAGGGCCCAGAGGTACCTCTCCGTCATACGGAGTGACAATATCCCAGTCTTGGTTCGTACCAACTCAACACACACTTTCGGAGATACCCGTTGCGTACCTTTATAGTCACCCAGTTACGTTGTGACGTTTGGCACACCCAAAGTATTCCTACGGTATCCTGGAGTTGCACAACCTCATGGTCTAAGGAATAAATACTTGACACTGGAAAAGCTTAAGCATTACGAACTATACGATCTCGTGCTAGGCTTAGGATTGGGTCTTGTCCATCACATCATTCTCCTAATGATGTGATCCCGTTATCAATGACATCCTATGTCCATGGTCAGGAAACCGTGACCATCGGTTGATCAATGAGCTAGTAACTAGAGGCTTACCAGGGACACGTTGTGGTCTATGTATTCACACATGTATCGATGTTTCCGTACAATACAATTCAAGCATGAATAACAGACAATTATCATGAACAGGGAAATATAATAATCCTTTTATTATTGCCTCTAGGGCATATTTCCAACAGTTTCTCCTAACATGCGCACCACGGTGTTCCTCATGGCTTTCGGGGTTCTCATCGGGAAACCTATTGAAGTGGACCAAGACTCTCTGGCCATCCTGGGGCCAGCCCGGCTTCGGGTCTGGTGTGTTGACCCACTGTGCATCTGTGGTGCCATTGATGTCTTCCCTGCGGCTGGTGGCTTTCGGCTCCGGGTGCGGGTGAAGGGGGCCTCTGGTCCGGTGTCGCCTCCTCCTCCTCCCCCGCCCCCAACCTCTGGCAATGGTGACAAGAGAAAATATGGGGATGGATGCCCCGACGACTCCATGCATGGGTCCGATCTTCGTTTCACCCAGTCGGAGTGGGATGGGCTTTCTCCCAAAGATCCAGATTTGCTAAAGGAGAATGCGCCTGCTGGTAGGGGGGCCCAGGACTCGATGCCTGGCTTGGGCGGCGGGGATGCGGCCTCGGGTGGGGCTAAGGGCACGCCTTTCTCGGCGGTGTGCTCCAATCTCCCTGCCCGTCCCGCTTCTCCCTCCTTGTCTGGCATTGAAGATCTTCCCCCGGCTGGACCTGATGCTTCCAAGAAGAAGAAGAAATCCTCTGTCAAGAAATACTCCGCCAAGAGCCGTGCTTCTGGTGGCTCTAGGCAGTCCACGGCTGGGCTCTGCCGAAGGCTTGATGCAGATCTGGGTACGGCCTCGGGGCCGTCCTCTGCTACAGCTACCCCTAGTCGTGGTCGCCCTGTGCCTGTGCGCTCGCCTGCTTCCACGGCTCACAAGAGCGGCCGCGTCTCCAACAGTGGTGAGCGGGTGCCCGATCAAGCTGCTCGGTGTGCTGCGGCTCGGGATCTACCCCCTTCTGGTTCGTTCCGAGCCTCCCCCCCTCCCTCCCCACGGTTCCCTCTCCTGTGCGTTTAGTTCTTCCTTCACAAGCTGATGATCACTTGCTCAAAATTTTAGATGATGTGGGCATTTGCTTAGACTCTAGCTTGGGATCTCCCTTGTCTATTCTTGGTATTATTAGGGCAAATGAAATAGCCCGGGCTGATATTGCGAAAGCCAAGGAGACTGGTGTGGGTTCGGGTGCCCCACTGGTTGTGGCCGATGGGGGCGAGGGGGGAGTTGACAGGTGTCAAGCTCCCCCGGTGGTTTCTAAACGTGGGGCAGGGAAGCGTGCAAAATCCTGCTTGGCGCCGAGCAGGTCGAGTCTCCGTATTAAAAACTTGTCTTATAGATGAAGGCCTTATTCTGGAACATTAGAGGTTTCGGCGCTAGGGGGCGCAGGGACCAACTTAAAGACTTGGTTTGGTCTGAAAACGTTGAATTTATTAGCCTTGTCGAGACTTTCAAATCTTACTTTTCCTCGAGCGAATTATCGGCCATTGCTGGGATAGACAAATTTCATTGGAATTTTGTGGCCTCGGTTGGTCATTCGGGTGGTTTTCTGCTTGGTTCCAAAAAATATACTTTCGATTTTGTGGCTTTTGACCATGGCATTTTTTGGGCTAGCACGGTGGTTTCTCTTCGATCTCTCAATTCCTTGCTGGAAATCATGGTGGTATATGGTCCGGCTGACCATGTGATGTCTTATGCTTTCTTGGACGAGCTTAATATTAAAATAGAATCATGCCAGCTACCCCTCTTGATCAGGGGCGATTTTAACCTACTTCGTTTCCCTTCTGACAAGAGCTCGTCTAACTTATCTTGGCCTCTTGCTGATGCTTTTAATGCTTTCATTAGGGACACGGCTATTCATGAGATTCCTTGGGTTGGAGCCCGTTTCACTTGGTCTAACTATCAAACTCCCCCCATCCGTTCTGTTCTCGATAGGGTTTTTGTTTGTCCTTTCTGGGATTCTTTTTTCCCCGTGTCAGTCTTAGAGCCCTTGCTTGTGTTGGCTCTGATCACACCCCCTTGATTCTAGATGATGGTACGTGCCCAGTGGGTCTCCCGAGGTTTCAGTTTGATGCTTCATTGCTACATGTGGAGGGTTTCAATGAGTTGGTGGCACAAAAGATTCTGACTTTCCTTTCTTCTACTCGCCGTTCTTTTGGCCCAATGGATGACTGGCATCAATGCTCTTATTTCCTTCGTAGATTCCTTAGAGTTTGGTCTAAAAACCACTACGCTGAGTCAAGGCGTGACAAAGATAGGTTGGTGGCTCAAACTGGCGTTCTGGACGAATGCGCCGATAGCTCTGGGATGTCCTCGAATGGCAAACTTGGTATGGTTTAGAAGAGGTGTTGCCGGGCATTCATAGGTAGGAGGAAGTGTACTGGAAACAGCGTGGTACTATTAATAGGACCTTAAAGGGTGACTCTCCCACGTCCTAATTATTTGCTATTGCTAACGGTAGGCGTCGGAGATGCATTGTTGATAGCCTTATGATAGACGGCGTCAGGCTTTCTGACCCTACGGTGATTATGCGTCATATGGTTTATTTTTTCTCTAACCTCCTAGCGGCTAAAACTGAGTTAGGCTTTAAGCGAGCCTCGTCCTTCTGGTCTCCTCTTGATTAGCTCTCGAACGCTGATAATGACAGTTTGCTGATCCCACCCACGGAAGAGGAAATTTTCGAGACGATCCGTTCTGCCAACTCTAATGCGGCTTCATGTCCTGACGGTTTTTCCATTCCTTTTCTCCGGCAATTCTGGCCTCAGCTAAAAGGCCTAATTATGGCTATAACCCAAGGTTTTTGGTTGGGGACTGTTGACATCTCGAGACTTAACTACGCAGTACTCACACTCATCCCTAAAGTCAAAGGCGCCGACTTGATCTCCCAATTTAGGCCCATTGCTTTGATAAACAATTTTTCTAAGATCCCTGCCAAGGGCATGGCTACTATGGTTTCTCCGATCGCCCATCGGGTCATTAGCCCTTTCCAATATGCGTTCATTAAGGGGAGATTCATCTTGGACGGGGTGCTTTGCTTACATGAGATAATTCATGACCTTCGTAGTAAGAACACCAAGGTTGTGGTCCTTAAGCTTGATTTTGAAAAGGCGTATGACTCGGTGAGCTGGAGGTTTCTTCGCCAAGTTTTGTTGGCCAAGGGCTTCGATGGTTCGGTGGTTCATCGTCTGATGCAACTTGTCACTGGTGGCCACACGACGGTGGCTGTCAATGGCCAGACCAATAATTTCTTTGCGAACGGTAGGGGTTTGAGACAAGGAGATCCGGCGTCTCCCTTGCTTTTTAATTTTGTGGCCGATGCTCTATCTCACATTTTGTCACGTGCTGCGGCTGCTGGTCACATTTTGCCTGTTAGCTCCCACCTCATTCCTAATGGCATCTCTCACCTACAATATGCGGATGACAACATCATTATGGTTGAACTTAATGATAAATCTATCACGAATCTGAAATTTCTTCTTCTATGCTTTGAAGCTCTGTCGCGCCTTAAAATCAACTTCTCTAAGAGCGAGGTCATTGTGACTGGGGTACCTGTCTCGGAAGCGCAGAGGGTGGCCCACCTTTTGAACTGCTCTCTTGGATCTTTTCCTCTCAAATATTTGGGCTTACCCATTTCCCCTCTTAAGCTTTTGGCCAAAGATTTTGCCCCGGCTGTGACTAAAGTTGGCAATAGAGTTTTGCCGTGGCGAGGCCGTTATAATTCTCAGGCGGGCAAGGTTGCCCTTACCAACTCCTGCCTCTCCTCTCTCCTGATGTTTCTAATGGGCTTTTATCTTCTGTCCGAAGGGACTCACTCGGGCTTCGATAAGCACAGGGGTGCCTTTTACTGGAATTCCTCCGATAATAAATGCAAATATAGGATGGTTAAATGGGATCTCATTTGTAAACCTAAGAACATGGGGGCCTTGGCATCATTAATAACAGAATCATGAATAAATGCCTTTTGTTAAAATGGTGGTGGAAGATTATGTTCCTTGATGATCGCCCTGCTTGTCTTAACCTTCTCAAAGCTAAATACTTCCCCTCCTCGAGCCCTATGTTCGCTCCCTCTTCTGGTGGCTCTCAATTTTGGCGTCAGCTTGTTAGTATTATACCGATTTTTTGGTCCCTTGTGAAATTCGTTGTTCGTAGCGGTAAATCTACTCGTTTTTTGTTAGACTGGTGGGTTGGGGACACCACGCTTGCGGTGGCTCACCCGACTCTGTTTTCATACTGTGTTGATCCCGAGATCTCTATCTTTGAGCTCTCGGCTCAGGGTTGGGCTTTAGATTTCCGGCGTTCTCTTTCCCCTGTAGAGTTGGAAGAGTGGCAACGCCTTACTGCCTGCTTCCCCCTGCTCTCGGAGGAAGAGGACTCCGTTTTTTGGCCTCATTCCTCTTCGGGGTGTTTTTCTGTTAAGTCGGCGTATTCGAAACTTATCGCTGGTAGTCGCACTGACAAGTTTAAATACATTTGGTCTGCCCACATCCCTCCTAAGATTAAAATCTTCCTTTGGCAAGCTCTTCGTCGCAAACTTCCAGCGGGTGACCAGATCAAGAAGAGGAACGGGCCGGGCTCTGACAGTTGTCAACTGTGTGGTGCCCTGGAGAATACCGAGCATATGTTTTTCCAGTGCTCTTTGGCTAAATTCATTTGGAGTTGCATTAGACTTTGGCTTTGTGTTAATTGGAACCCATCCTCTTTTGAGGATCTACGGCGTTGTATTAATTATCTAGCAGGCCGGTCTAAGCGGGTTTTCATGGTGGGCTGGGCTGCGATTTGTTGGTCGCTTTGGATTACTAGGAACAAGTTCACTATTGAACACATTTTCCCGGCTAACCCAGTGAGTTGCTTATTTAAAGCCAATGTCTTTTTGCGGCAGTGGAGATCATTGACTAAGGATGGGGACCTAGAGGCGTTCGACGATAAGCTATCCAAAATGAAATCTACGGCTTCTTCTCTGCTGCGATGCCCCGGGAGGACGGTATCTTAGTGGTTTGGTTATTCGTTTGGCTGGCCTACGCGCCAAGACAAGTTGGATGCCTTGTACCCATACTTCTTAGCCGTTTTATGTTAAACTTATGTGGTGCCATGTGATGGTTGTGACTCTGCCTGGTGGCTTTATCTATAAAGTTGGGCTCTCGCCTTTTATCTAAAAAAATCACAGGAAATGGAGAGTTCAACCGAGAGTCTGTTGGAGAAATCTACATGCCATCATGAGGAAAGAGGGAACAACCCGGTATGCGATATTGAAGAGTGTACATTGTAGTTCTATTTTCTTCTTCAAACAGATCCTTTTTTATTGGACCAATTTATGTTGTTCTAAGGAGTAACAAGCTAGAATTAGCATGTTCAGTCATTCAATATGTTTAACAATGCGGGTTTGAAGGATTAATTAGTAGATTTAAGCCCAGTCACTCGATATGTTT
The DNA here is from genome assembly GCA_902687465.1 of Secale cereale. NCBI lineage: Eukaryota > Viridiplantae > Streptophyta > Magnoliopsida > Poales > Poaceae > Secale > Secale cereale. The sequence goes on from LR738711.1 coordinate 795,755,019, forward strand.
AACAATGAGGTTTGGAGGCTTAATTAGTAGATTCATCTGTTACAACCTATATCGAAGACCAACTGGATTAAACAATATATTATTACTTTTATGCGTCAATGTGACCACCTTGGTGTTCAATTTACCTAAAAATACATACTAAGTCATATCACAAACATTATATATATATATATATACACATATATTCTAAAAAGTGTTTTTACAAACGTGCGTTGCACGTGCAAGCTTACTAGTTTTTACTTGTATCTTTTCCCTAATAATAAGGAAAACTCTTGGCTTCAGCTGGCAGATTGCACGCGAGCATCCACCATCTTGTCCGTGCGACACGAGTCGCTGCTTGCTGCTCGTTGTGCAATACAGTGAATTTCTGCAGCAATGTCTTTGTTGCAAAAAGAGCTGAAATTGTACGTTTGTTGTAAAAAATAATAAATTGCAACGATATCTCTATTGGAATTTTTCGTAACAAGACCTCTGTTGCATTTTTTTGCAACAAAACCTTTGTTGCAAAAAAATTACAACTTGACCTATATTGCAAAAAATTCCGCAACATGGCCCGTGTTGAGAAATTTCCTTCAACATGGCATGTGTTGCAATGCTAGAAGGTGGCGCCCGACAGCTTAATCCGTCACATCTGACGGCTTGCGCGGCGGCGGATCTTTTATAAATATTCGCCGACCGACGCGTAGCGGTGCCTATTTCACCGTCACAATACGCTTTCACCCAGTCGTAATACGCTTTTACTATTTGTATATATAAAATTGTAATATAAACGAGGTGGTACTATTCATCCACGCGACGCCACCGAACGAGAAGCCCACGGCCGATGACGATAGTAGCGAGGGCGTCGCCAGCCCGGACACCCCGCTCGCCTTCCCCAAGGACAACGAGGCGGCGGTGAGGCCAAGGCCAGCGCACAAGACAAGGTGAGCCACCGGGCCGCGACATCTGCGCCCGCCCGCCTCCCTCCGCCAATTCGGTCCGCTTCGATTTTGATTTCTCGCTGCTCCTTGACGTGTTCGTCCTTCCCTCTGCCTCTGCTAGGCCACCGAGGTTGCATATGTCGTGGGAAGAGGAGGTGGATGGCGAATGTGAAGCACCGAAGATTGACAACCCCAACTCCCCAAGTGTGAAGAGGCACCTGGTTGTGGTGAATGGAAGAGACCGATGAAGCAGAATCTACAAAGGCAAGTGGCTTGCGCCCCTGATTGACAACCCCAGCTAAAAGGGAATCTGGAAGCCCAAAGATATCCCCAACCCTGAGTACTTTGAGCTTGACAAGCCTGACTTTGATCCAATTGCTGCTATTGGAATTGAGATCTAGACAATGCATGATGGCATCCTTTATGGCAATATTCTTTTTGCCGATTATTAGAAGGTAGCCACCTCTATCCTAGAGAAGACATGGGAGCCCAAGTTTGATGTTGAGAAGGAAAAAAGCACATAGCTCAGTGGGTCATCTAGCCTCCCACTTGGCAAGGTGCAGCGGCCCTCTTCTTGTGTCCATGTACACAACAAACAGTCTCTATTTGCAGGTCCCAGTGAATTGCAGCGCCTCAAAAGCTGTCGAGCAGTTGGTTTCCAAGATTATTGTGCCAGCGTACCGTTTATGTAGAGGAGTGAGAGCATGAGAAACAGCCTCAGTTTCCGCTTCCTTGGCGCCCGAGCACTGTCGGAGTTCAGTTCCCAGCAAGAACAACACTTGTTCCGAGCTATTTCGAGCCACGACACGACGCCAGCGGTCGTCTGGCATGTGCTCAGGAGGAAGAAAGAGTCCATGTTCAGTTTAACATAGTCATCAGCTGACCTTTTTTACATTGCAGAGCACGGTCCTTGTTCCTGATCGAGTGCAAGATTGGCAGTTGGCACATTTGCTGTTTTTCTTTGTCCTCCGTGGCAAGTGGCAACACACGCTTTATCTCAGTAGCTCTGAATAAAAATAACAGATGCACCGATCATTTTCTTCAGGAGTTTTAGGCTCTGTGCTATGGTGAGGTAACATCCTAAAATACACTTATTGTGATTTTTACCATCAAGCAATCTCTACTCTCGTGGTTTCCTTTTTTGAGGAATTGGCAGTGATCTGCCTATTAATTTAGAGGAAAAGGTGTTACAACGTTAGTGTTACAGGATTAGGCTGAAGCTAAAAATGAAGCGCTAGCAAAGAAGAAAACTAAAAGTAAAATTAGTCAGGCTCGGGAGGGGTGTCATTTTCACTATCAGAGCTCCAATGCATGGTCGTTGTTGGCATGAGGATGTCTTGTTTGATTAGGTGCAAGACCTTTGCTCTTGTGGTTTCCACTGTGTTATGAATCAGGACGAATTAATAAACTTAATAAAGGAAATACATGGTTATTGTTTTCTGATTGCTCTAACTTTCTTTGAACTCCATACATTTTCCTCTTTTTCTTATGTCCTGCTTAGTTAGTATGCAAGCAGAAGCTTTCTTCTCTATGCTGTTACTTCTTACTGATTTTTTTATAGATTCTCAAATTTTTATTTTATTGGCTAGCAAATAATAATTGGTGGATGTCATTTTCCATCAGTTTTTGCTTTTCTGGTTTATCTCATTAAACAAGTTCCATGTCGATCGTCCATGTTGCAACTCTCCTGAGTTCTGAAAAAAATATTACAGTGCTAAAAAACCATTCTTCTACGCTCTCTCAAGGTACAACGATTACTACTATCGGCAGAACTAATACAGGGGGGGGCTCGATGGAGGCGCCAGAGCGGAATGAAGTGCTCATATGAGATACTCCATAACTTCAGTCCATCAAATATCGGTAACATATTATCACACAAGAAATTGCTAGTCTATACCCTTCAATTTTTTTTGGGAGATGTGATAATACTTTTAGTCATAATGTGTTGCACTACAAGTTCACTTGGCTCCCCGTAAATAATTTGACAGATGAGAGAGTTCAAGTTATTCCTAAACAAAGTGCGGAATTTGTGCAATCATGAAATCTTAACTAACTAGGGTTCTGAACGTAGGGCCCATTAGACAAACATGACATGAAGTGTTGAAATATTTAGCTACATATTCGTTCTTTAGCTACTTAAAAAATTCAGCGTCAATGATCTCCATTATGCGTGCTCCAAATAATTATAGTTTATGATAGATAAAGACATGGATTATTAGTAGTTCATCGTACATTTAGCTACATATTCATTCTTTAGCTACTTAAAGATTTCAGCGTCAATGATCTCCATTATGCGTGCTCCAAATAGTTATAGTTTATGATATATAAATACATGAATTATTAGCAGTTCATTGCAGCGACTATTGTCCCTCACAAATTAGCAACCCACAATAATGTTCCGAACACATGGTGATAAATTTCATAATAATTATCCAGGCAACTACCAATTCCATAATAATTCATCTTACACTACTAGGAAAAGGGCTATAGATGGAATTGACACTAATGGCGCACCAGACATGCGGTGCGCCATTAGTATCCAAATACTAATGGCGCACCGTTGACGTGGTGCGCCATTAGTAACAATTTTTTTTTCATATTTTTCTCAAAACTACTAATGGCGCACCACATCCACGGTGCGCCATTAGTATTTTTTTTCAAATATTGTTTTTATTTTTTTTAAAATTTTATTTTCAAAAAATACTAATGGCGCACCGTGGGAGCGGTGCGCCATTAGTAGTTCAACTTACTAATGGCGCACCACTCCCACGGTGCGCCATTAGTATATTTTTTTTCATATTTTGTTTTTATTTTTTTATTTTATTTTCAAAAAATACTAATGGCGCACCGTGGGAGTGGTGCGCCATTAGTAGTTCAACTTACTAATGGCGCATCACTCCCACGGTGCGCCATTAGTATTTTTTTTTCATATTTTTTTTTCAAAAAATACTAATGGCGCACCGTGGGTGTGGTGCGCCATTAGTAGTTTCAACTACTAATGGCGCACCACTACCACGGTGCGCCATTAGTAACTTGGCCATTACTGCACC
>LR738711.1:795759068-795787031 GCA_902687465.1 Secale cereale
GTGGACCGCCTTTTTCAGTTAAAAAAAATAAAAGATAATGATGTAAATGTCAAAAAAATAAAAGAAAATAAGTTTCCCATGTGATATGTGGTCTACTTGTTGGGAAAATTTACAAATATGAATTTTGACTTTATTTGCAAAATATCTCTGGAATTTAGTAAAACGGGTATAACTTTTGCATACGAACTCGGATTAAAAAGTTATTTATATGAAAAATCATCTACTCGAAAAGTTACATCCGAATTCTCAAAATCCCCAAAAACCTAACAGAAAAAAAGTTACGGGGCTTTTAAGATCTACAGGCAAAAAAATTCAAAAAATTTCAAACTTACTAGTGGCGCACCGTTTGCTAGGTGCGCCACTAGTAACAGAAAAAAAATATAAAATTTTCGAAAAAAAAAATTATAATTTTTTTTCCAAAATATGATACGTAATATGACCGGGAAGTTTGAAATATATTTTTCAAGATTTCATCATACTCATGAACATTAACAAACTCCTAGACATCAAGAAGGGTTAATAGGATTGATATGATAGATATATCAACAAGTGTGTGTGAAGTGAGCTGGTACTGGGGTTGGATAGAACTACGAAATTAAGCGTGCTCGGGCTGGAGTAGTGTGAGGATGGGTGACCTTATGGGAAGTTTGACCACAGAGTGCAATTTGACTTGAGATTAAGCAAATTGACCCCAGATTAAGCCATAATGATCTGAGATTAAGAAAAAAAATAAAAAAAATTTGAAAAAAAATTTTGAAAAAAAAATTTGAAAAAAAAAATTGAAAAAAAATACTAATGGCGCACTTCTACGTAGTGCGCCATTAGTATGCCAGATACTAATGGCGCACCAGTGGTGGTGCGCCATTAGTATCCAACTACTAATGGCGTGCTCTCGTGCGCCATTAGTATCCAACACTAATGGCGTGCTAGTAATGGCGCACCGGTAGTGCGCCATTAATGGGCAAAACCGGTGAGCCATTAACAGCCCTTTTTGTAGTAGTGTTAGCCTTTATTTCTCATGCACTAGGATTCTACACTACACCTTAGAATCTTTGTTAAGTCCGAACTGTGTCAGTTACTGATTGAGTTTACCGGTTAGCTCCATTGATTTGTGTTACATTGTTTAAGTTCACGATGGAGTCTTATCAGTTGGCTTCAGTGTGATCATGTAATTTCATTGTGATCATGTAATCAACACGATGGAGTCTTATTATACCTTAAACCAAGTTGTTGACTTATTATATTGATCCTTTCTTGATGTAAGGTATCTTGACGTGTAGGCTTTCTATACTAGATGGGATATTCTACTCATTGTTTATATCCGACTGTTCTTTTCTCATACTTATGGTTCTAAGTGTTCATTCGTTATGTTGATTTTTTAGTTGTACCGTAACTATGTCGGACACAAGTAAATTTGTAACTTGGTTTGGATCTGAAGTGTTATATCATTCTAAAGACTAACAAACTTCTACTCCCTCCGTTCTGATTTACTTGTCGTGGTTTTAGTTCAAATGATTGTCCTTCTTTCAGATGGTCATAAATTAGGCTCTTTTTCATGGCAACTCTGAGTTACATCAACTGCTTCACTTTTTAGGGTTTTTTTCGCTCCTGCATCTCATGAGTACTGAGAATATGTGTTTATCAACTTAACGATAACCCAGTACTTTACAATAATCTTATATGTTGTCCTGGTCACTTGAAAAGCATGTTGTGTTCTCCATGAGGTCAGGTTTTGCCACAATTAGGAAATAGAGTGGCATGGAAGACTGGAAGGACGCGGAGGGGCACCAGCAGTGGAGAGGGCGAGGAGCAGCTCGAAGTGGCATGCGTGCGTACAGAGGGAGTTGCTTGCGTTTTCTGTACTTTTTGTGATTTTTGTCAGGGATAGTCACTCGAGCGATTGCAGTAAACTTACAGATTATAGACTAACATTTCTTCTTAAATATCTCTTTAAAGTTCTATACTATAGATAGCGTTGCACTGGGTCATTCAACACTGAAGGTCAATGTTGCACCTAGGCCGCTTGGGTTCTGAACATGCAATAAAAGGAGGAAACATTAGCGAGAATTAGAGATCTTGCTTCAAGAAAAATGTTGACAATATGCTTTGACGCATCATTAGCTCTCACATGAAAAAGAATCTGATGGAATTGCAATATTTCTTCAATCACATCATTAGTAGATGACAAAGCCTTGAGGCTACCACTAGGAATGAAGCAAAATTGTGAAGATGACCGGTTAAGGAAATAGCAAGACTTGCACCATTGACTTTGCTTACTATTGGCATGAATTTAAAATTCTGGTTTCAGTCTTTCAGTAGATGCAGGACTTGAGTGTGAGAAATTGACTCAGAATAATGACCCTAAGTCGAAGAAATCATCAAAGTGAGGACGAGCTTGAGGTTGCAGTGGTGGAACCAAAACAGATGATCATGGCCTGAGTCTACATGTATGCAACCCACAATTACAAGTATTGAATTAGCATTTCTAATTTTTAAGTGCAATTAGTGATCAATTTTATTTGATTTTAACTAATAAGGTTGGTTGTACACCATTTACAATCATTACATGTATTATGTTATGTTATCAGTGACTTGATTTCAAGGCCGTAATTTTATTACCCGTTGCAACGCACGGGCAGTTTTCCTAGTATATATATATACAGCCGGTCTATTCTCATAACATTATGAGAATAATATTCTCATAACACTTCCGAACTGCATTGGAAAATTGCATTGGAAAGCTATGTGCACTGCTTCCTCCTTCTGCTGCGAACCACATAGAGGTGCAGCAGGAAACATTCATTTAGCAGCGTTTCTGGCTAGGTTGATCGATTTCTACTGGTTTAGTTGCGCGTGCGCTGATTTAATATGTGGTTAAGCACTGAATTCAGCGAGAAAACGACGGAAATCCTTGGATTTGGCGGATCTGCGTCCGTTCTTCCGGTGGTGGAGGAGTTTCGGATGTTGCTGTTGGCTGTTCGTATTCTATTGATGTTTGTGTGTTACCATTATGGCGTTGATGTTTGTGTTATTCCGCGACAGATTAATCTGCTAATAGGATTGAAATTTCAGTATAATTTGTCGAGAATCTCTCTGTTCTAGCAGAAAAACCTCTGTTCTCTGTTCTTCGCCGTGCGGATCGAAATTGTTGCGTTTTGTATGTAATATTCTGTTGTTTTCGGCAATTACGGGCTGCTTTTTGATCTATCCGTATGAATTGGAGCGGATTAAGTTGTTAATTTTGAAGAATTTAAGTTTTTTGTCCATGTTTTTTTGCGGCGCGACTGGCTCTGGTCGTTTCTCAAAGATGGTTTTTGAGATTTTTTTTGCATTTTATAGCTGTTAGAACTGCATTGCAGGCTGTGTTTTTCGACTGTGAATCACGGTCAAGAGCGGTGGACTGCAGTAATATGCAATGCGCGGTGAATTTTTTTAGTGTGGCGAACTGCATTAATATGCAATGCGAGCCTGTATGAACTGCATTACTGCTACGGGGGTGTGGGGGGACTAGTTTGATAAGTTTTTTTGATTGGTCAAGCGTGGTGAACTACTTTTTTGCGTTGCTTCTAGTGTATTTTCTTTATGAGAATTCTGAGTATAAGTGAACTGCTTTTTTACATACAGGTTTTCATGTGCATCCTATCAGCAGCAGCAGTTGAAGAACATCCATACTGGAAACCCCCACCGAGCTTTTCCTTTTTTTTAACCCAGATAGGGAACTAGAGTTTTTTTTAATAAAAGAGGACTACATCAACCTTCTTAATAGCAGTAGTTTTGTGAAAGAATACTCTATGTGAACTGCTATGATAGTTTTGTTTTTTATGTGTATCCTAGCTACAGCAGCAGTTTTGAAGCAATATACATACTGAAAACAGACTACTGAGAACTACATATAGTTGATAGATAGAAACCATGGTTCTGCGCTCATAATTAACATAGTACATCATGAAGCAATCTAACGCAACATAAGCAAACGTTGTCCCAAAGCAAACTACAACGAAAGGAAACTAATCTACGTACGCAGAGGGAAACTAATCGAGCACTTCCGACAGGAATCCTTGGGTTTCAGCATCTGTCCTGCTTCACTAGTTCCACCCGTTGGAGTTGGAGGTGGAAGTTGATGCCCCCTTGCCCCACGGCTTCCAGGATGACCTCGGGCGCTTCCTGGTCTTCTCTGTTTCAGCGCGCGCGAGGCCTTTCTTCATTGTGGTGATTCGGTTCCATATCTTGAACGCAGTGTAGGCGTCCTTGGCAGCATACTCGACGTGCTTGGTGCTGAGAATGGGAGTCCACAGGCTGTGGTCGTGGTCTGTCATCTTCATTTTCATGTCTACATACTCGTCGTCGATGATGGCAGCAGCTACATCGCCAAGCGAGTCCAGTGGCTTCGTTCCATCAGGCACCCTCCAGTTCGTCTGGATGTCGACGAAGTTGGGGATGTGGAGGTTGCAGCGTGCGAGCTTCTCCTTGTCCTGCTCGATGGCGAAGCCAGCGAACTCGAACCTAAGGAAACTGAACCGCAAGTTATACCTTTCGGAACTGCATACACGGGCATATAGAACTACAACACGTACTCGGCAGAGAGAATTGCTTACCTTGGGTCGCCGAGGAACCTATCGAAGGGGACGCATCTCTCGCCCAATGTACCACATACCTGGAAAAGAAGCACTGGGTGGTACTTGCCGATGGATAGTTGAACCAGGGCCGCTCTGCTCTTGTTGGGTGTGTACTCCACGTCGATGCCGACGATCTTCTGGCGGCGCCGCTGGAGAACTGTCTTGAACTCTTCGACGTACGTCGCCATGGCGGCGACGTCGGTGGTGTAGATCACCTTCGGCTTCGTGTTCCCGTGCGCATGCACGCCGTCGTAGGTCCTGCTGAACCCCATGGATGCAAAGAGGAGGTAGAGGAGGAGGAAGGGGCAGCGTCGTGTGTTTTTTTGCAGATGGTCTGGTAGATGGAGCGCGGGATTTAAATGGGAGCGGCAGCAACTTCTGCCGAGGCCACGATCTCGTCTCCCAACCGTGTTTGCGATCGTGGGTTCGTGATGATCGTTGCAGTCCGTGCGGCGTGCAACCGGCGGGATAGAGGAGGGGTGGGGGGCGCGGGCGCTTCGGGCGATGGTGGGCGCATTTATTTTAGGGCATGCGAACCGAATCGTCCGCCGTAAGCGAACTGCATCGCTTCAGAAGCGGAATCGTCCGCCGTAAACGAACTGCAACGCTTCAGAAGCCGAGGTGGTTTTCCGTAAGCGAACTGCATCTTGTTACAACACCGAGACGTTTTTGTATTTTTGTCTATGACTTGTGGGCCTGTCGGACGGGCTTTTATTCATTAAGTCTCTCTTGCAGCCCCCTTGCCCGCTTCCACTTCCCTGTCCCCCGTGTCCGCACAGAAATCCCCCCTCCCCCGCCCTCGTGCTCTCGTGGTGGAGAGCGACGACGCCCGCAGCCGCCGTCGTCCGTAGGGGCTCTCTGGTGGTGGAGGGCGACGACGCCCGCAGCCGCCGCCGTCCGTAGGCCGCTTCCTCCGTCGTTGCCGTCCGCTCCTGCCTCGTCCGGCCGTCACTTCGTCCCACGGTGAGCCCCAAATCGCCCCTAATACGTTCCAGATCTTGTGCTAGGGTTATTTTTCGTGCCATCATTCTCTTCTTAAGGTTGTTTTGTATGCTTGAAATTGGAACTCCCTATGTATTGAAAATTTTTCTCTGCCTGAATTTGGGGTTTGCTGTCTAGGGTTTAATTATTATCCCTTGGTGATTGGAGGCACAGTATGGCTTCTTCCTCACCAATTGATGCGTCGCCAGTTAGAACGGCTTCTCCATCTGGTAACTACATCATAGTGAACTGCAGTTTTCATTCAGGGTCAATTTACTTCTTTTTGTTGAACGAAATAGTGCACTGCATCTTAGATTCCTTTTTAGTAAGGCCTTTTTTTAAGACACGCGTGGCAAACTGATATGAACTGCGTCAAGTTAATTGTTTTTTACTTTTTTGGAAGGACATTAAGTTAGTTGTTATGTTTTTTTTGTTAAACATAAACTGCTAAAAGAGCACTGCATTTTGGAGACTGCTTTGTATTTTTTTTCTATCCACTATGCGGTTTTTGCGAAATCGATATGAGCTGCATTAAGTTTTAGTTTTTGCCTCTCACAGAACTGCATGAATTTGTTTTGTTTTGCATATCTAAGCGCACTTCTTTTTTTTTATGCGGTCAATTGCTCACTTGAACGAATTAGTGCACTACATCATATAACCCGGTGCCAATGTCCACTTTCAGACACACGTGAATATGATATTCAAGCGACATGAACTGCATTTTTTAGGTTTACTGTTATGTTTTTAATTGTTAAACATGAACTGCTGGAAAAGTGCACTGCATTTCTACATTTTTTTTGTTTTTCCAAGTTGATATGAGCTGCATTAAGTTTAGGTCTTCATCTCACACACACACATCTTTTCTTATGTTTTTTCTCACCCACAGTTTTATCTCCTGGTGGGTCAAGGGGTGGTGGCGTTAACTATTTGATTACACGTTATTTCACAGCCGATGTTGTCGGTGGTTGTACATCTGATCAGGTCAACATTCCACCTGAGTTGAATGAAACCCAGTCGCAATCTGTTGATGGCACAGAGCCAGTTACACAGGATTGGATGGTCCCTGATCAGATTGCAGCCGATGTTGAGAGGAGAAGGCAGAAAGCTATTGCGCTCGGTAATACTTTCGTGAAGGCTCATAGGGCGAAGCAAGTAAAGTTTGAGGAGGGTAAGGAGATAGGAAGGAGGATTGCAGATTCAAAGAAGTCTGCTAAATTTGCCCCCGCAAAGAATCCCGTGAAGTGGAAACTCAACACTGTCGCAGAGCAAGGTTTAAGTTCTCCACGCCGGAGCCCGCGTGTTGATTACTCAAAGAGACCTAATTACGCCGAGGTTGATGTGGGTGGGATTCAAGGAAAGCGGAGACGGGCGGACGATCACTCTGGTGTTGATTCTGAACGTCGATCTAAGCTTGCGCGGGAAAATGCAGCTGAAGAAGCTCTGGACAGTGATTCTGATGAGGAGGATGTTGATGTTAGTAAGGTATACGCTGTTTATTTACTTTTTCTTCTGTTTTTTTAAGTTGTTTTTGCATTAGTTTTTGCTGATGTGAACTGCATTTTTTATTCTTTTGTTTTTTTGTAGGCTGCTAAGAGTACGAAGAGGAAGAGGTCTAAAGACGATGCTGCGCACGAATGGCGTTTCAACAAGACTGTTTGGCTGTCTATTCCAAATGTAATCAAAGCTGTCGCTTTGCTGGGTGAGGTGCACAGAACTTTGGTGCGGCAAGCAGGTTTTGGCATTGTCTTTGACCTGAAATTAGAGAAGAATGTTTCTCGTGTTTTGATGTTCAAGCTGATGGGAAAGATCAACCCCGACACGATGAGACTGGACTGTGGGCCAAACAAGGTTCTGGAAATCAATCGCGAGGCTGTCCATCACATTTTTGACTTCCCTATGGGTTCTCACACTGCTCCCAGGCCTGCTGCCAGCGGCCATGATGATTCGCTGACTAACCTGAAGGATGAACTCGGGTTCAACCGTTCTCGGAGCATAGATGCGAAGGACCTACTTACCTTACTTCGCACGCTGGCTGCGGACCCTGCGAAGGTTGATAAGACGGTGAAGGTTTTTTTTCTCATTGTCTTCCAGTGCTTGCTTTGTCCTAGCCCCGCAACTCGGTTCTCCAGGGTAGCTGCTATGGTTGAAAACTTGGATATTGCATCTATGGCTAGCATGGATTTTTGTCAGCTTGTTGTCGACGAGCTGCAGGCCGCTGTGTACAAGTGGAATTCTACAGGGAGCAAGCAGAACTGCGCTGAGGGTTGCACCATCGTTCCCCTGTTCATGTACCTGGATTCCTTGAACCTTCGAAAAGTATCGGTGATGGATAAACGCACTGCACGCGCCGCAATACTGTCCCATGTGCAGTTGAAGAAGATTCACAACGCCGACATCATAGTCAGGGGAAGGATACACCTGGACTCTTACAAGTTTGGCAAGCTGCCGGTGAGTTCATAGCCATGTTTTGTTTTTGTTTTTATTCCTTTTTTTCGCGCATGCTAAATGTGAACCTCTTATGTACTCTTTTTTTGTGAACTGCATCTCTTTATTTTTTGTTAATTTTTTCAGTGGAAGGCGGAAGCGGATATTGTGTATAAGCGGACTGCAGTTGCCGAAGCCCCTGAAATGTTTTGTGAGCCTCTTGCTAGGGCGGCTCCAATTCGACGGGGTCGTGGTTTTGCTAGGGCGGCTGCTGGAGCTTTTTCTGGCCGTGCTTCTGCTGATCGTAATAAATTTGTTCAGGTCGATGAGCTTCTCGATAGGGTCATCAATATTACTAGTGATTTCCCAACATCCGGCTCCAGGATGAGGAATATCGCCGGTTTGTTTCCTGAAGGCAAAGGCCCTTCTGAAGCAGAAATCGAGGCCGCTCATAACTTTGACCGTGGGTAGCTTGAATTCCTTAAGCAGGCTGTAACGAATATCAGATCTTCATTCGTTCAGTTGAAGCAGTCTCAGGATGACAGGTGTGCTCCGTAGAGCAGGAAGCGGATGCAATCGTGAAGGAAATGAACAGGCATGAATATGTTGTCCGGCCTTCTCTGCCCGACCCCGCAGATGTGGATGTATGTCTTTTTTCCATATGTGAACAGTTTTTTTACCCATATTTTGTTATCTATTTTTTCTGTGCGTTTGTGGCATTGACTATTTGTTTTTTCTATCCTTTTGTTATTTTCGCAGTGTGTTGGAGAATCTTCCAAGGCTAACGCTGGTCGTGTTGATGAGCACCAGGACCACGACGGTGTTGATTCTGATTACTTGTTTGACAGGCCATTATCCCCCGTTGACGAAGCTGCCAAAGACAATCGTATTGACGAAGTTGTCATCGACAAGGTTTGATTTATTCCTCTCTTTTTTGTTACAGTGAACTTCATTGTTTAATTTTTTTTGTAGTGTCCAAAACAAACAATCATATTATTTTTTTGCACCAGCAGTGGCAGCGAACTGCAGTTTTTAACTTTTTTTTGTATTTTTGTGCACCAGAAGTGGTAGTGCACTGCAGTTGTTGTTTAGAGAAGAAGCATCATCTTTTTTTTAGCAGTGAACTGCATGATCTGGTGTTGGTTTTTTAGTTGTAGAACTGTAGATTTGGATAATAGTTTTATTTATGTTTTAATGTTTTTTAGGTTGCCGAATCAAACGTGGAGATACATGGGAAGGATGCAGATGGTGACGACGCTAGCAAGGATGAGGAGGCTGGCAAGTGTAAAGAGATGGAAGGTGACGACGCTCCCCTGGTGAGTATAGAGAATTTTTGCATTTTTGTGTTTTATTTTTTATTTTTCGTGGTAGCTTCATGGTCCGTTTTTATTGGTGAACTGCATTCTAGCTTTTTTGTGTAATGTGTTTTATTTTTTTACTCATCAGAATTGCAGATTAAATGTTGAAATCCAAGCGGAGCGCAACATCGGGGATGATAACGTGGAAGGGAGAGGAGGGCAGGAGCCTGATGCGGAGGTTGATAAGGGAGAAGGTAGAGAAGGAGGGTAGTGTCCTGTTGAGGCTGACAAGGCACAAGAGAGAAAAGGAAGGGAGGACATCGTGGATTGTGATAAGCATGAAGAGAAAGAAGGAGCTCCTGGTGTTACAGTTGAAGTTGCAGAAGAGACAGAAGGAACTCGTAGAGTCGGATTTGACGATGCCGGGACATCCGCTGGCATCGATGGTGTTGTTGGGCCTACTGTTTTGTTGGTTGGCGATGAGGTGCCTGAGAAATTTTGTGTGGTCCCTCGCGCCCCTGAGCAATCTGTCGGCAATCTGGCTTTCCTAGCCGATACAACCAAATTCCCATCTGAGACAGTTTCTATTGATTCTGAAGAGGAACAGCCAAGACTCTCTCAGGACATGAGCAATCAAGCGCCGCTTGACGATGATATTATTGGGCTGGAGCACTTGACGCTCAGCAAAGATGTATATGAGCAGCAGAAGGAAGTTTATTCTGAAACCGAAGGTAAGCGAACTGCATTATTTTTGTTCTTTTTCCTGGGGGCGAAATGGACCATGTGTGTTTTATAATCTGATATCGTTCCCACTCTGTATGCAGATGAGGAATTACCTGTTGTTACTCCTTCAAGGATTGATCCAGCTCTTATGAGGAGATACAATGAGTTGTATGACGCTGTTACGAGGGCTAGGAGGGACAAGAAGAAGCAGTATGACATTTTCTGTCTTACGCCTCGGTTAATTAATATGTTATTTTTTCAGGGACGCTCCCATCTTATCACTTTTTGCTGTGCTTTTTTCTTCTTGTCTGAAGGCATCTAGTTGCGTTCAAGGGCGAGTTTGGTGATATTACTATCGGCCATGTTGGCGAGTCTTTTTGGTCGTATGGAACGCTGAGCACGCGCCTCGCAAACATTGGCGTCTCTATGCTAGCTGAAAGGTTCAAAGGATCTCAAACTATGATTGTCCCGTACAACCTATGTGTAAGCATTTTCATTAATTTATATTTTATCCCCCTCGTCCAATTTTTATTTGTGCTATAACCATTTTTCATTAACTATCTGGTTTTGTCTTTTTTGCAGAATTCCATTTGGAACGGCGGTGCCACAAATAGGGCTTTGAAAAAGATGTTTTCTTCAAGTGCAGAGGAACGTGTGGACAAGAAAAACTTGGTAACGCATCTTGACCATTTTTCGTCATCTTGAAAATAAGTTTTCTGTTTTTTCTATTTTCTCACACCTGGTTTGTTTTATTCTTTTTTTATTTCAGATTATGTTTGCAACATTTGACCCTCCTCCCGCAACAGTGAAGGACGCGATAGGCCACTACTTATTGGTCACTTTGAACCTGCGAGAGAAGCGTTTTGAGCTTCTAGACTCATTGAACGAAGGAGACAGCGCTGCCGCAAGTGTTGTCTTCAAGAAAATGGTCAGGAACATCAAAAAACTCTGGAAAGATGGCAGCGCAAGCTGCGACGAGCCGTTGAACCCTCCCACCCTAGACGGCTATGCGCTGACTCATATTAACGTCCCGCAACAGGGAAACGGGTTTGAACCTGTTCTCCTTTTTTCTTTTTCCTCCTTCATTTTTTCTTGTGTAAGTGAGCTGCATTCTTTCTACTAAATTAGAAGCACCTTTTCCCTTGAGCGAACTGCATTACTAGTGTGTTATTGGTTGTTCTCCCTTGGTTTCTTGTGTGTATGGAGCTGCATTGTTTTACTAACATCAGTAGCACTTTTATTACTGAGTGAACTGCATTGTTAATGTGTTTTGTGTTGGTTTTCTTTTGCAGGCATGATTGTGGATTTTACATGTTCCAGTTCATGCAGACCTGGGATGGTGAAACGATTGCCAAGTTTGGGAAGGAGCACATTGGCTACATCAGGAAGGCTATGCTCTATAGTTGGCTGACCTCGTCGCATTGCTGTCTGGACCTGATATCACTTTTAATTTTTAAAGAAGGTTATTACATTTTTTTTTCAGTCACACACCTTTTTTATTAAGTGAACTTCATTGGTACAGAGAGGGGAGGTCGACTACTTATGTTAAGCTTTTTAGTAGAACCCCATTTGTGTGTTTAAAATGACTCTTCCGTAGGGAACTTGATGATTCTTTTTCACTACTTTTGCTTATTATCCATTTTTTTTGTGCAGGCTTTGATGAAGGCGCACACCAAGGTGGTGTTTCCTTGTTTGAAACTCAGGTTCATACTCCAACTATTCAGAAAGTTGTCATTGATGAACCTCCCGTTAAGGTTGTGAAAGAACCTGTTTGTAAGAGGTTGAGGAGTGGCGCCGGCACTTCGAATGAAAAAGCTCTTGAGAAATCTCCTGTCAATGTTAAGCATGTGAAGAAAGCTGCGAGCCCTCCGAATGCTGAAGATAGCGATGATGATTTTGAGAGGCCACCACCAGTGCCTAGGAGGACCAGGAGCGCAGCTGTGGAACGCCCGACGGACAGCGGGGCACTAATTCTATCAAATAAGAGGCATGTGCAGAAGCCATCAAAGTTTCGATCTCCTGCACAGAAGTTGAATCATGCGAGATTCAGCCATCTTGTGGAGATGAGGAAAGTCTTGCAACTCATCACGAGCACACAATTCAGGCAGAAATACAGCGAGTCAGTTCTTTTTTCGTTAGTTTTTTATATTTTTTTGATTTTTAATGTGTGTAATGTTCTTTCTGTGTTTTAGCTTTTGTGCTACTAACTCCCCCACCTTCGTCGTTTCTTTTGTGCAGGTGCGCGCTTTTCATGCACAGGAATCCAATCGAAGTCTACACTGTGACTGTGGACTACTTGTTCTTAACTTTCACCAAAGGTGGTTTTATGGACTCGGAATTGATGGATCATATCATCAGGTACTGGAAGAATGACGAGAGTATGAATGTGGTTTATCGATCTGGCGAACGCGTTCTGCTGTCCCCTTTGTTTATCACGGTATTTCTCTTTTTTTCTTTTTTTTTTCTGCTCGAGTGAACTGCAGTAAATAGTGTATAATAATTTGTTTTTAGAATGTACTAAAATGCATACATTTTTTTTGTGTCTTAGCCCATGCATCTTAAAACGAAACAAATTATGGTGGGAATTTGTGAACTGCATACTGTTTTTTAGAGAAGCGTGATCCGTTTTTTTATTAAGCGTCGGAGTGAACATCTTTTTAAGGTGAACTGCATTAACTTTCTCTTGTGAATTACCCACACGCAGTATGTGCTTCAAATGAATGATCACGCGAATAGAGATGAAGATGGAAATGTTGTGTTGCCTTTTGTCCACGGCAAGTTTAACGTCGAAGATGCAGCACAGCAGTTCGAACTTTATGTCCGTGATGACGAGAACCTTCTTGATTGCAAATTAGTAAGTTATCAGATTTGCTTTTGTTCAGCTTTTTTGTATTTATTTTCTCTCCCAATTTTTTCTAGTAATCCCTTTTCACTGATCGAACCAATAACAAATTTGATGAAACAAAATCAGATTCTGTTACCACAGATGAAAGACCAGCATTATTCGCTATACACGATGAATAGGCACCGCGAGACCCTTGACATTCATGACACTAGGAGGTACAGCGGACCGGTTGATCAAACGACGAGCTGGCATAAGTCTGAATACCACAGCGACCGCACTGAAATGGTAAAAAATTTCCTTTTTTCACCTTTCTTGTTTTTTTTCATCGTGGGCGTGTTGAACAATTTTTTTTATTTTCCACCAGATGATCAGGATGACTGCATTGTTGAAGAAGGTTTATGGAGAAAAAGAGTACAAGAGAAAGGAGTCGGTAGACTGGGTGGATGTTTCAAAGAAAGCTAGCTATTTGGGCACTCCTGAGCAGGGCCCCAACGAGTGCGGCTTTTATGTTCTAAAGATGGCTCAGTATTACGACGGCAAAACCTTTGTTGTGAAATTCGCAAAGCGTAGTGTAAGTATCTTCTTTTTAACCCAGCAATATCTCCTCATTCCTTGATATTTTTTTCATCAGTTTCTTTTTTTGTAGATGATGTTGTATATTTGTTTATTTTATTTTTTTCTTCATCGCAGGAAGCTGTTATTCAGGATTGGAAGGCTGAGTTTTTGTTCCAGATTCTGTTCCACCCAGAAAACATGGTCGTTGTCACCGAGTTCCCAGAGGATCTAAGAAATCACTGCATTTCTCTTGGCTTCTCTCCAAGACTGCATTCGCCGGAGCAGGATGAGGCATAAATGATAGCAGATCTTTTTCTACGTGTGTTGATGTCTTTTTCGTGGGTGCTCCAGAACTTTATGTAAACAGTAATGTATGGTCGCTGTGTGTAGTTCTCGATGTGCAAAGCTGTAAACACCATGCTGTGTGCTTTTGTATATATCGTTCTAGTTAGTTTTTGTGGTTTTTTTTTTGGTGGCAGATGGTGACAATGTCAAATATGTACATAATGGAGCTTTCAGCCAACTCCTCCTTGTGAGTTGTAACATGTTCGCAGCGCACTGCATTATCTCATATGATTAGCAACCAAGTTTTTTTTTAAATATATGCATCCGCACTGCATCTCACCTTATCACATGGGACTGCAAAGACGAATTCAACGTGTTTGTCGTCGAGTTTCAAAATTCATCCGCACTGCAGCCAAGTTTTTGTTTTCACATTTTTTTGCACTAAGCGCACTGCACTGTGTACTCGAAGCGTACTGCAGTGCAAGCTTTAAACGCACCACGCACGCACTGCAGTGTACGCGAATCCTAGTCTGACTCTACATTTTTTGTCTTCTAACTGCATTCTGTATTGATTCATGGTCATGTCAGATTCTATACGACGAAGAGAACTGCATTCTCCAGATGACATTCCGATCTCAGAGTTCTTATACAGAAGAGAACCGCATTCTGAGATCTTATTTTCTTTTTCGTATAGAAGAGAACTGCATTTTATCAAACATATTACAAGTTAATATGTTTTTTAAAATGTAAAACTGCATATGTGTTGATCTACGTCCTTTTCCTGGTGCTTCGTCTCAGATTGTGCACTGCAGTTCGCATCCACGACGAATGCGATGGAGTAGTCATCCTTGCAGTTCGCTTCCCCCTGTCATTCATGACTGAGGCAGGATGCTTCAGCGGCGGATCCCCCAGGTGGTCTTGTGGCGAAGGTGAGATGCACCGTCGCTTTCTAAACGCCGCCACGGAAATATCGTCGCCGCCGGACTGCATTGCCGGCCGTTTGGCTCGCGCTCCGTGGTGCTTGGCGCGGAAGAAGGCGGGGAGGGGTGGGGGTGGCCGCCGGGCGCCGGGGCGGTGGCGCGGAAGAAGACGGGGAAGGGTGGGTGTCGCCGCCGGCCGCCGGGGAGCTGGCGCGCTAGGAGGCGGGGAGGGGTGAGGGAGGAGGCCCGTCGCCGGGGCGCTCCCGCGCTAGGAGGCAGGGAGCGGTCGGGGAAGACGCTGGCGTCGGGGGCGCTCCCGCGCTAGAAGGCGGGGAGGGGTCGGGGAGGTCGCCAGCGTCGGGGCGCTCCCGCGCTAGAAGGTCTGTAGGGGTGGGGGAGGGTTGTTAGGAGAATAAGCCTATTGTTAGGAGAATAAGGTCTTAAGGGGTGTTATGAGAATAGACCCACCATATATATATATATATATATATATATATATACTAGTACAAATGCCCGTGCGTTGCATCGGGCGATCTTTTTTGTAAACCCAACTCCTGCTCCAAGTGCCACTACGTGCCACTTCTTATATCCAAACTGAATGTCAAAAATAAGGTTATCTGCATTCGCATAAGGTGAATATGTCTCATGTTGCCGCGGTTGAATTATCGCTAAGCTATGTTTTAGGTTGGGATATGATTCTGCTCTTCATCCGCATCGACAAGAAAATCTAGATCACCTCTTCTCCTCTCACTGCCGCCATGGTACATCGCCGGGCAAAGCCCGCGCAGAGCCATCAGCGACGAGGAGGTCCTCCGGATAAGTTGTGCCCTGGTGGGCCACGCGATATGGCGGGGAGGGCCGGCTGCTGCTCGTGCATTGGTGGGTGGTCTGGGTTGGCGTCTCAGCTCCAGTGTGTTGGCTACCTTCAGTGGATTTTCGTGATCTTGCAATTTCTACATGCCCTTCTCACATTTTTTCTACGAGGCAGCGATTTGCTTCACAAATTATGACCGACGACACTCCTGGTCTACATCAACATCTTCTCGGCCGCTGCTTCCACAAGTTCCTGGAGATTGAAAAAAGTTTGATCCGTCAAGGCAGAGGCTCAGATTGATGCAAGAGGAACAAGAGCTCGGCTCCCCCTGAGATTTGAATGTAACTTTATTTTTCCGTAGAGTTGAGTTTGTAAGGACATGTGTTCCTTAATATTTGACCTTAGGCCTTTTCACAAAGAAAAAAATAATTGTCGCTTTTTGGACAATGAAGTGTTGATGTCAAGAACAGAACCTAACGTCCTTCGTCAGTGCCTATATATTTCAACTTTGCACTGCCATCAGATGGAATAGTACTCCAAGTAGTCCAACTAATCGTACTTACAAAGCATGGCAACCCATCTTCCAGCTTACACGTCCTCTGAATCTCAAAAACATGCACCCGCTCTGAACTTTTTAACGTTTACTCTGCTGCTCTCAATTTGTAACTGGTTCTCATGTTCAGATATCAGGCAAATGAAAAAAGGAGTGGAGGGGAGCAGATTTATCACAGGAATACGACTGCTAGAACAGAATAATCTCTCGTCCCTCTCAATATACACGCACATATGCACAAGCAAGTAAATCAAACTGCAAAACTGAATGAACCACACCTGCAGACATACTTTTGTTGCGACCAGGCCAGGCGGAGGCGGGACACGGTGGCACTGGAGGCGGCTGACACCGCCGATTCCGGAGCAATAGCCTGCGGTGGACGAGCTCGCATGCCTTCTCTTCTCCGGGTTCATGGATCTCGGTCCGCCTTTCCCCGTTCCCCCCTTGGCTCCTACCGCACATGTCCACGTCTACCTCTGTGTCATCGTTGCTTCCTTCTCGACACGGCGCAGGGGGGGAGAAGGAGGTGGCGCGCGGAAGCCATCAACTGGAAATTCACAAAATGTCTAGTTAGAAGTAAGGACCTTTTTATTATCTTATTCATAATCAGACCATACTCTGAACATAAAGAGCATGCGATCCTAGGACATGAAGCACTACCATCTAGCTAACAGAAACACTCAGCATAAGCTGAAGTAATTCTATAATAGCACTTACATATTGCTCCAGCCGTATATCTGCAACCTACAACTATATATATCCATCTCCTCAAGCACCATACTTGACCATTATTGGTGCTTCACTGCTCCTGGCAACTTGATGCTAATTCGTAGAAACAGTGTTTGGTCTTATTGTGTATTTGGCGTAATCCCATTAGTGAATTGACAGTTATGTTATCCGAATATGTAGCTCAGAATCTCCAGCACCTCTCCAGAACAATGAAGGGTTTTTTCTTGCATTATTCTTAGTTTGAATGTAACAAAATAATCAAAGAATGGAACATCCAACAATGATTTAAACAGCGATTTTGTGTGAGGTTCTCATGTGAAAATAATTTTGCTGTCCAGACAACGAATACGGCATGTCAAAAAATTGTCCACTTGTACTGTAATAGCCTACTTATCAGTATAATATATATATATCGAGTTAAAGATAAAGGAAGATATACCAATCAATGAAATAGATGTACCTAGAAAATAAGGATGATGTTACTTCTTCCCAGGCGGTTGATGTAGCCATTAGTACGGAAGTTAGGCCAGTACTCCGAGGGTTGCAGGGGTTATTACAGGAGGTTTGTACCGGGGTATGGAGCTATCAGCAGGCCTTTAACTGAGTTGTTAAAGAAAGGTGTGGAGAAGAAGCCAGAAAAGCATTTCTCAAGCTGAAAAGTGCTATGGTATGGTGATGCCTTTGAACGTTGACTGGGAGAGCGGCTCGAAAGAGTTGGGACAGACTAGAAGCTTTGAAGTTTATGTTCTGTGGTAGTGATTCCTATTTGATCCGTGAAAAAATAATCTACAGCTCTCACTTTCAACTCTGAGGTTGGTACCTTGACACAATTGCTGGGAAATTAAAAGATGGAAACACCATAAAAAGCTGCTCAGAGAAGTTTATGCCGCAGTTCAATGTTACAGGAAGCAAGGAAAGAAATGAGTGAAACACTAATTTCAACATCGCAAGGAGCTGCATGAGAAACCAATCTCCAGAAGCTTGTCTTACCAATCCTGCATAATAACCATCATTTCGAGCATGTCGGAAGAGAATGCATCGCTACTATTCTTTCTGCAAAATACAAACCGGTGTTAATCTCCATTCACATTTGTTTTTTCTAAACTCTCTCACCATTTTTTTAGTTCCACAGAAACCATTTCATCCATGCAGAAATACCAGGTGTCTACCACCACCTGTCATTACAGATTGGGTAGTCTCCTCTGAATTGCCTAGTGACACAGAACCATCATATTTTCCTGAGTTTCTGCAGCATACAAAACTTTACTTATCATGCATATAAAATACTGTTCTTTTAGGAGAAAATTGAGCAGAACTAAGCAATTACTTTTCTTATCGAATGACTTTTTTCAGGACCGTTCGCCATGTATTGCATGTTGGATTGGGAGATCAATGCATACAACATATCCATTGGTTAGCCCAGATCGGGCAGGATTTCGCCATGCCACACACCTACCCGAATCAACACTATTGCAGGCTTGGACTGTCAAATAATCAGCAGCTTGCTTGTCATAGTCGATGCTTCCTGTCCTCGGTTGCCGCTCCTCGTGGCGCCTCCCTCTACCTCTAGATCTAATGGCAACGCCTACTGCCATCGCTGTCGGGCCCTTAGAGGCGCTCCATGAGCTCATTCCACTTGGCCTAGGGGTGCAGTAGCTCCAACTCGCTTAGCAGCATGTCCGCGATGCTCATGCAACCCAGCTCTTCCTCCTCGTCAGTGACCACCACCATCGCCTCAACTTTTTTCTACGGCTCGCATCATTCTTCTTTGCTTTATCATTTGTATACTTCATAGAAAGTGTTAAGCATAAACTGACAAAAAGAATACCTAGTCTGCAACATTTCAAAAGTTGTAATTAACTTACCAGTAATGATCTAACTGCTTCGTGCTCACGGTTTTCACCAACAAGCAAAGATTGAATGTTGATTGTCGATGGTTGGAGAGCAAAAGGACAACCTACATGAATATGGTCATGCTAAGGGTGGAATTAATCAGTATTATCTAGTTATGTTTTTCCATACCAAGTGACATTTCCAATTCCTCAAGGAAAAGGTATTTTTTCAGATTAGTTTTTCTGTTCTAGGCTACATCACCCCTTATATCTGCTTTACAACAGTTTTTGGGCCACGAAAAACAAATGTATTAGAGTCTGAAGAGACTAAGAAAACTCTGACTAATCAAACAGAATGGCTGCATACTGGAGAAATTAATTGGCAGATATTTCTCCTAATAGATGGGCAGACTGTCAAAATTATTTGAATCAAACCAGGTTGTTTATTGCAATTTCAAGCCTTCAGTTCAGTTCTTACTTTTGTCCGAGCTTTCATAGGAGCTCTGTATTCATGGAGGTGCTTTATAAAGCAGAGTGGGATATATATATGTGTGGGCTGTGAATGTATAAACATCTAAAGATTTAGTGGTATTCACCTTGTGAACAAAGATGAAACCAAGTCTAGACATGAAAATAAAAAACACATCATTCCGATAACAAAAGCATCACCATCTAGGAAACTAAAACACTCACCATTAGCCTAATTAATTTTAGATTGGGCTCATACATTAGCAAACAACTTTGAAGAAAGGGGTCATGCGTTACATAAAATTGCAGATGAAAAGAAAGAGAAGGTAAGTGAACTTAGAATTTATGGATGAAAAGCTTGCTCCAATAGTACAGAACATTGCTGAACTATGCATCTCCCGAAAGGCTACAACCCACAGTACACCATTGCACTTCTCTGTTTCTGAGCGACTGAGCCCATTCAGTGCGTTGATGTCAGGAATCAATCAACAAATCTACGTGTTATTTGAGGCATAAATTGGGTTACATACTGCAAGAATTCTTTCCAAACGAATCAGCCACATCCATCTCAAACAAATTAACAAAGAAATAATAACCTGAAACTATGAGTGCTTAGCACCGCCTGCAACTCTAATGGCAATCCTCTCCTAGCAGCAGCAGATCGAGCTACTGGGAGCAAGCGTGTGTCAAGGTTTCCTAATTAATTTGGTCAACTGCTCAATTTCAAAAGGGGATTTGGCTTATAGGGAGTAGCTGGGTGACTTTCAGGTGTGCAGCACTGTACCTTGTTCGTGCATGGGGCTCGAGGAGGAGGCCAGCAGGAGCTTCGGGAGGCCGCCGGCAGCAGGAACTTGGGGAGGCTGACAGCCCGAGGTGAGGTCGAATTAAATTTCCGCCTCCACGTAGACCTCCGCGTGCACCAGAGACCACCGTTGCTGCAGACCTCCCCGGGACAGGCGTCCGTGTCCAGGAGCTCCGCCTTGTCATCATCCTCCTCCTCCTTGCGGTAATCGAGCCGGGATACACGAAATCGAGTTGTCGAAGAGGTTGTCGGGGCTCTTGAGATTGGCGCCGCAGGGGAAGTCGGCAAAGGCGATGAGTATGGCGGCCGCCTGAACGAACTTGGCAAGGGAGCAGGTGTGCGGCGGGCCTGCGAGAATCGGGCGTCGGGCGTTGAGGCGATGCAAGGCAGGCGGCGGCGACCAGGTCGCCGCGTGGCGAAGGGGCGCGAGCCGGTGGTGGCGGCGCGCTGGGGGGCGCATGAAGGGGAAGGGTGCAGCTGCGCGAGGCCCCGGCGAGAATCCTTGGGCGGTGCAGCCATTGGGGAGCGGTGACGCAGCAGGGGAGGTCGCATCGGGGGCTCCCGTTGCGAGCAAGCGACGGAGGACGGGAGTGAAGAATCTGGCCGGACGGGAGGGAGGCGCGGACCGTGAGGAGCTCGGGGGCGCGCTGCGCGGCGCCGGAGGTCGCCGGAAGCGGCCGGCGTGGGTGGTGACGGCGGCGGCGATGACTTCGCGGGACTTCGCAAGAGGCAGAGAAGGCGAGCCTGTGCCCCATTTCAGCCGGGCCGTCTGCCACAGCGAGGTCGATCGATGGGCTAAGGCCCGGGCGAGTTAGAAAGATCGTTTTAAGGAATTTTAGCGAAACTTTTAGTGCGCACGTACAATCAGAATCATATTTTAGTACCATCTCGCCTATATGTTTTAAATTCAACCTGAAAACGTAAATTCACGTGAAGAAGCGTATTGTGAAGGTGAACCCGACGGATTCAATCCCTGCTTTATTATTAGGTATATATATATTTATATATATATATATATATATTTATATATATATATAGGAAAATGGTTGTGTACTCCTGGGAGTACGTACTCCCGCTCCTCATATACCACATAGATGAATCTTTTATACCTCTTTGTTATTTTTAATATACTTTATTAGTAATTATTAGATACCCCAAAATGATTTTCATGAAAAAATTCATGTGAGTCTACAAATTTTAAAATGTTTACGTATATACTGATGTGTTTGTACGTGAAAATGGTATATTATAAAAAGTACATCGCAAATGATATTTTTTCAACAAAACTCGTATTGCGGTATCTTAGAATATTTAATGAAGTATATTGAGAATGATAAAGAGGTATAATTAATATGTATATGAGGTATATTGAGCATGGGAGTATATACTCCCAGGAGTACAGAAAAGGAGTCATATATATAC
Organism: Secale cereale; assembly: GCA_902687465.1. Taxonomy (NCBI): domain Eukaryota; kingdom Viridiplantae; phylum Streptophyta; class Magnoliopsida; order Poales; family Poaceae; genus Secale; species Secale cereale. The sequence continues at coordinate 795,780,336 of LR738711.1, forward strand.
CTAATAATAAAGCACGGACTGACTCTGTCGGGTTCATCGTCACGGCACTTTTACAAAAAATTCCATGTCTTTTTTTTATTCAACCATCAATTGATGGGCCTCGAACCCCTCGTTGGTTACCCCAAGTGGAAGGTGTAAGATGCAGTATGTAGAAGTGTTTTCCCTTAGCAAAGATGACAAGGATCGAATCCCCATAGACTCCTAGGTTCAACAAGTAGGTGTCAACTACTAACGGCGCAAATTAGCAATCAACGTGAAATTGCACACAGATACAAATAACTTTGCTCCCAACGAGTACAGAGAGGTTGTTAATCCCTCCGGCCTTGTAGTTCACAAAGGATTAAAAGCAATGATAGTAGTAATAGATAATGTTTTGCAATAGTAAATAAAAGCGAAAAGTAAATAGTGGATGTGATCAATGATGGTAATATGGACCGGAGTCTCATGATGTTCACTAGTGATGTCTCTCTCCCAAAAGACAATAAAACAGCTATGTGAGGTAAACAAATTACAGCTGGGCAATTGACAGGACCACGAACGCAAACCAATGCTGATTACATTGCAAGAAAGGTTGAGGTTCAAAGCATGGGCGGTACGCCAAAATAAGTAGACCAAAATCCATCAATATCTACTACTAATCATCCACCTTGAGATATCTATCCAGAACATCTCGCTGGTATTAAGTTGCGAGTCCCACCCATAGTGTAAACTCAATGCAACAGACAACTACATTAAAAGAACTTTGCGTAAAGTAAACAATCCTTGCACCCGCGGGCACAAGCACCGTTGTTTTCCCCCTTGTGGCAACAGCACATCCCCTAGACTCATTTTATGTCACTCAAGCTAGTCATCGAGGGGCATGAACCCACAATCGAGCATAACGTTCCCTCTTGGAGTCACTACGTATTACTTGGCCAAAGCAATAAATAACAACGGAGAACATGCAAGAATTACTTATGAACATAATATAAAAGAGGTAGATCAAATATATTATTCAAGATCAATCTGAACATAATCCCATAATCCATCGGATCCCAGCAAACTCAACATAGCAACAGCATAAGGATTACATATGTGCCTCGATCATGTAGGGCAGCTCACTAGGACTAATTAGTGAAGCACAAGAACGGGAGGAGAACATCACATAGCTACTGGTCATGGACTCATGGTCCAAGGGAGACTACTCACGAGTCATCCGGGAGGCGTCCATGGTGGTGGAGAAGCTCCCGGTGGTGATCCTCCCCTCCGGCAGGGTGCCGGGAAGAGTTCTCCTGGTGCTCCCGATCTTGGAAGCGGCGGCGGCGGCGGAACAGAGATGGGATCGCGAAAAGAGTTCCTGTTCTGAGGGTTTCGGAGGACGCTTTAAATATATGCCAAAGGGGAGCATCGGGGAAGCTTCGGGGGGCCCAGGCTCCCCCCCGGCGCGGCCCAGGGGGGCGCGCCGCCAGGGCGCCTGGAGCCCTGGTGCCCCCCCCCCCCCCGGCTGCCCTTCGGACGCACGGTAGTTTCCGGAATGCTGATTTTTTATATAATTTTTCTGGATTTTTCATGGCAGTTCTCGAAACGTGAAAACCTGAAATACAAAAACAGCCGAAAACAGAAACTGGCACTGGGGTGCACTGGATTAGTAAGTTAGTCCAAATATGATCAAAAGTGTATGGAAGTGTATGAATATCATAGCAATATCACCCAAAAGTGGCATGGAGCAAGCAGAAATTATAGATACGTTTTGGACGTATCAACATCCCCAAGCTTAATTCCTGCTCGTCCTCGAGTAGGTAAATGATAACAAGAATAATTTCTGTGGTGACATGCTATTAACCATATAGGACTTATTATAGTCATATGACAAAAGCTTACTGAGACAACGATTCTATAGTAATTAAGTTGCCTCATGAGAAAATCACAAATGACTGAAAGTTTTACAACATGACATTGAAGCATCAAATAGATTTGCAATGATCATGATGTGCAAATATGATAAAGTGATATCTAGCTTGCCCCCTTTAGTGAAGCAAAACATAAATGCAGGGGCACCTTCAAGGTTTAAGTGATGACTAGATACAATGATTTCAAAATAAACGATATCACAATCATGCAAAAGACAATGCTACTTTGGGACAATGCACATTACACTCAGAATGACAATCATGCTCTCAGTAGTTGGTGCTTGAAGAAAGAAGGTGGAGACTCAAAAAGTAAAAGAATGGTTATGTGCTAGAGTTTTTATTTTGAAAACATGGAAGCAATTTTGTCAACGGTAGTAGTACTTCATATGTGTCATGCATAAGACATCCTATAAGTTGCAAGCCTCATGCATCGAATACCAATAGTGCTCGCACCTTGTCCTAATTAGCTCGGATTTCCATGGGTTATCATTGCATTACATATGTTTCAACCAAGTTTCACAAAGGGGTACCTCTATGCCACATGTACAAAGGTCCAAGGAGATAAATCGCATTTGATTTCTCTTTTTTGATAGATCTCAACTTGAGGACATCCATACCGGGACAACATAGAAAATAGATGATGGACTCCTTTTTAATGCATAAGCATATTCTCATAAGAGATTGAGGATTAATGTCCAAGCTAAAACTTCCACCATGATGCATGGCTTTGGTTGGCGGCCCAATGTTCTTCTCTAACAATATGCATACTCATTCAACCCACGGCAAATCACCCTTACTTCAGACAAGACGAACATGCATAGCAACTCACATGATATTCAACAAAAGTGTGACAGTTGATGGCGTCCCCAGAAACATGGTTACCGCTCAGCAAGCAACTTATAAGAAATAAGATACATAGGCAACATATTCTTTACCACAATAGTTTTTAAGCTACTTTCCCATGAGCTATGTATTGCAAGGTTAGTTTGCTTAGTACAGGTGGAGGTTAGCAAAAGACTAGGAGTGATCAACTAAGAGAGCAATGACGGTCATAATCATGCAGAGCGACAAAGCAATATTGAATCAGGCATGGAAGTTATATCGCTACTCAGAAATAAAAAATCATCAAGGCTTGACAGACTTTCTTTACAGTCTTAAATATGCGTGAGCATACGCCAAGTCAATCAAAATAAATTCTCGAAGGAAGATACTACTAAACCATACCACATCATCGGCAAACAAATCATGTTGGTACTCCAATAACACATTGGGAATCCCCCAGCTATTTGAGATTAACCATAAGAAAACCCGAACTACTAAGCACCATTATGCACGTAGCATATTTATCATAGACATATTAACCAATGCAACGGAAGCAAACTCTCTTAATAAGGTGAGCATGATAATTAAAGAGAGTTCAAGCAACCAACTAAACAAAAGCTCTTTGAAAAGATAAGCATGAATACTAAGAGCAGAGCATGATAGTAGCTATTAAAGGACAAAGAACACACACAGCAAAGATAGACATGAAAATTCCATGTTATGTTCTAGGTAGAAGTGGAGCGTGTTTCTCTCCCACATAAAGAATGCTGAGTTCCGACTCGTTATGAAAAACTAAAAAGAAAACTAAAAGCAAGACGCTCCAAGCATAGCACATAACACATGAAGTGATAAAAATATAGCGAAACGAAAGACGAACTGATAATGTTGATGGGGAAGGGGATGCACGGGGGCATCCCCAAGCTTAGACGCTTGAGTCTCCTTGAATATTTCTTGGGGGTGCACGGGGGCATCCCCAAGCTTGAGCGCTTGACACTCCTGAATCTTTTTATCATCTTCCCTCGCACACTTGAAAACTCCCTTCATACATAACTCATCATAATCTGATTAGCGAGGTTAGTACCCTTAATAAAATAATTATACCTTGCTGGAAATAAAGATATTCTTGAAGTTCTACTGTTTCTCAAGATTGCCAAAAGGTTTTTGCAAAGAAAAAGCAAGCTCTTGGTTTGCGAAATGAAGGAAAGGCAAAACAGGACAGAATCTGTGAAAAACAAAACAGCAGGTAGTAATCGATTTGTTCGGGGCACTTTTGCAACTCAAATCAAAAAACTCAGAACAGACGCACGAAAGACAATTATATAAAGAACGCTGTCAAAATAATTCAGACCAAAAAGATGATCTGGTGATTTTATACGAATTTTTCTATCCAAGGACAGAATCTGTTTTCTGGACAGCACCTCACAACTTTTGAACTTTCTAGCAATCAGAGGCTATACTTGGCACAAATATGAAAAGCAAAGATACAATGATGATGCTACAGCAGTAAACAACATCAAGACACAACAAAAGAAAAAAATTATTCATGTGGGCTGCCTCCCAAAAGCGCTTTCTTTTATGCCTTTAAGCTAGGCATAATGCATAGAGGAATCAATAACCATCATAATAATCGGAGTTATAAATTGATTCACAAGGTTCCTCAACAAGTTCACTCTTGTTCCTTCTAGGAAAGGGGTACACACCTTTTGCCTTCCCGCGTAAGCGGATTTGTCCCTTACCTATATCGATGAAGCCTTTTACCGCTCGGAGGAAGTCCCTTCCAAGCACTATATTTCATTGGTTTGGCGGCATGATGAAGAAATCAATCATTGCAATCCCTTTAAGGAATTTAACTGGCACGTCTTTTATTCTTCCCTGGATTTCAGAAATATTTCCATTAGTGTGTTCATGATAAGATGATAATCTATCCATATTAAATTTTAAAGAATCATGAACAATTTTTGGCATAGTAGAAACCATAGATCCAATATCACAATAAGCAAGGAAGTCTTGATTAGAGATGCTAATCCTAACAAGAGGCTCCCAGTCATTATCTATTTCCAAAATATCTCTCTTATTGGGTTTGCGTTTCTCTACCTTCATTAAGTCTAGAGCATCCATTCTCTTTTCAATAGTGGCAAGTCTATCTATGACAGCATCAAGATTATGATCATAAACAAAGTAACTAGATAGACCATGTACAATTTCAAGAGCTCTAGCTTCATCACACTCTAGGAAATCTCCCTCGGCTATAATGTCAAGAGAGTGTTTACACCATTTAAATAGACCCTGGTAAAAATTCCTAAGCACAATTTTTATAGGTATCCACGGCATAATCCTCCTATGTACATCAGAAATTCCGTCCCATGCCTTCTTCATATTTTCTCCATCCCTTTGATGGAAATCTAGAACTTCTGATTCTCTCAAAGCACCATATCCTGACATGTTTAGCTAAACAGAAAGGACTACTAATAGAAAGGTAAATAAATTTTTTTTGTGAGTTTTGATAGAAGACACTAAAGCAAAAACTGTAAGGTAAACTAACAAGACTAAAAAGCAAAGGTAAAAGATAGCGTGCAACTCCCCTATCCTGAAGAGTGGAGCCCCCGGCAACGGCGCCAGAAAATACTCCTTGATGGGCCTCGAACCCCTCGTTGGTTACCCCAAGTGGAAGGTGTAAGATGCAGTATGTAGAAGTGTTTTCCCTTAGCAAAGATGCCAAGGATCGAATCCCCAGAGACTCCTAGGTTCAACAAGTAGGTGTCAACTGCTAACGGCGCAAATTAGCAATCAACGTGGACCTGCACACAGATACAAATAACTTTGCTCCCAACGAGTACAGAGAGGTTGTCAATCCCTCCGGCCTTGTAATTCACAAAGGATTAAAAGCAATGATAGTAGTAATAGATAATGTTTTGCAATAGTAAATAAAAGCGAAAAGTAAATAGTGGATGTGATCAATGATGGTAATATGGACCGGAGTCTCATGATGTTCACTAGTGATGTCTCTCTCCCAAAAGACGATAAAACAGCTATGTGAGGTAAACAAATTACAGCTGGGCAATTGACAGGACCACGAACGCAAACCAATGCTGATTACATTGCAAGAAAGGTTGAGGTTCAAAGCATGGGCGGTACGCCAAAATAAGTAGACCGAAATCCATCAATATCTACTACTAATCATCCACCTTGAGATATCTATCCAGAACATCTCGCTGGTATTAAGTTGCGAGTCCCACCCATAGTGTAAACTCAATGCAACAGACAACTGCATTAAAAGAACTTTGCGTAAAGTAAACAATCCTTGCACCCGTAGGCACAAGCACCGTTGTTTTCCCCCTTGTGGCAAAAGCACATCCCCTAGACTCATGTTTCTGTCACTTAAGATAGTCATCGAGGGGCATGAACCCACAATCGAGCATAACGTTCCCTCTTGGAGTCACTATGTATTACTTGGCCAAAGCAATAAATAACAACGGAGAACATGCAAGAATTACTTATGAACATAAATATAAAAGAGGTAGATCAAATATATTACTCAAGATCAATCTGAACATAATCCCATAATCCATCGGATCCCAGCAAACTCAACATTGCAACAGCATAAGGATTACATATGTGCCTCGATCATGTAGGGCAGCTCACGAGGACTAATTAGTGAAGCACAAGAACGGGAGGAGAACATCACATAGCTACTGGTCATGGACTCATGGTCCAAGGGAGACTACTCACGAGTCATCCGGGAGGCGTCCATGGTGGTGGAGAAGCTCCCGGTGGTGATCCTCCCCTCCGGCAGGGTGCCGGGAAGAGTTCTCCTGGTGCTCCCGATCTTGGAAGCGGCGGCGGCGGCGGAACAGAGATGGGATCGTGAAAAGAGTTCCTGTTATGAGGGTTTCGGAGGACGCTTTAAATATATGCCAAAGGGGAGCATCGGGGAAGCTTCGGGGGGCCCAGGCGCCCCCCCGGCGCGGCCCAGGGGGGGCGCGCC
>LR738711.1:795787063-795854952 GCA_902687465.1 Secale cereale
CCCCCCCCCCCCCGGCTGCCCTTCGGACGCACGGTAGTTTCCGGAACGCTGATTTTTTATATAATTTTTCTGGATTTTTCCTGGCAGTTCTCGTAACGTGAAAACCTGAAATACAAAAACAGCCGAAAACAGAAACTGGCACTGGGGTGCACTGGATTAGTAAGTTAGTCCAAATATGATCAAAAGTGTATTGAAGTGTATGAATATCATAGCAATATCACCCAAAAGTGGCATGGAGCAAGCAGAAATTATAGATACGTTTTGGACGTATCAGCAATCCAAATCAATGCAGTAAGTGTAAAAACGCTTCGTATTTTATTTCGTCCGTCGTGCTTTTCTTTCTTCGTGGTAAATCATCGTCATAGGCCAGGCACGTCGCTGCATCGCCGCGGAACCGCCGCCGCTGCCCAAACCTCACCTCCGGCGGCCTTTGCCCCTCCCACATCAATTCGACCCCCCCACCCATCCATCTATCTCTCTCTCCCGCGACCCCTCTCTCTCTCCCTGGACACATCTCCTCCGCCATAGATGACGGCCGATTCCGGCATTCTCCGGCAAATTCCGCCACCGCGCAGCACCGGGCCGAGCTCGCCTCGCTCCACTGGGTCTTTTACCACAACGGGATTCGCCGCTCCCAGCCACCAGCGATGACTTTAAGCCCTCACCATGGCTAGGGTTTTAGGCGCCTCCATACTGGTGTGGCTCCGGCGCCTCCGGCGGCTCCTCTCCGACGCCCACCACGTTCCCACACGCAGCTCCGTCTCCAGGATGTTGCTGCTCCGCCCGGTAGCCATGGGGTGAGTTCATCCCCTCTCCTATCTCTTCCCCCTTTCTCTCTTTAATATTTGGTTTGATCCTACATGTTAGATGTGCAGGGCAAGGATTGGATGCTTGAACGAGTCTGTCGGGTTCACCGTCGTGGTGTTTTTATCAAAAAGCCCTTCCATTTTTCAATAATTAAACCCGCGGTCCTGATGGAGTCACAAACCGGTACGGGCGAGATAAAAAAACGCAGCCGTCCAGACGGCCCTGCCTCCCAAATCCCAATCCCATCTCGACTCCATCGCGCCACCACCTCTTGCCCCGCCCCACCGGCGCGCCGCCTCCAGTCGCCGCACGCCGCCGCCCCTCCCTTGCCGTGCGCCGCCTGACCGCGTACCGTCATCGCACACTGCCATGGCATACCCGCCGGTGCGCCTACCCCTACCCAGGTGCCCCCACACCCCATCACCGGCGTCTGTACGCACGACCTGTTGCTCTTTCGCCGGGCGGCTACAAGTGGTGGTCCGTGTCGCCCCGTCATCAAATCCCCTAGCCGCTCAATCTCATCCGCCGCATGCTGGCTGCCTGTACAGGGTTGACACGCCCTATATCCGGCGACCCGCGGCTACTCCTCTCAGCCTCGGATCTGCTCTCCTACCACCGGCGACCGACGGCGCCAATGATCCACGAGAAAGGATGACGACCAATTCGGCTGCCCCTCCCTCGTGTAGCTACCTCTGAGGCTGTAGCAGCCTTCACACGAGGCCACTACGGCGCGACCCATGTTTTCCTGAAGTTCCGTCAGATTCGTCAATTTCAGTTTCATCAGTTTTCGTCAGATTTAGTTTCATCAGATTCAGAAAATTCAGTTCATTAGTTTCGTCAAAGTTTCAGTTGTCAGTTAATTTCTCGCGCACGTCGTCCACTTCCTCACATCACTCGCTCACGTAGCCCGCCTGCCGGTCCAAACAGCGGCTCGGTCAGGGATCGGACCGGACCAGACCGTGTCCACCCTGACCTGAAGGCGAGGCTCGAGTCCAAGTGCGTCTAAGTTACACAAGCCTTTGATTTATATATCTATTGTCCACTGATCAGTGACATGAAAAAGCTGGGCGCTCTGAGCTAGCACATATATAAGCTGATTGATGAAATGAATTAAAATGCTTCTGATTTGTTAGGCCCTCAATATTCCAAACTGAAGTCCAAGGAATAAGGATCAGGAACAGCAGGTAAGAAGCCCATGATTTATTTGTCTGACAGGCATGCACGTGCACAAGGTGTCGATACATGGTTCTAGATTTCCAATGGACGCTGGTATTGTTGGCTGACATCGCCGGGGCTATACATCATGATGGTTACCAAGACACGACAATGATCTAAATGCTACAGACGTGAATGCAATACCATGACTGCAGACTTGGTCACAATGCTACAGACTTGAATGAAATACCATGATTGCAGGCAGTTGTTGATTTGTGTTCCAAGAGGTGCAGCTACCAGAGAGAAGCAACTGAGGTAATCGTCGATTGAAAAAAAATACATGATGCGCTGCTGGATTATCATGTGTATAATGCCTGTTATTGAAAAGAGTGATGTTTTGCTCTGGACTTGGTGTAAATTTTTGTCATTTTCCATTACTCTTAAGTGCACTAAAGAATAGTGAAATCTTAGCATCTGATTCATTTTGCAGGCTATGCTTTTAACTCAACCAAATGTGCATTGTTAGTTTCTCTTATAGACTGTTTGTAGCTAATTGGGGGACAAACATGGGCAATGAGTAGCTTATTTTGATGACAGTGCAATCAAGGACTCACATGTTCACTGATGAATCTACCTCTATTTGGTACTGTGTATATACTTGAAAATAGTAGCATCGTCTTTGCATGGTTATTTTTCAAATCAGCAACACTGTATTAGGGTCTTCGTCGGCAATGTTCATAGTGATGCTTAACTGCTGGTATTATTTGGATGCATCAGACATGTATGTGCAGAGAGTTGAGGCTTTGAAATTAGATAATATATCTAATTTATATGCATGTTTATTCATGGAACTATGCTCCATCTGTTTGATCAATTTGTTCGATGCATATGCTCATCCATGTGTTGTCATAGTGATTTGCCTTCGCTCATTGTTGATCACAAAGAAGTGAGTTGGTCCAGAAATTGCAGCTGAGATGGAGCTCGTCAGGATGGCTAGACAGGCCCAGCTTGGTATTAGTCTTCTCTAAAAATTTACATAGAAGTTTTTTCCAAGATCCAAGTACATTGTATCATTATTTTGCAGGTGTGATCCACAGAAGAGATCACATTTTCAGTCCAGTCATAAATGATTATAATTTATTTACTCATGTTCGTACTAAATGTTAAAAGGATCAATCCACAAGCTTGTCTGATCCTCGGTTCATTTTTGAACTATGTCCACATGTTCTATCAAGGATCATTTTGCCGCACATGGAAATGACAAGCAATTTTCTTTCTTACCAGAATTATCATATTTGTAAGATCGATCACCAATGGGTTGTGCACTTCACTAGAAATAATTTGTAGCCTTGACCTGATAAGTTATTATTGTTGTATTATGAATTATTCATAGTATGAGATCAAATTTATTGTTTTAGTTTCATACTATTTTTTGTTCTTTGATAAATGGAGATTATCATTGTCGTCTATTAGCATGCCAGAATTTGGCGGTTCATTGTAACAATTTTTTGGCTTGATATTTATCTGCCTAGATGCATGGGTTTAAGGATATTCTTTCTCCCGTTGCAACGCCTGCTTGACATTGGGTGGCAACGTTTTGATGTTGTCGTGTCGTGCAGTCAGTTGATTTGGGTTCGTTGTTATGATGGACAGGGCATCTAGCACTTTTTTCGTAGCGAAACATGGGGTTGTGCTTGCACATACAATTTCTTAGAAAAATTAAGTGGGTGCTAATTTTTTCTCTCCTGTTGCAACGCACGTGCATGTGTGTTAGTCTTTATCTTTACCTACTAATAAACCAGCGTTTGCTTCTGGTCGTACGTCGTCGGCGTTTTTGCGAAAAAGCCCCTCCGTTTCTTTGAAATAAACCCGCAGTCCCTGTTTAAGTGGCACGCTGATATAATGTTTCATTTTTGCGTAAAACCCCCTACATTTGTCAGAAATCATTCCCACGACCCTTATCTATTGTTGGACTGGCTCACCATCGCGCGTCTTAGCCACGGCCTGCACGTTACGCACGATCTAAGGACTAATTCATTCATCTATTCAATAATTCAATAGTCCCACATCGCTAATTATATACAATTATCTTAGTTTATATACTCTTTTGAGTTTTCTAGGATATCAACAAGGAGAAGCTAAGGATTGGGGATTCCAGACAGTCTGACAAAAAGAACATGAAAGAACATGATCTGAAGATACAGAAAACATAAAAGAGATCATCATATCTCCACCAGATCTGGCGACCAAAAAACGGAGCCACTGCACATTGGCCCTGCAGCCTCGTCATCCCCATCCGGCTCCTACAGCCACGGGGGGATGGGCAACACCACATGCACCGGCGACGACGCCACCGCCCCAGCCGCAGCGGGAAAACACGCCGATGCGCCTGCCAGATCCAAGCGGGAAGGAGAGGAGAGGGGATCCCAACGGCCAATGCGCCTGCCAAATCCAAGCGGGAAGGAGAGGAGAGGGGATCCCAACGGTGGTGTGAGGCGGGGGAGGAGAGGGGAGGGGCAGGTCACGATCCCAGCCCAGGTGCGAGAGAGAGCGCCTCGCGAAAAGAGAAAAAAGAGGCTGCGAGAAGACCCAGGAAGAGCGCCACCTCATCTACCCATGTGAACGTAGCTAGCTAGCGTGGCAATCCCTCAAAAGAAACATACTGGCCGTCTAGCTAGCGTGGCAATCCCTCAAAAAACATATATCTTCGAATCGTGCCTTGCCTTTTTTGAAGGTTCAATTTGACACATCTAAAAAAAAGGTTGAATTTGGATTTTACAAAAAGTTGAATTTGACTCTTGTTCATACAAAATAAATTGTCTTCGGGCGATGTTGATTCCGGTTCGTACGATCGTCGACGCCAAAACATAGACGTTTTATGTGTCGTTTTATGTGTCATGGTAATAGAGTCTTTAGTTGATCTCAATGAAGCTATTGTTTCGGATCAAGAAAAAGATGTCATGCCTAATGACTAAGAGCATCTACGCCTCGTCATCCCCATCCGGCTCCTACAGCCACGGGGGGATGGGCAACACCACAGGCACCGGCGACGACGCCACCGCCCCAGCCGCAGCGGGAAAACACGCCGATGCGCCTGCCAGATCCAAGCGGGAAGGAGAGGAGAGGGGATCCCAACGGCCGATGCGCCTGCCAAATCCAAGCGGGAAGGAGAGGAGAGGGGATCCCAACGGTAGTGTGAGGCGGGGGAGGAGAGGGGAGGGGCAGGTCACGATCCCAGCCCAGGTGCGAGAGAGAGCGCCTCGCGAAAAGAGAAAAAAGAGGCTGCGAGAAGACCCAGGAAGAGCGCCACCTCATCTACCCATGCGAACGTAGCTAGCTAGCGTGGCAATCCCTCAAAAAAAACATACTGACCGTCTAGCTAGCGTGGCAATCCCTCAAAAAACATACATCTTCGAATCGTGCCTTGCCTTTTTTGAAGGTTCAATTTGACACATCTAAAAAAAAGGTTGAATTTGGATTTTACAAAAAGTTGAATTTGACTCTTGTTCATACAAAATAAATTGTCTTCGGGCGTTGTTGATTCCGGTTCGTACGATCGTCGACGCCAAAACATAGACGTTTTATGTGTCATGGTAATAGAGTCTTTAGTTGATCTCAATGAAGCTATTGTTTCGGATCAAGAAAAAGATGTCATGCCTAATGACTAAGAGCATCTACAATCGGCCTCTCAAACCCACCTCATACGCCCGGGCGGGCCGTCTGGTCACTGACCGGTCGCCAAATTTCAACTCAGACGTGCGCCTCAAACGGACCTCAAACGCCTGCGCTGACCGGCACCCCTCATATTCAGCCCAAGTATGAGGCGGATATGGGGCGCCCGGGCGTGCCCAGGCACGCCCGTCGACCCCGCTGGGGGTCGTAGCGGTCCCACCTGCAGCGACTGAATCTCCCCCTCTCTCATCGGTGCACCCAAAATTTAGTCCCACATCGTCGGGTGAGGCCGGCGCCGCTCGGCTTAAATAGTTGCTCTGGCGGATGGCGCAAGCTTGGTTGTTTTTGTGTAGGTCTATCAATTCTCGCATGTGTGATCGAGATAAATTTGAAACTATGTTGCATTTCATGGACCGATGATTGTTCATCGAGTGTCAAGTTTGCCTCGATCATATACGTTGATACCCCTACTACAATGATAATTGATTTTTATTTTGTTCACCAAGTTTTATAGACAAATTGTGATTGAAAAAAATACTGGCATTAATATTTCCTTGTGAAGGAGTTCTCACCATGAATCATAGAAGATTCCTTCTATGTTTTAATTATAGAAGATTCATAGTGAGAGACTATTTCCTCCACAAAGGATGCAGTGATGTCAGAAGCTTGTCGCTTTTGGACGACCCGGCTATTTAAGCTGTCGACTAGCTCATCAAGCAGCAAGGTTGGACTAAAGGGATGCAAAAATCTTAATTAACGTGCAATTTCCGGTGTGTTTGGACAACCCATCCGGCCCAAGATGGATGTTGTGATCGTCGTGCATTGCCCTGCATGTAAATGTTGTTTTGGAAATAAGGTATGTGGTTGCAAATGTTAAAATTTAAGGTCCGTCTGGTCACTGTCCACGGGCGCGTCCGCGGATATTTGAGGGCCCAAATTTGCAACATCCGGATGTAGATGCTCTAATGTCCCTAATGATGGACACGTTGGACGTGATATGGAGCAACTTGACAATCACCAAATATATACTTTTGCCGTAGATATTGATGCTATGGAGGAACAACAACAATTGCATCCATGCTTAAATTACTTTGGAAGTGCTACATGCACACCGTTTCTTTATCGTAATAAAATGATTAATCTGTCGATGTGGTATATTTTTCACTAGGCATCGACGATCTAATCTACAACGTCGTAACATTTCTCTGTTTCTTATTCTCTACCTGGCCAATCTGATTAATGATAATTGATTCTTGCTTTCGAGTGAAGCACATTAACTTTTTCTCCACCCGTTGCAAGGCACGGGCAATTTTCCTAGTTATATGTAAAGCATGGATTGGGTCTGCCGGGTTCATCGTCGTGGTGTTTTTTCAAACCAGTCCCTATGTTTTTTGATATTCAACGTGCCGTCCGTTTTAAGTGAGAAAACGTTTCGCTTTAGGAATTTTGTAAAACAAACCCTGTGGTTTGTTGTATTCAACCCGTGGTCATTTTAAGTTAGAAAACGTTTTGTTCGTTCTCGGCTTGAGATTAGATGCTTTGTGATTTGTGAATGCCACGTGTCATCCATCGTGATGGGTCTCACCTGCTAATCCGTGAGACCTGGTCTTATAGAATTTTTTTCGGACGCGAGGGAGGAAAGTAACGCAGCGCGGCGCTGGACTTCGCCGAAAAGGGCAGGCGGCCGGCGGGCGACGCGAGGTGGGGCGGCGGCGCGGCACATAACTTCGCCGGAACGGGCAGGCGGCCGGCCGCGACGCGAGGCGCGAGGAAGGCTGGCGGGTTCGAGTGCAGCGTTGAGGGATCTGGAGGCTGGCGCAGCAGCTTGCTATGGTGGTGGAGGCGTCCTGCTCATCCAGAGAAAGAGAGAGATAGGTCGTGAGGGAGAGAGGAAGAAAGGAGAAGGAGAAGGGGCGCAGGCTGAGGGAGGCGGGCAGGGCGGTGTGCTCAGGTGGCGGGACTCGGTGCTGGCTGCTTCCGCGGGATCAAGTGATTGAGCAGCCACTGCGCTGGACTAGAATGTGTGACAGGCAATGAAAAAAATAGCGCGCTATAGCACCGCTAATAGCACGTTATAGCGTGTAGAGAATTGCCACGCTAAATTAACTTGTGTACAATGTCTCGCTAATAGCACGTTATAGCGCGCTATAGCACGCTAATAGCATATTTTCAGGGGCCGTGCTATTTTTTGTAGCGCGCTATTTTTTTCATTGGTGACAGGTTTGCACCTCTCTCTCCTCCCCGTGATTGATCTCTCTGGTGAAGGACGAATCGCCGTGTTTCAACACATCATGACTGCAGATCAACAAACACTTGTAATGAAGATTAAGAGTTCAATCTGTTGATTCAGCGTGAGACAAGGCCAAAACCGAATAAGTTCATTTTTGTGGTGAGTTCCTTAAGGCCCAGACCTAGCTTTTTAATTACAAAATTCAGTATTTTATCACTTTATTTCAATTTCATCATAGACTTCATAATATGTTTTATACATTAATATAAGGTTTATAATATTTTGTGGAGCAATCAGTTCCGCATAGAAAAGAGATCACCTAAATTAATGACAGGTTCATCTTATCTTTGATAAAAAAATTCCGCCCTCTAATCTTGAGTTCTAATGAGAGTTGCATAAGGAAAATTCAGCAAATTAACTCTAAGTAGGTGTTTTTGGTATTTCCCAATGTAATTAAAAAATTGCTTCTCATAATATGATAGGTTCATTGTCCGGAGAAAATACAGCATGAATTAGGCACTTTCATATGAAGCTGGACATGTTTTCAGTGATCGACCAGATACTGTTACACCAGTCTTCAATATGAAGTTTAATGATTTATGAAAGATGTTAAAAGTGAACATTTGTTTGGTACAATTCAAGCATGTAAGTTTTTTTTTTCTTGATATACCTGATCAAACATATGTTTTTCCCCATGAAGTTATTTAGACAGTTCTTTGGTTTTTCTGTTGAAGAGCAGCAGTGCTTAGGGGAAGTGGCAAATCATTACTTTGGTTATTACCTCATCGCATAAGCATTAGATGAGGCAAGAGCTGGCAAATTTAATTTGTACTATATGGAGTCACTTTTGTTAGGGATAACATAGATGTGACCACTCCCACTTACAAAAATTCGTTTCTGGTCGTGAGCACATCTGATCCCAAAATCAAGTCCGTTGGGCCGCATCGGGATGCACACGTGTTCTGTATTTCTTCATGTATGCGTCAACCCTATTGCTAGATTATTGTTGGGGAGGACAACGCATTAAATTGGCGATCAACCGACGCGTCGGAGCGGAACGGGATCAGCTGTTTTTCTGAGCCAAACTGTTCCGCTGGGTGGGGACAGACGCAGCGAACGGCGAACTGCCCGTCGGTTGGTGGATAAGTACGACCCGCACCCCCTTCACTAATCCATCCCCGCCGCTGCTGCCAGATCGGGAGCCATGTCCGCCTCCGGTTCGTCCTCGTCGTTCGCGCAGCAAGAGCTTCTTCAACTCATCCAATGCCCCCTGTGCGGCAAGCCCCTGCTGACTTCCATCACCCGCAAAGGCCAGCCAACACCCTGGTTCTAGGTTCTACAAGTGCGTGCATTACGACGTAAGTACACCATCAGAAATCACCTTGATGCATCCAGGGTTCATGCTTTTTTCTCCCGTAGGTTATCTCACGCAGGTCGATGTTCTTCCTTTTTTTCTGGGTAGGATGATCTTTGCCCGGTATTCGAGTTCCAGGACAAGTATGCCCGCCGAATAGCTCAGTTGCCGCCGGCGCCCATGCCTCAAGCAGTGCGTGGATGCGTGAATCCCGCTGCACAGGTCGCAAGCCCCAAACCTCCTACTACTCACCAGCACCGGGGATCAACCAGCAGGCTGGACGCGCACAAGCCAGCATATCTTCACGCAGACAGCTATGGCTGCTGCCATCCCGCTGATAGAGTGCGCCAACCTGATGGTCACCATATTAGAATCTACTAGCAAAAGAGCCCGTGCGTTGCAACGGGGAAAAATATCATAATCTTCAATGGCCATGATCAAATTTGTTGCACCACCGAGATATACTATCACTGTCAATTTCGTAAAATCATAAACAATTTTTTGAATTCATGAAGCTTTTATTATTTTTGCAAGCATATATTTTTTTTTAAAATAATTTTTTTTAACAATTTCCTTGAATCTGCGAACATTTGTAGGATGTAAGAACATTGTTTTGGAAATCGGTGAAACAATTTTTAAAATTCATGAACACTTTTTTATTTAAAAACCATTTTTTAAAAGCATGAGCATTATCCGAATCAGGAAACATTTTATAAATAAATAAACTACTTTGTAAGTCGCCAACTGTTTTTGATTTTTAGAATAATTTTTCATTCATGAACATTCTTTGAATTGACAAAATTTTGTTCAATTTTATTAACATTTTTTATTAAAACAACTTTTCAAAATCATGAACATTGTTTTATTTCCCAAACGTTTGTCTTCAAAATTTCAAATATTTTTAGGATAAGAAAACTTTTTTTATAAAAGCACTTTTGAATCCACGAACATTTTTTATAACCTTGTGCAAGTACAACATGCCCAAAGATTATAACCTTCCCCAAATATTAACGTTTAAGTTTACATGTTGCAATATAGATCACCGGTATGAAATATAGAGGGATTGTGCGCCATTGATTAATATTGCACCATATATAGTATTTAAAAATATTTGAAATGTAAAATAACACCGTATTCAAATTCTACATATTTTTCTAATCAAATTTCATATATAACATGTTTAAATTGGAGTTGCGGTTTAAAAGATACGGCTATTTGAAATGTAAAATAACACCGTATTCAAATTCTGCATATTTTTCTAATCAAATTACATATATAACATGTTTAAATTGGAGTTGCGGTTTAAAAGATACGACTATTTAGAATAAAAAAAATCAATAGACTACAGGGTGATTAACGTATATATCAGGGGGGTTCAAGTAAAACTGTAAAATAACTATTTGCTGCAAAAAAATATGTATCGCGGATTAATTAGGATATAACTCAGGGGGTTTTGTGTAAAAAGTGAAAAAAAAACGATTCGGACAGACTTAAAGATGGAGTGCGGGTTAATTTCGAGAAAAGGGAGGTTTTTTTTGCAAAAGAGGCGACGGACGGGCTGAAACCCAACTTTCTTTATTATTAGGTAGAGATACTACTCCCTCCGTCCCAAAATTGTTGTCTTCGATTTGTCTAAAAATGGATGTATCTAGTCACCTTTTAGTGTTAGATACTTTTCTATCTAGATAAATTTAAGACAAGAATTTTGAAACGGAGGGAGTACTTATTAGTTTTAAGAAATTGTTGTGTTGATGTATGTGGGTGCAAACATCCAGTAGGTATGTGCATGTGTACGATCTGGTACTAGTGATCTCGATGTAGGAGTACGACATCAACAGATGTAGATTGTATTCGCCCCCAACTGCATCTAATCGTTGGTGTCGTACTCTTTTGGTCAGTTTCGTCAGTGTGTTAGTCAGTAATCGACCGGCTTCTGTAAGATGGGCGCACTCCCTTTAGTTATGAAATGGTTCAGATTTATGCTAATGAGCATTACCTAGTGAGATGTACCTGACGCTCTTTTTTTCCCAACAAGATGATGCTCTGAATCACGCTTGGGGTCTAGGGTTCCATAATTGTGCTCTTAAGTTAGAGCATCTACATCCAGACATGCAAATCCGGCCCCTCAAACATCCAGGCGTGTCCGCGGGCACTCGCCTGTCACGCCTCATATGTTGGCTTCCAAACCGGCATCCATCGTATTCGTAATCTCAAAATCATGCAACCCATACAACGCTATGTATGAAGTATAAAACATGATCAACTAGCCCGATCATCATTGCATCACCGGACAAAAGCACATAGTTCATCGAGGGACAACGCGAATTCATCATACAAATACTTAGAACATGGATGAAATGTCAAAAAACTAGGGAAGGGTGAAAGTGGTCATCATTTCCTCGCCGACCCCTTCCCCTTCCATCCGATGGCATGGTTGTGCCCCTCTGTCATGTAGGCGTCGGCATGCATAGGTGCGTCATTGTCGGAGCTGGAGTTGTCCGTCAGGTCGGAGTCGGAGTTGCACCTTTTGCCCGACAACATACGAAGCATGCGGTCCTACTCCTTTGCATGACAGGTCGCCTTCGTCTTCGCCATTGCCTCCTTGTTTGCCTAACGCTTCGAAAACTTGATGGCAAGTCAGAGAGTCTTTGGCATTCTTGCGGCGGAGGACCGACGGAGGAGCGCGACATCGGGAACGACCGACGCACGGAAAGCGCCTCCCCGCTACCGCCCTCTCCCACGACTGATGTCGCTCGCGCCGTGTTGCTCGTGCCTCGGACTCGGTCGTCCTCGGGCGTGACGGCTCCGGCACGGGCAGGAGGACCCAACGGTGGCCGGATACCACTTCCGGAGCAAAGGATGGTGGTGGGTGGCGTACCAGAAGGAGCGACGCAGATCCGGGCGGGACAGGCTGACGGCATTGACGGGCGCCAGGTGCCGACGAAGTAGATCCGCCGCTATCGGATCCGCCTTGGTCGAGCTGTGAACGCCTCAATGCAATGCGTAGGGCGACCTCCTCCACATCGTCGTTGGAGTCCGATTCCTCACCGGAGGCAGCGCCACTTTGGCCGCGGGCCATCGTTGGGTTCGGAGGGGATCGGAAGTGGAGTTTCGATTGACTGCGGACTAGAGTTTTCCAGATGAGGATATTAATGAGGCACACATGGGCCATGCTGGGGCAGCCCATGTAGGGATGCGCCCAAACGCGCCCGGACCGCCTTGTATCCGCCCCATATTTAGGTCGGATATGAGGGGCGTCAGACAGCTCGAACATTTAAGGATGGTTTAAATCATTTTGTTGGCTCGGTTTTTCATGAGCTGGCTGTCCGCTCGGGCGTTTGGGAAAAGTTTAGGTGCCCCAGGTGTAGATGTTTTTAGAGCATCTACAATCAGACCTCTCAAATCCGCCTCATTCGTTCGGGCGGGCCGCCCGATCACTGTCCGATCATGATTTTTTGACCCAGACGGGACTCTCAAACGGCCTCAAACGTCTGGGCTGACCGACACCCCCCCATATCCAGCCAAAATATGGGGCGGATATGGGGGCGCCCGGGCCGCCCTCCACGTCGGACCCGACAGCCCGACCCCACCCCAAATTGCACCAAATCCACCCCGAAGACCAGCTGGAACCTTTTGATATCTCCTCTCTTCTTCCTCCTCTGCGCCGCCCGTCTCACGCTATGTTGCCGCGGCCGCTCCACAACCGTTGCGAGGATCTCCGCCGCCAGCTCCAGAAGTGAGCTCCCGTCCTCGCCGCGGGGAACGTCGTTGCCGGCACGGACGCCAACTTTGTGGCAGTTGATGACATGTTGTGTTATTCTGCACAATATGATTATCGAGGATGAGGGTGATGGTGTAGTCCAAACCCATGATTTCGAAGCACCCGGAGAACAAATTTAAATATCGGAAGATCAAGATGCGGCTCGGCTTATGAACTTTCTGCAGATGCATCAGAATCTTCAAGATCAGCCGGTGCACACGCAGCTACTCAATGTTCTTATCGAGCACATGTGGATCCACAATGGCAACCGAGGAGGCAATGCTTGAGTCATGCACTTCAAATAAATTTTATGTAATCGCTATCTATGCTTCATACGATTTACGTGCGATGTTGTGTTGCATGATCGACGTGCATGAATTTGCATGAATTTGAGAGTCCGAGTTTGAGATATGTGGATGCATGAAAGGAAATATGAGGATCCGTCCGAATGCACATGCTGGCGTGCCCAGATGCGTCTGCGGGAATTTGAGGGGCTGGATTTGCCAAGTACGGCTTTAGATGCTCTTAGATCCAGTGGCGGAACTGGGCCTGGGGCAGCTGGGGCTATAGCCCCAGGCGTGGCCCAACTAGTGTTGTACATCTAATAGGAACTAGCGTGTAGTGCGCGGCGGCACGCCGCGCCGCATGAGTTGATAAGCTATTTGTTATTTTTGGAATGTGTGGTAAGTTGTCCCAAGACTTGATTCGTTGCAAAGTAGTTGCTACAAGGAAATGATATATGTAGTTGGTACACGGTAGATAGTGATAATGGCTATTGGATACAGAATTGCAAAGCTCTTTTCTCTTCTTAGACCTAAGATGTTGATCCCCCAGCTTGATGGAATTGTAAAAAGCTTTTGTTCTCTTCTTAGACCTGAGATGTTGATCCTCCAGCTTTGTTTGTCTATGTGATGTAGCTTTATTTGTTTATGTGATGTAGTTGTAGAAAGATGAAGCTAGTTGGGGTGGTTTGTTCCAGTGCCACATCGATGAGTCGTAGCCTCATGTCTTCGCCGCCGTGCCTTGCTAGTCGAGTTGTTCCCTGTGTAGACATTGTGCGCGGCATGGCGTGTTTCACTGCTTGGTTCGGAAGTTTCTTGCGTGGAGATCTCCAAAGTTTGGTGTGCGTATGTCTTTACAGTGGTGGGATAATGGTTATGCACTAATATTTTTTTTGCAGACGACATTGATACAGTGACATGATGACCATAAAACCCCACCATGTGGTACCTTCCAAGTCTCCTCAGCTGATAAATATCATAAGGACTACCAAGTTAATTAGTTGTTCTAGGCTCTCTTCATCATCCTTCACTTGCCAGACTTGTATTGACCTGATATTCTATAGGGGGGAAGTTGGTAATAGAGAATCCTCCCTTCTTTGCTTTCTTGCCTCGAAAAAATCCAAAACTAACCATTAGAATTTCATGGGCTACCGAGTTAGGAGATTCATTTTATTTATTACTTACGACTTTTTTTACTAAGTTATTCTGAAAGATAAGAAGGCACGCACATGTAAACACACTTCCAGCGATGCCAGTTTTCCAGGTTCAAAGGGGTGATACATTTTGGAAAACAAAATAAAATAGAATACACCGTCTCTAAACCATAAATTGTATTTGCACTGTAAAAAGATTAGAGAATTCTAAATCTCAACAATTTTAGGATAAGCCCAATTAATCATTGTTGACTGGTTGATGGAGCTTTTGTTTCTCTAAATATATTGCAGAAGGATAATTTGGCATATACATGAATTAAAAGTTAGAATTAAGAGTTATATCCTAAAAAATAAAGGCAGATTCCAATAGCAGTGGAAATACAGAAGACAACATAGCTTATATCGGGGCTTCTGGAGTACTGTTCCAAAGAAAGCTAACACAAAGTGTGAGCATGCACCTGGTACATGTATCTTTGTAACCTGCTCCCTCTGTAAACTAATATAAGAGCGTTTAGTTCACTAAAATAGTTACCTAAACGCTGTTATATTAGATTACGGAGGGAGTATTTACTTACTCACCCCTTATACCAAAATGATTAGAAACAACCAATAACCCTGCCTGGACAAAAAAGATTATGTCACAATTTTCCTTCTGACCGCTTCTACTAACCTTCTTCAAGTCCAGTGGGAGAAAAATTAATGTAACTGAATCCCGCATAGACATCCTAGACCTCGTTCTCAGATTTTGTGTTCCTTAATGCGTACTCCACGTAACGAAAAACCTATGTACTTAAGAGCCTACCAAGTAGTATCTTCTATTCTCGTATCTAATCATCAAACTTTTCTACATAGTAAATGTGAAAATCAAGTTCCATAATAGGTACTTTTTATCTATCGTCTGCCAGCTTAAAGAATCTAAAAAACAACGCGAGAATTGTGCCAGCCAACAAACAGTTACCTTATGCCAAAGAAGCAGTTCTGGTCCCGCACGACTCATTTATGAACACAATTGTCCTAACCATAGGCATTATGGTGCTTTGAGAAACTCTTGCAATTTTCGTTCATATACATTACAATAATGTAAGAATCTCTCAAAACACTGAAGTGATCATACAATCATTTCAGCTCCTAATTCTTCATACATGACAATAAGAGTTTCTACCAAGACTTTTCAAGTTCTAGTTCTTTAGACATTGCAAGAATGATTATTTGGTTTAGTGGATTAATTGAAATGATGACCACATGACAGTAAATTAGATGCATGCAAATTAATGATGTGGTGTTGCAGTGGAAAGAAGCCAAGAAAAATCTACCATTTTATATCAAACCCTTGACTCATCATCACGTCATACTTTATTAGTCCCTCTCTGTACGGTCCTGCGAAACCAACATACTTCTTAGAGGACCAGGGGAGACATAACTCATAGAACTTGATGCGTACACGTGCATAGAGCAGAAGCAACATTAGGGTAATTGTGTTGAGATGAACCTGAATACAGAAACAAAAATTCAGAAGTAAACTCTTCCGTTAAGATTTCTATCTTATAATCCACTGTCATAAGAATTTGTAAGTAGCTATACCATGAGCCAAATAATGGGAAGCATGAAGAAGTAATGTTAAGTTTTCGACAACGCTATGAAGTAATCAATTTTTAAATACTTCTATAGAGAAAGTAGCAATTATAGAGCAAGCACCAAGCAGAGGGACGCAATACTAATTAAAAAATGCAGCTACTTAATAAATCAAGCAAGGTTTGCTCCATGTGACCCATATTATTAAATGCTGTCCTAATAGTCAGGGTGAAACTCCTTTGCCTTCTCCATTTCAATGAAACCATTGCTGAAAAAACAAGTTTCCGATGACACACATGAAAATGGCACCCTAAAGTTCACCTTGAGCCTTAAAGTCTTCAGCCTGGCAAAAAAGATTAAAACATTATCATAATCCAAGGAGGCAAAACCACAAGACTAAAACGCCCATGGAAAATTATATACACCGTAAAATGCATATGTAGTCTGTGTTCTTCTTTCCATACTTGCAAGTAGGAGGAGCTCAGACTAAAACAAGACTAAAACATCCAACATCACTTCCAATTCAGCATGGTATAGCTTCTTACATATTCTCATCGTTGTGGCCATGAGCAGGCCAGGAGCTGGAACAGGAGGTAGTTGCGGCGTTGGAGGAGACATGGACGATGGGCGGTGGCATTCCCCTTGATGGCTACCGAAGACCTGAAGTAGAGTTCAAAACAATGGCGTACAGGAGCAGTGGCATGAGAGGTCGACAGTGACCGCGTAACTCGACATGGAGGCATGCTGGCTGCAGCATCACAACCACAAACGTGAGCACATCCGCAGTCCACAGCTTCACACCACAGGGCTGTCTCCAGGAATCCGGCGCCAAGAGCGAAATGCAAAGAATAGAACCTTAAGTGAATTTTTCATATAACTAAACCCCTCCAATTATGTAGAAATATATCAAGTATTAACGCGCACTGAATCAAAAAACCAAGCTCTCATTCTGCTGAAAAGCATTATCATAACTATCCGGTAATTCTTGAACATATTCAGTACAGAACAAGGTGAGCTAAGTACATGGTCAAGTGATGAATAATAAACTGATCAATGATTCCATAGAGTTTTAACTTACATAGTCTGGACAGGGCCTTCCGATCTTCCCTGATTAATGGCATGACTATGATATTATTTACTTGTACATGCTCAATGGGGAAACGATTCTCAAACAGGAGGCAGACGGAAAAACAATTGTACGGATTGTCAGGTAAGGGTTTTTTCCCCAATTCAGGAGCAATATTCAGAAATTCCATCAAACAGGAAACATGTCATAGCAGCCTGGTTAACCTAATAGAAAAAGAGCAAAGAAAAGATGAGAGAAGAGGGAAGAAGAGAAGAGGTCACCTGCGACATCAGGGGGAACCTAGAGGTTGTTATGCAGCGAGGTCGAAGACGTACCACAGCGGCTGGCGGCCTGGGGAGAGGTTGGACCAGTAGAAGGGGAACCCTGAGGTGGGCACACGACCATAGATGAGCACAACGGCAGCACGGCACCCGCTCCCGTCTCTGTGCCCGGCCACTGCCGGCCGCTCGCGTCCTCCCAGATCGGCTTCCCCAGCAGGAGCAGCTCTCCTCCCCACAGGTCTCGACGGAGCCCTTGGGGCTCGACCTCCCAAAGTGGGAAGCGATGGCGGCGGCCTTGCTTTTTTTCGCCATTAGGTCATCTGCTCACGCAAGTCTGGAGGCAGCAGAGGAGACGTGAAGGTGGTTCACGAAGCGAAAGGGGAGAGCTGGGAACAAAAGAACTCACCGCTGCCGGAGCCCGAGACCGTCCACCTGACGCCATGGAACCTGTGGTGGATTACCATGGGCTACAACCAGAATGGCGTCCTCCTGCCGAAGCCAGCCTCCGGCTGGCATACACGTCGTCCTTCGCACGCGCCTTGGGCCGCTTCCACCCTCTACCCTCTTGCCGGCCCCTTCGCTGTCGTGCCGGCGGGCAGCGCGGCCTGACGAATCTCGCTCGGCTGCGGCGACGAAGACGCCGAGTTCGTCCACGCCAATCGAACTCCTCGCGTCATCGTTCGGACGCGCCTTGGGCCGCTTCCATCCCCTTGCCGGCCGCTTGGCCGTCGCGCCGGCGGGCAACGCAGGCCTGGCGATCTCGCTCCGCTGCCGCAATGAAGACGCCGATTCATCCACAGGAGAGGGCCGCCAGCAGCGGAATAGCCAAGAACGAACAGGAGGCAAACATGTACTTATAAAGTCAAAAGAAGAGAAAAAACAAAAACAGAACCCACGAGAGAAGCCCGGAAGGCAATGTGACACAAACGTGGCGAGATGCATGGCGCTGACATGCATGCTCATGCGGAGACGCGTCGAACTAAGGAAAGCCAGAAAATCTCAAACACACACGTCAATTTGACCATGCAAACCGGTTGGTCAAACAAATATTAGAAAAAGCAAAGGTACTCTCTCGTATGATACACTGCACACGCAAAGGTAAACATGGTCTGCACACGCGTCGCTAGAACAACATGGGTAAAAAAAATTCCAAAAAAACCAGAAAAATCGAACCCTTACGGGCCTAGTATTCTTAGTATTTTGATCAGATTTGTAGCCCTATAAAGGCCCAGCCACAGGCGTGCTAACACAGCCCCATGCCTCAGCCCACATAGCTTCTCAAACCCAACCGAGCGCCCAGCACGCATGAATCGCCAAAGGAACCAATCACTAGTGTTTCCTTTTTTTCTTAAAAAAAAACTAGTGTTTCCTTCCTTTTTCTAGGGCAAAAATCGCTAGAGTTTTCATCTCTCGCCTGATCCCCCGGTTGATCACACACATTCGTGCGCCGCCCCACGCGTTTCCCTGCATGACAGATTGGACGTCCGAAGGTGGGACTTTCCAGATCATCTTGCTTTGGATCTTGCATCATGGGAGCAGCCCTCGTATTTTTCTCTATCATGTTCTGGTCACAGGTAATTTTGGTAATCTCTTGTTTGCCGTATCAAATAATTTCCCCTAGTTCCTCTGGATGAGCCAAAATCAATGAGTTGGTGGTGTTAAACTGAAATTACGTTAGTCAAATTTTGTTTCATTTTTATATGTTAATAAAAAATAGAAACCCAAGATGTGTGGTATTTGACCCATTTTGAGGTTTTTTTTTTCAAGGTAGTGTTCATTAGCTTTATTTGAAACCGTACAGTTTTAGCCTTAGGCTTTGTGAAATCCTGGCTCCACCTCTGCTTAGATCCCATGGCAGGCGCAGACGTGTTGGCTTAATATGATTTATGCGTGCCCAAAACAAACTGCGCAATGGAGGTTAGTTTGAATCGAAGCCGGGGATGATTGCATGTCGCGCGAAACATCATGTGGGCCGTCGTTTGGTGCTCGCCTGCATGCAGTAAATCGGCCAGCAATTAATGACCTTTAACGGCGCTTATTTCAGAACATCCACCGCTCAGCTTGTGTGACGCACGCGAGCCACGGCTCGTCTGCTTGCCATCACCCGGACGACCGGACGACCGTATATTCCTGTTCCTTGTCGTATTTTGCCAGACCACCCCATTTTCTTAAACTTGTATATGCTCAGATGGACCCACTAGCCCGGATCCCAAGAGGTGGACCTACGACCAGGATAACATTTTCTTATATCTATTTCAACGGGCCATTTGAATGACGCTCATCCACATGCAGCCCGAGCCAGAGCAATGCCCATGAGCAGGCATAACAGCATGAGCCCACGCGCCCGATCAACGGTGTACTCCCACCTTCCGGCAAGCACGACTGGGTGGGCGGAGGAGCGGTAGCGACCGCCTGCGTCCAGCTAGAGTTTTTGGGAGGTTCTGCTCCTGCCAGGACGCTGTGTCACAGGCCACCTCTCCTCCTCTTTCGCTTGCCACGGCGGTGCTGCTGATGGACGGGTGCGTGAGGTAGGGGAAGTTGAGGGATGCGGAGGTGGGCGAGGAGGAAATGTCAATCATCATGGTACCCTGATGGTTTAATCTGCAGTCCACCTCCTTACATTCGTTCCCTGCTAAAATAGAAATTGGCTTGTTCTGTCAGTTACATATATCCTGAACTCTGATATGCAGTACAGTCTTCATAAGGAGTTACCTTCGAACCAAGAAAGTTGCTTTAATTTTTGTTTATAAGACGACGGAAAATAATAGATACAATTATGGAGAAAATAAATTGTCATGCTACAACCAACTGAGCCATGCTTGTCACGCTACTATCTCTTGTCATTTTCATGGTATCTTCTAGCTCTTAGCCTACAAGTGTTGCCAACTCAAAAGACTCACGATGCAGACTCACATAGTGCATGCTCACATCTTAGCTTTCATGAAAGGAAGTTTGTTTCTTTTTGGGAAACCAAGGTAGTTTATTTTGATCCAAATTCAATAATACAATTTGATCAACTCCCGTATAATCTTTGGAAGTTTCATATATTTTCAGGATTAATCAGCTTGATTGATAAGTTATTTTTTCATTTTGCAATCTGTATCTGATGAAACTTTGTAGGACAGTTTCAAATACATATAGAAATAGTGTCATTTTTCTTAAAAAAGATTAGCGTTGCATGTTGATAGTGGCATTGGCCAATAATTTCACACTGAATAGAATATAAGATGAGGCAGAAACAGATGGACTGCAAGCTACAACTGAGTAGTGCACAATGACTATCTATAATACCTAAATAGCTGATCCTCACTATCTGATTTTCCTGCAACCTCAGTGAGCCACATCATCAGAATTGTCCTAGCCGCTGATGCAGTATATCACAGCAGTTTGCAGCTGTTTGATATGGAGTTGGCAAAATTTACAGTAGTTGCCACCGCTAAATGAAAAATAATGATTTGTTCGGTCTCTTTCCTCGGTTCTTTCTCTTCCGACCGAACGAGATATGCACAGCCCAGCCATTCTTCGCTTGCGATGAGTGACGACTCATCCCCATGGCTTCCTTAACAGTCGTTGTGGCAGCGAAGAAACTATGACGGCGTCCGAGGCGGACACTGACGAGGTTACAGACCTAGGGTAGGGTCACAGGCCTGACCAAGGTACCCCACCCAAGGTCACTACCCCAAAAGATCAAAGACAAAACCGATGATGATAAGGACAGTCGACTGAGACGGC
This sequence comes from Secale cereale, assembly GCA_902687465.1. Taxonomy (NCBI): domain Eukaryota; kingdom Viridiplantae; phylum Streptophyta; class Magnoliopsida; order Poales; family Poaceae; genus Secale; species Secale cereale. The sequence continues at coordinate 795,808,128 of LR738711.1, forward strand.
TCAAGAGGACATCCCACTCGCCTAAACACCACATACCAGACGACTCAACTTCACTCGACCCATCCAAGGCACTCGACCCCCGAAGGTCAAAGGTCCCTTAGGACAACAACGGTCTGGAATTTACTCGCTGTAGTGAATGCCTTTATTACTCTTTACTGTGGACGTTATCAGTAACGTCCGCCTTTATGTACATTGAACCCTTAGTAACGTGGGGCATGGCTGGGGTCCTGACGCACTATATAAGCCACCCCTCCTCCAGTATAAGGGTTCGCACCCCCTGTAACACGCACACATATACATACTTCAGTCGACCGCCTCCGGGCACCGAGACGTAGGGCTGTTACTTCCTCCGAGAAGGGTCTGAACTCGTAAAACACCTTGTGTACAACTTCACCATAGCTAGGGCCTTGCCTCCTCATACGTACCCCCTACTCGTACTGTCAGACTTAGAACCATGTCAGTTGGCGCCCACCGTGGGGCAGGGCGTCTTAGCGACTTCTTGTGAGGTTGCAAACTTTCTCCGACCTCCTTCATCATGGTTTCCGGCGGTGGTTTGGCGTTGGGCCGCGAGATCCGGCTCGGCGCGCTCATCTTCATCGCCGACGACTCCGCTTGTCTCTAGGAGGCTCCCCTCGACGTCGAGGCGCTGCCCGTCCGCGGGGCTGCGCACTTCCACGCCAGCGCCTGTGGCGTCCTTCTTCGGCAGCCGTCGACTCAGTACCTGCCGATTCCTACATCGTCCACCATCCCCGCCGGACGCCGTCGCAAGCGATCCGGTCGCTCACGGCTCCAGCGGTGGGTAAAACACGCGGTGGCCTGCCAGACAGCCACCCCTCAAGTCGCGGCCATCGAGCCCGATGGTTACCTCTACGGGCCGGTCGATCCATCGGTCGAGCTCGTGGATTCAGTTTCCGAGTGCGGAAGCAGCGATCCCGCAGGGGAAGTCCTGATGGTCGACTCGCGTCGCAGCCCGCCGGGTTTTCCTCGCGGTGGAGACGGCGGCAGCGGTGGCGGCCATTCATTCGACAATGACGGATACATTCCTCAACACCTCACTGCCGAGCAGAGGGACGAGCTCTGCCGCCGCAATGAGGACGCGCTCTTCACCCCCATCATGGGGGATACTCCAGAGGCTCTGGCCCTGGAGGCCACGCGCTTGGCCACCGTGGCTGAGCGCGCGTGCTTGGAGAATATTCAATGCGCACTCGACGAACGGGCCCGCCGACTGGTCCCCGAGTCCAGTCGACGACCGCGGCAATCGCACCCGCGCGAGACTTAGGTGTTCCGTACACCAGTCCAGAACCTCGAAGCCGCGGCTCGCATCGCGGAGTCTATTCAACCATCTCAGTCAAAGGCTGGGAGAGGCCTCCAGCAAAGCCGGGCGTTGCTCCGAACGGCTGAGGAGCAAAACGCGGCTGTTTCTCAGTCGCGCAATAGGATTCACAGCAGATCGGTGGCTGCAGACACCGTTTGGTCAGCCCACAGTCCAAGATCGCCCCCGAGGCGTGAGGATCGTGGCCCACGTCAAGACCGGCATCTGGGTCGGAACGAAGAGCAGTATGACCGTCGACCCAATCATTACGATCGCCGTCGAGTGCCCACGCCTCCTCCGGGAAGCGGGTCGTTCTCACCCAGGAGACACGAGGGCAGGCGTTTACGCGACGACGAGCGGAGGATTCCCCCAGATCCCTGGAGGCCCGGCTTCGATGCAAGGTCTATCCTTGTGCAGGGGCTGGTCGACCAAAACAGGGCGTCCAGAGAAGAGCAAGGCAGAGATCGCCCGAGTGGAAGCCGAGCATCTGTCTCTGGGCCCGAGGTGTTTCAGCAGTGCCATCAGGGCCGCTGAGATCCCCCGAACTTCAGGTTGGCAGCGGGGGTAAGTAAGTTCACCGGTGAGTCAAAACCAGACACCTGGCTCGAAGATTACCGAGTGGCTGTGCAGATTGGAGACGGCAACGACGACGCAGCTGATGGGCCTCTAACCCCTCGTTGGTTACCCCAAGTGGAAGGTGAAAGATGCAGTGTTGTGGAAGTTTTTCCCTTAGCAAAGATGCCAAGGATCGAATCCCCAGAGACTCCTAGGTTCAACAAGTAGGTGTCAACTTCTAACGGCGCGGATTAGCAATCAACGTGGACCTGCACACAGATACAAATAACTTTGCTCCCAACGAGTACAGAGAGGTTGTCAATCCCTTCGGCCTTGTAGTTCACAAAGGATTAAAAGCAAATGATAGTAGTGATAGATAATGTTTGCAATAGTAAGTAAAAGCGAAAAGTAAATAGCGGATGTGATCAATGATGGTAATATGGACCGGAGTCTCATGATGTTCACTAGTGATGTCTCTCTCCCAAAAGACGATAAAACAGCTATGTGAGGTAAACGAATTACAGCTGGGCAATTGACAGGACCACGAACGCAAACCAATGCTGATTACATTGCAAGAAAGGTTGAGGTTCAAAGCATGGGCGGTACGCCAAAGTAAGTAGACCGAAATCCATCAATATCTACTACTAATCATCCACCTTGAGATATCTATCCAGAACATCTCGCTGGTATTAAGTTGCGAGTCCCACCCATAGTGTAAACTCAATGCAACAGACAACTGCATTAAAAGAACTTTGCGTAAAGTAAACAATCCTTGCACCCGCGGGCACAAGCACCGTTGTTTTCCCCCTTGTGGCAACAACACATCCCCTAGACTCATGTTTCTGTCACTCAAGCTAGTCATCGAGGGGCATGAACCCACAATCGAGCATAACGTTCTCTCTTGGAGTCACTACGTATTACTTGGCCAAAGCAATAAATAACAACGGAGAACATGCAAGAATTACTTATGAACATAAATATAAAAGAGGTAGATCAAATATATTACTCAAGATCAATCTGAACATAATCTCATAATCCATCGGATCCCAGCAAACTCAACATAGCAACAGCATAAGGATTACATATGTGCCTCAATCATGTAGGGCAGCTCACGAGGACTAATTAGTGAAGCACAAGATCGGGAGGAGAACATCACATAGCTACTGGTCATGGACTCATGGTCCAAGGGAGACTACTCACAACGCATCCGGGAGGCGTCCATGGTGGTGGAGAAGCTCCCGATGGTGATCCTCCCCTCCGGCAGGGTGCCGGGAAGAGTTCTCCTGGTGCTCCCGATCTTGGAAGCGGCGGCGGCGGCGGAACAGAGATGAGATCGCGAAAAAGAGTTCTCGTCCCGAGGGTTTCGAAGGACGCTCTAAATATATGCCGAAGGGGGGCACCAGACGGGGCTCGGGGGGCCCAGGGGGGCGTGCCGCCAGGGCGCCTGGAGCCCCGGTGGCCCCCCCGGCTGCCCTTCGGACGCAAGGTAGGTTCTGGAACGCTGATTTTTTATATGATTTTTCTGGATTTTTCCTGGCAGTTCTCGTAACGTGAAAACCTGAAATACAAAAACAGCCGAAAACAGAAACTGGCACCGGGGTGCACTGGATTAGTAGGTTAGTCCAAATATGATCAAAAGTGTATGGAAGTGTATGAATATCATAGCAATATCACCCAAAAGTGGCATGGAGCAAGCAGAAATTATAGATACGTTTTGGACGTATCAACATCCCCAAGCTTAATTCCTGCTCGTCCTCGAGTAGGTAAATGATAACAAGAATAATTTCTGTAGTGACATGCTATTAACCATATAGGACTTTTTACAGTCATATGACAAAAGCTTACTGAGACAATGATTCTATAGTAATTAAGTTGCCTCATGAGAAAATCACAAATGACTGAAAGTTTTACAACATGACATTGAAGCATCAAATAGATTTGCAATGAACATGATGTGCAAATATGATAAAGTGATATCTAGCTTGCCCCCTTTAGTGAAGCAAAACATAAATGCAGGGGCACCTTCAAGGTTTAAGTGATGACTAGATACAATGATTTCAAAATAAACGATATCACAATCATGCAAAAGACAATGCTACTTTGGGACAATGCATATTACACTCGGAATGACAATCATGCTCTCAGTAGTTGGTGCTTTTAAAAGAAGGTGGAGACTCAACATAAAAGTAAAAGAATGGTTATGTGCTAGAGCTTTTTATTTTAAAAACATAGAAGCAATTTTGTCAACGGTAGTAGTACTTCATATGTGTCATGCATAAGACATCCTATAAGTTGCAAGCCTCATGCATCGAATACCAATAGTGCTCGCACCTTGTCCTAATTAGCTCGGATTTCCATGGGTTATCATTGCATTACATATGTTTTAACCAAGTGTCACAAAGGGGTACCTCTATGCCACCTGTACAAAGGTCCAAGGAGATAAATCGCATTTGATTTCTCGTTTTTGATAGATCTCAACTTGAGGACATCCATACCGGGACAACATAGAAAATAGATGATGGACTCCTCTTTAATGCATAAGCATATTCTCATAAGAGATCGAGGATTAATGTCCAAGCTAAAACTTCCACCATGATACATGGCTTTGGTTGGCGGCCCAATGTTCTTCTCTAACAATATGCATACTCATTCAACCCACGGCAAATCACCCTTAATTCAGACAAGACGAACATGCAAAGCAACTCACATGATATTCAACAAAAGTGTGACAGTTGATGGCGTCCCCAGAAACATGGTTACCGCTCAGCAAGCAACTTATAAGAAATAAGATACATAGGCAACATATTCTTTACCACAATAGTTTTTAAGCTACTTTCCCATGAGCTATGTATTGCAAGGTTAGTTTGCTTAGTACAGGTGGAGGTTAGCAAAAGACTGGGAGTGATCAACTAAGAGAGCAATGACGGTCATAATCATGCAGAGCGACAAAGCAATATTGAATCAGGCATGGAAGTTATATCCGTACTCAGAAATAAAAGATCATCAAGGCTTGACAGACTTTCTTTACAGTCTTAAATATGCGTGAGCATACGCCAAGTCAATCAAAATAAATTCTCGAAGGAAGATATTACTAAACCATACCACATCATCGGCAAACAAATCAAGTTGGTATTCCAATAACACATTGGGAATCCTCCAGCTATTTGAGACTAACCATAAGAAACCTGAACTACTAAGCGCCATTATGCACGTAGCATCTTTATCATAGACATATTAACCAATGCAACGGAAGCAAACTCACTTAATAAGATAAGCATGATAATTAAAGAGAGTTCAAGCAACCAACTAAACAAAAGCTCTTTGAAAAGATAAGCATGAATACTAAGAGCAGAGCATGATAGTAGCTATTAAAAGACAAAGAACACACACAGCAAAGATAGACATGAAAATTCTATGTTATGTTCTAGGTAGAAGTGGAGCATGTTTCTCTCCCACATAAAGAAAGCTGAGTTCCGACTCGTTATGAAAAACTAAAAAGAAAACTAAAAGCAAGACGCTCCAAGCATAGCACATAACACATGAAGTGATAAAAATATAGCGAAACGAAAGACGAACTGATAATGTTGATGGAGAAGGGGATGCACGGGGGCATCCCCAAGCTTAGACGCTTGAGTCTCCTTGAATATTTCTTGGGGGTGCACAGGGGCATCCCCAAGCTTGAGCGCTTGACACTCCTGAATCTTTTTATCATCTTCCCTCGCACACTTGAAAACTCCCTTCATACATAACTTCTTATAATCTGATTAGCGAGGTTAGTACCCTTAATAAAATAATTATACCTTGCTGGAAATAAAGATATTCTTGAAGTTCTACTGTTTCTCAAGATTGCCAAAAGGTTTTTGCAAAGAAAAAGCAAGCTCTTGGTTTGCAAAATGAAGGAAAGGCAAAACAGGACAGAATCTGTGAAAAACAGAACAGAAGATAGTAATTGATTTGTTCGGGGCACTTCTGCCACTCAAATCAAAAAACTCAGAACAGACGCACGAAAGACAATTATATAGAGAACACTGTCGAGGTAAATTCAGACCAAAAAGATGATCAGGTGATTTTATACGAATTTTTCTATCCAAGGACAGAATCTGTTTCCTGGACAGCACCTCACAACTTTTGAACTTTCTAGCAATCAGAGGCTATACTTGGCACAAATATGAAAAGCAAAGATACAATGATGATGCTAAAGCAGTAAACAACATCAAGACACAACAAAAACAAAAATTTTATTCATGTGGGCGCCTGGAGCCCTGGTGCCCCCCCGGCTGCCCTTCGGACGCAAGGTAGGTTCTGGAACGCTGATTTTTTATATGATTTTTCTGGATTTTTCTTGGCAGTTCTCGTAACGTGAAAACCTGAAATACAAAAACAGCCGAAAACAGAAACTGGCACCGGGGTGCACTGGATTAGTAAGTTAGTCCAAATATGATCAAAAGTGTATGGAAGTGTATGAATATCATAGCAATATCACCCAAAAGTGGCATGGAGCAAGCATAAATTATAGATACGTTTTGGACGTATCAGTAGCCATGAAACACCTTCCTCTAATGTTGGGCGGTTCGGCTCGGGCGTGGCTTAATCAGTTGGCTCCTGGGAGCATATACAGTTGGGAAGAGCTGGCCCGAGTGTTTATTTGGACCTTCGAAGGCACCTGCAAACGGCCCGCAGGTCTCGCGGAGCTGCAGCATTGCGTACATAAGCCGAATGAAACCTTGAGGGATTACATACAGCGGTGGACCACCTTGCATCACACGGTCGAGAATGTGTCTGAACACCAAGCAGTCTGCGCCTTCAAGGAGGGCGTGCGATACCGTGAGCTGAATTTGAAGTTTGGTCGAACGGGTGACATGTCACTGTCCCGGATGATGGAGATAGCCAGTCGGTATGCCAACGGCGAAGAGGCCGATCGACTCCGCAGTGGCAAGAAACCAGTCGGACAAGATGATCAGAACTCCAATCGAAAAAACAAGCGCAAAGCCGAGCCAGCCGCTCAGGGCGAAGCTGCAGTGGTCAATTAAGGGAAAGGCAAAGGAAAGCCTAAGGGGCCCTGGGTCCCCAAGAAAGTAAAGGATCAGGCTGGGAATGATGTACTCGACCAGCCGTGTCCTATTCACACGAAGAAAGATGAAGAGGGGAACTTGGTATACCCCAAGCACACCACACGACAGTGCCGGCTCCTGATCCAGAACTTCCAGAAGGATCAGTCGACTGAGAAGGAAAAGGAATCAGAGGAGACCGAGGACAAAGAAGGGGATGGATGTTACCCCCAAATCAACTACACTTTGGTCATCTTCGCAGACGTCGAAAGCAAAAGTTGACTGAAAGTGATCAACAGAGAAGTCAACATGGTTGCCCCAGCAATGACGATGTACCTGAAGTGGTCCAAGACCCCCATCACATTCGACCAGTCCGATCACCCTGCGCACATTGCTACCCCTGGGCAGCAGGCGCTGGTGGTCGACCCAGTGGTTGAGGGCACGCGCCTAACCAGGGTCCTGATGGATGGAGGAAGTGGTTTGAACATTCTGTATGCAGCAACCCTCCGGGATATGGGCATCCTGATGTCAAGGCTGAGTGAGAGCAACATGAGGTTCCACGGGGTAATCCCCGGGAAGAAGGCCGACTCACTTGTTCAAATCGCACTCGACGTAGTCTTTGGCGACTCGAAGAATTTTTGCAAAGAGAAGCTGACATTTGAAGTGGTGGATTTCAACAGCGCTTATCATGCCATTCTGGGTAGGCCCGCCTGCGCCAGGTTTATGGCTCGACCGTGTTATGTGTACCTCAAGCTGAAGATGCCGGGACCCAACGGCGTTATAACCGTCACGGGGAACCATCAGAAGGTGGAAGAATGCTTCCAGAAAGGCTCGAAGATCGCTGACGAGCAGATGGCAGCAGTAGAGATGGAGGAGTACCAGAAAAACATGGATCCGAGTGACCTGCTGTGGGCCAAGAAGCCGGCTTCCGAGTCAGCTTTCCAGTCGGCTGGGGAGACGAAGCCCGTACACATCCACCCCACCGACCCCAATGCAGCACCGACCCACATTTCCGCTACACTCGACAACAAATAGGAAGAAGCGCTCATCCAGTTCCTCCGTGAGAACTGGGACATCTTCGCATGGAAACCATCTGACATGCCTGGTGTACCCAGGGGACTGGCTGAGCACCGTTTGCGAGTCAACCCGAAAGTGAAACCTATGAAGGAACACCTCCGTCGGTCCGCCGCGGAGAAGAGAAAGGCAATTGGCAAGGAGGTGGCTCGGCTTTTGGCAGCTGAGTTCATCTGCGAGATCTACCACTCTGAGTGGCTCGCCAATGTAGTCATTGTCCCCAAGAAGGACAAGTCTCTCCGCATGTGCATCAATTTCAAGCATATCAATCGGGCCTGCCCGAAGGATTATTTCCCTCTCCCCCGCATCGATCATATAGTCGACTCGACTGCGGGATGCGAGCGTTTGTCCTTTATGGACGTGTATTCCGGGTACCATCAGATCCGACTGTTTGGACCCGATGAAATCAAGACAACTTTCATCATCCCATTCGGCTGTTTCTGTTATGTCACCATGCCCTTTGGTCTCAAGAATGCCTGCGCTACCTTCATGCGCATGATCCAGAAGTGCCTGCTGAAGCAAATCAGTCGGAACGTCGAAGCATACATGGATGACATTGTGCTGAAGTCGCGGAAAGGTTTTGACCTGTTGACTGACCTTGCTGAGACATTTGCAAATTTGAGAAGCTATGATATCAAGCTCAATCCATCGAAGTGTACGTTTGGAGTTCCGGGCGGCAAGTTACTCGGTTTTCTCGTTTCCGAATGAGGAATCGATGCCAACCCAGAAAAGATCGGCACCATCCTCCGAATGAAACGCCCCGAGCATGAACACGATGTCTAGAAGCTTACTGGTTGCTTGGCCACATTGAGTCGATTCATTTCTCGTCTCGGTGAGAAGGCATTACCTCTCTACCGACTGATGAAGAAATCAGAAAAGTTCGAGTGGAATTCCGAAGCCGAAGCAGCATTTGAAGAACTCAAAGCCCTGCTGTCCACCCAGCCGGTGCTTGCTGCCCCAGTCAGCAAAGAGCCTCTCTTACTATACATTGCAGCCATCGGACAAGTTGTCAGCACTGTACTCACGGTCGAGCGGGAAGAAGAAGGCAAAGCCTATAAAGTTCAACGCCCAATCTATTACATATCTGAAGTCTTGACTCCCTCCAAGCAAAGGTACCCGCATTACCAGAAGCTTGTGTACGGGATTTACTTGACCGCAAAGAAGGTTGCCCACTACTTCTCGGACCATACAATCTCAGTCGTCAGCGATGCCCCATTATCAGAAATCCTAAACAAGCGAGACGCAACCGGTCGAGTGGCAAAATGGGCGATTGAACTCCTTCCGTTGGATATCAAGTTTGAAGCAAAGAAAGCCATCAAGTCTCAGGCAATAGTAGATTTTGTGGCCGAGTGGATCGAACAAGAGCTGCCAACTCAGGTTCAGTCGGACCACTGGACCATGTTCTTTGATGGATCTAAGATGTTGAACGGATCCGGCGCAGGTGTGGTCCTGGTATCTCCCAGGGCGATAAGCTCAGTTACGTCCTTCAAATCCACTTTGACTCATCGAACAACGAGGCTGAGTACGAAGCACTTTTGTACGGATTGCGTATGGCCATCTCACTCGACGTCCGTCGCCTGATGGTCTACGGCGATTCATACTTAGTGGTGAACCAGGTAATGAAGGAATGGGATGTTAGGAGCCCAGCAATGACAATTTATTGCAGTGCAGTTCGAAAGCTTGAAAAGAAGTTCGAAGGTTTAGAGCTCCATCACGTGCCCAGAGCCAAGAATGAGCTTGCCGATGATCTCGCAAAAATTGGGTTGACTCGGAAGCCTATACCCAAGAATGTATTTCTGGAGCATCTGCACACCCCCTCAGTCAAAGAAGACCCCTTCACGGAGGAACCCCCACAGCCAGTCGGTGCGTCAGATCCGACTGAAGTTGAAATACTGATAACCCACAAATGTAGGGGTTCGCAACAGTTTTCGAGGGTAAAGTATTAAACCCAAATTTGTTGATTCGACACAAGGGGAGCCAAAGAATACTCTTAAGTATTAACAACTAAGTTGTCAATTCAGCCACACCTGGAAACTTAGTATCTGCAGCAAGATAGTTTAGTAGCACAGTGATATGATAATGGTGGTAGCAGCAATAAAAGTAAAGGTAATGTTTTTGTAGTTTTGTGATAATGGCAACGGAAAAGTAAACATCAACTAGCAATATAGGTAAAGCTCGTAGGCATTGGATCGGTGATGGGAAATTACGTCGGATGCAATTCATCATATAGGAGTTATAACCTAGGGTGACACAGAACTAGCTCCAGTTCATCAATGCAATGTAGGCATGTATTCCGAATATAGTCATACGTGCTTATGGAAAAGAACTTGCATGACATCTTTTGTCCTACCCTCCCGTGGCAGCGGGGTCCTATTGGAAACTAAGGGATATTAAGGCCTCCTTTTAATAGAGTACCGGACCAAAGCATTAACACATAGTGAATACATGAACTCCTCAAACTAAGGTCATCACCGGGAGTTGTCCCGATTATTGTCACTTCGGGGTTGCCGGATCATAACACATAGTAGGTGACTATAGACTTGCAAGATAGGATCAAGAATACACATATATTCATGAAAACATAATAGGTTCAGATCTGAAATCATGGCACTCGGGCCCTAGTGACAAGCATTAAGTATAGCAAAGTCATAGCAACATCAATCTCAGAACATAGTGCAACATCAATCTCAGAACATAGTGGATACTAGGGATCAAACCCTAACAACACTAACTCGATTACATGATAGCTCCCATCCAACCCATCACCGTCCAGCAAGCCTACGATGGAATTACTCACACACGGCAATGAGCATCATGGAATTGGTGATGGAGGAAGGTTAATGATGACGATGGCGACGATCTCCACTCTCCGAAGCCCCGAACGGACTCCAGATCAGCCCTCCTGAGGGAGATTAGGGCTTGGCGGAGGCTCTGTCTCGTAAAACGCGATAATTCTTTTTCCCTGGTTTTTTTCTCCGCAAAACGGAATATATAGGATCTGGGGATACGTCGGTGGGGCACCGGGCTGCCCTCAAGGCAGGGGGGACGCGCCCTGGGAAGGGGGGCGCGCCCCCCACCCTCGAGCACGGCTCGTGGGCCCCCAAGTGTGATCTTCTTGCATGTATTTTTTATATTTTCTAAAATAATTCTCCGTTGATTTTCAGACGATTCCGAGAACTTTTTATTCTGCCCAAAAACAACACCATGGCAGTTTTGCTGAAAACAGCGTCAGTCCGGGTTAGTTCCATTCAAATCATGCAAGTTAGAGTCCAAAACAAGGGAAAAGGTGTTTAGAAAAGTAGATACATTGGAGACGTATCAACTCCCCCAAGCTTAAACATTTGCTTGTCCTCAAACAATTCAGTTGATAAACTGAAAGTGATAAAGAAAAACTTTGACAAACTCTGTTTGCTCTTGTTGTTATAAATATGTAAGCTAGCATTCAGGTTTTCAACAAGATCATGAACTAACCACATTCACAATAACTTTCAGGTCTCAAGACTACTCACATCAATGGCATAATCAACTAGCGAGTAATCATAATAAACCTCGGATGACAACACTTCTCAGAACAATCATGATATGATATAACAAGATGGTATCTCGCTAGCCCTTTCTGAGATCGCAAAACATAAATGCAGAGCACCTTTAAAGATCAAGGACTCACTAGACATTGTAATTCACTAGTCATCAACCCGTGCACGTGCACGGTCTAGAGATTTTTTTATTGTTTCACTATTACGGTGTTGCCGATATACAATGTGAAGATGAATCATTAGAACATAATACTCCCTCCGTCCCGTAATATAAGATGTTATTAGAACATATATATGTGTGCATTGGTTGTATATTAACATTTTATCTTATTGGACGGAAGCAGTATAATTTTAGTTCTATTTCTGTTTTGTCATTCATTAATGTTTTTGGATTCTCTATATTTCAGAAAGAATGATGAAAGTGTTATATAAATATAAGGGATATCATTTAGGAAAAGTGAAATCTGAACAATAAAGTTGTACGAAGATATAAAGTGAACTTTCTAGAATTATTAATCCAACTATTCATTTGTTTGGTTGGTTTACTTTTGCTGCAGTTTATTTGTTTTCCATTCCAATTCATACATGAATATCATATCTAATTGTGTTGATATTTATGTGGAAGGTCCAGTTTGTTACTAAAAAACCATAAAACTGCAGTGCTCGCAATTAAAGGTAATAAATAGAAATGAAGTGAAACTTACAATTATTATGTTATTTTCTATAAAGAAAAACACGAAAGGAATTAGTAAGAAATAATTGTTTCTCTTCTCTGCAGCTACATGAACAAATAATTTTGAAAGTAATATGTAAACTGTGAAATTTGTGGATAACACTTAATCTATGTAAAACATCATTCATTAAGTAGTTTCGAAAAAACACGAATAGAGATAAAACATGGGAATTCATATTTCTTGGATTATTATTAAAATAAATTTTTTATCATTATACATGTATTACACAAAAATAATAGGCAAAGGTACACTACTAAAATAGATCATACAACAGAAAACCATTCAATTAGAATACCAATGCAACAATAGCTTATCAACTACTGCCAGATCAATGCACAGTGGGAGAACTTGATTCTACAGTTGAAAAGGAAATACAATGCAGTGACATATATTGGAAAGGAAGCAATCCCGCGGCACGTTATTACCCAACCCTCCAACACCATCAGTAGTCCGTGAACACTGCCAAGACGATTTAAGTATGTTTGAACAATTAAACACATTCAGCTACGCAGAAGGGGCGCTCGTTCGGCTATGCCACGTCATCACGTACTGTGCGCAGCGATTGGGGAAATAGTGACGAGAGGATTGGCACAAAGAGAAAGGGATCACCCAGCCCCCCTCCGTCGCCCTAAATTCCTCTACGCCGCCACCACTCACCATCGTCCTCCCCCACAGCCGTCGTCACCACTGGCACCCTCCCCCACAGCTGATGCCCCACCCCCTTCTTTTACCTCCTCATCTTCTTCCCACCAATGGTGACCTCCTCACCTCCCACTCGCCCCAGATCGAGGAGCTGCTCCGGATCGGATGCAGGCTCAAATCTCACACGCCCACATCGCTACTTCAGCTTGAGGATGCCATGGACAAGGGATCTATCCTGCTCTCGCTCCGCCGTCGATCTGTCCTTCTCGTCGGCCGCGCCCTATGGTATGGGCGGCGGTGGTCGCTGCGTTTGTGGTGGATGGATGGAGGCGGACGGAGGGAGGCAAGGTGAGATGAACTTTGTAGGCTACTGCGTTTGGTTTGTTTATTAGAAACATTCTTGACCACTGACTCATAGCTGACTTGTGATGATCTGGCAGGGAGACCTCTCTGACAAGTCCAAGATGGTCTTGAAGAAGAAATCGATTGTGATATCCTTTGTTGTATGCTATACTCGGTACTGCCATTACTTATCTTGCACCACATTAATTAAGCTAATTGAGTTTTAATCTTTATGTCATCATATGCATTCTTTTGGTGCAAGCAGGTGTCAAAGGACAATTGGAAGACTACCGTGACATGATTTGCCCTGTAAGGTTGATGGACCGACTATTTTGAGCAAAGTTGGATTTTTGAAGGGGATGCCTTTCCATGATTTATCAAGTTGATGTCATGAGCACAACTCCAGTCATGGTACTTTCCTTGTGGACAAAACTTTTCTCAGCTAATGTTGGCAACCATTTTATTTAATGATACGACATGTGGCAATTGCATATAGAAAGGGGGCTCATTCGTTCATGGAACTTGAGGAGATACGATCTTTGATATATGAGCGTCTTAATTTTTTCATCTTCTTGTCCTGCACCATTTGAAACTACATTCTTGTATAAAGTACTTACCATTTAATGGACTTGTGCAGAATCTTATGTGCTGAAAGAACCTCATCGTTGATAAGAGCATTCACACAGCATATGTCCGGGCAATTAGAGCGCCACATTTCATTTATATCTAAAGTTAGTATTTTCTTGGTTCTTCATATGAGTGGCCATCCTATGTGATAGTACTAATTTTTCTTTTTAGACTAGACCCCTTTGAAATATAGGAACATCACCGAATCATTCTTTGAAATATGTAGACTATTTCTGTTGTTTTTGCTCCAGGCATATCTTTCTACCGAGTTATTTCGGTATTCTTATGTTCTATCTTGTATTTCAAGTTTTGTAAGCTATGTGTCCATACATACAATCTAAACTCATAATGTATTGTAACATGGCTGGTGATGCATTAGCATCGTCCTAACTATTGTCCAAACTATGTTCGTATTTTAACAATTGTGCTCCTCTGGACCGCATATGCATGTTCACAGCTACATCAGCTAGACTGGTAAGCACAGGAAAGCAAAGGAGGCGCGCCCATTGTTGCTCAGTATTCCCGGTAAGACTCACACTTTTTGTGCCTCCCTGTCCTGTTTCCAACTTTATAATTCCTCCTCTGTTCAAAGTTGGGAACAAATAGAGCGTCTCACAGAAATTCGTCAGGTTGAACATTGATTTATGTTTCAGAAATGAGGCAACCTTACATGTACATATTCATGGATATTTCTTTTATCACACCCCCACCAGACATGAGTTCTTTTGTATTCAGAGCTTTGAAACTGGGTCATAACTACTTATGTTTGAAAAGTCACTGTCAATGATAACTGGTGGGTGCAAGGATTGTTGGTGGGCCTAATTTTCTAATGTTGTGATTTTGGTCAATTTCCATTCTGCTTAAGCTTTGGAAGCCAGATCCTCTGTCACAAAAAGCTAGCAGGCAGCAATCTCTAGATCAAAACTTGCAAAATTGACCTTTTTGCTCCAATTTTTCGTTTAAGTCATCGATGTTTACCTTTTTGCTGAATACCTTAATTATAAAACAGGTTTGATGCAGTTTCGAAGCTGGATGGTTAATCAGTCTGATTTGTTTGTATAGTACATGGTGCCACATATGCAAGCTGCATCTTGTGCAAATTTGTAGTGTGTGTGTACTTGCCTACTTGGGGTGTGTTTGGTTCGGGAACGAAGTGGAATGGAATGTCATGGTTCCATTCCACTATATGGGTCGGTTCCGTTCCTATGTTTGGTATGGATAATTGGGTGGAATGGAATGGTTACATTTGGGTGTTTGGTTGGAGAGGTGAAATATGATGAATTTGATTCAGCTTCAGCTCTTTGCTATAGAGATGGTCAGATTACCTTACACATATAGCTTTCTATGTGGAACTGTGCGTGAGTGTGTCATCGTTGATTGCATCTGGTCTACAGATGGCAATCTGAGTATTCAGAGGTTGCATCCTACATATTGACAGGAGATTAGAGTGCAGCAAACAACTCGTCTCTGCTGATTGCTCATGGCCAGTACACAGCTACTACGCTCGGTTGCTGCCTTGATCTGCCAGCTCCAGCTGCGGGCGTCAGAAGTCCAGATCGAGTAGCCACTCGTGTAGCACCAAGACGTCTCCGTCCAGGGAGTGTACGCGGCGTTGGTGTAACGCCCAGGATGGGACTATACGTCCTACGTGTCGAGGCACGACTTAAAGGTATAAGCCCATCCTAGAATGATCTCAAGTTTGGTATCTTTGCACGACTCATGTAAAAGAGGGATTAAATTGCAAAAGGAGATAGTTGGCTTACACTCGCCACTTCACACAATACATTGCATAAACAAAACATCATTCAAAACATCACAACCCGACTACAGGCGAAGATCCAAAGAAAGATACCAAAACAACATAAAGCCACAGGCCAGGATCGAATCCTAGTAGAAGAACCACTACTGATCATCGAAACGTCACAAGCATATGGCCAAACTCTTCATCGAACTCCCGGTGAAGAACTGATCCATCTCCTGCATCAAACTCGGCTGAACCTGCATCTGGTGTTGAGAAGTAACTGTGAGCCACAGAGGACTCAGCAATCCCGTTCCCGGGTAACATGACTATTTAAGCCTTGGGTGAGGACAAGGCTGAAGAAAGAACAAGAGGTGAAGGAACAACAAGAGTCTGCAGCAGCAACTAGCACTAACTTACGTATACGAGAGCGAGAAGAGAAGGTGCCTCGGTCGAGAGATGATCACGAAGTGGTCCTAACTAAAGCCAGTCAAACATAACCCCACCGTGTTCAACTCCCGAATCCCTATTCGGAAATTGACAGTCACGGTACACACGCTGGTAGTGTATTGGAACAATGTGTCAAGTTATCTACAACCGGATATTAACAAGCTCCCATCTGCCACATAACCGCGGGCACGGCTTTCGAAAGTTCAAACCTTGCAGGGGTGTTCCAACTTGACCCATTACAAGCCCACGATCCGCGGAGTCACAACTCCATAGGTGGGAAGACCCGAGTATTCTCGGAATCCCGTGCTCAAGATACTCCGAACTAAGGTAAGGCTAATCCAGCAAATCCTCCCGGCGTGTCGACACCCTGATAGTAGCCGCGCGTATCTAAGTCTCAGGACACGACCGGATGGGCGATGCTACAGGTTTTTACCAGACCTTGAGTTTCCTCGAGGTGGCCCTGCAGGACCCCCGTTTCGGACCAACACTCATGTGGACCACTGGCCCGGGGTTATTGAATTAAAATAAAAGGGATAGCTAGTCCCTATGCAAGTTTTATTAGTTATTAGGCGAATAGTACCAATGTTGGGACTTGCTGGAAAAGACTTAGCACTTAGCGGTTTATCGAGGGGGTTCCATACACCCCAACCGTGTTAGGAACGCATAATCAAGGAACATAACACCGGTTTATACGGTTCCTAACGGCATGAGTGGAACAAATCACCAAGCAAAAGGCTTAGCCTTCCACCCTTGCCAATATATAGATGATTTCATTTTAAGCATTTATATAGTGTGATATAACCCAACCAAACTTCAACATGAAGCAAGCATCTTCGATCTTCACCTGCAACTAGCAATGCTATAAGGGGGGCTAAGAAAGCCTACGTATAGCCAATCAATGGTTTGCATGGGTAGGGTGGTTAGACAGGATCATGGTTACAATAGGAGGCTGACAGGAAAGACATGGGCATCGAGGCAAAACTATAGATCGAGACTACTAGCAATAGGCAAAAATAGTAAAGGTATCCGGGTTCGGTCATCTTGCCTGGGATTCCACAAGGAAGAAGAACGGATCCTCGAAGTAGACGGAGCAACATAGACGAGCGAATCCTCACAACTCCGGAACAAAACCGAAGCTAACAAGAGAAGCAAACCGGAAAGAAGCAAACAACACGGTAAACACACATAAGCATAAACATGGCATACGATGCACATCCAAGTATGATGCATGTCCGGTTTAAATATGCATGGTATGGCAAAGTGCACAAACAACACTACAAGTTAAGTGGAGCTCAATATGCACCGAGTTGCATATTGACGAAACACCACATTATAATTATTTAATTGACTCTCGTTATTTACAAGACAAGATTAATGTTTGTTAACATGGCAAGAGGTGAAGCATAATAAAACTACACTATTAAGACATTTTAAATGAGGCCGGAAATAACAACAACAAATCCGGAAAATCCCCATGAGCATGTTTAATAATTATAAAGCAACAACTATTAAACATTTTAGTGTTGTTAACATGATGCGGATGACATGATCAAGTTTATGCAATTTTATTAGAAGGTTAACAAGAAGATGATATGAAGCATCGTCACCGTGGTGGAAGGAAAAGGGTGCCACGGCAACAATTCCGAAAATGATGCCACGGCAACATATCGGTTTCGGTAACTCGTTGAGAGTCCGGTGCAAAAGGAAAGATGGCATGAGCGAGCCAAACGAGATGAAAGGTGGGGTGATCCCGTTACCAGGTTCCCACGAGTCGGTGACGAGGCAACCGAGGAACATGACAAACGGACGAAACAGCACGGAGCACACACGGGAAACATTTCATACAACACAACAAGCATCACACGGGTCATCGTCTCGGGTTATACCTTCGAAACACTCGTTTCGGGACGGTTCGAGATCGTAGAGGAAGGAGTCGTTCTCGCGAGTCGTAGAGGAAGTAGTGGTTCACGTAGAGGTACACGTGTAGTCGTTCACATCCCGTTCGGAGAGGTACTTGCGGTCTCGGCGACGGTAGGGGTACACGGCGACGGTAGTTGTTCACGTTCGTAGATGTACTCGTCATCGTAGCCGTTCGGTCGTCGTGGTACTTGGTCGTGGTACTTGGCATCGGTAGATGTACTCGTTCCGTTCGGTCTTGCCGGTCTCGTCTCGAGTCGTAGTTGTACATGTCGTCGAGGTACTTGTTACATCGCGATCGTAGGGGTACTTGACATATCGGAGGGGTACTTGGTCGAGTCGCCGTGTACTCGTTCATGTAGTCGTACACGGAGCTCGTAGCCGTTCGGTCATCGTACACGAGGGTCTCTGTCAAATCAGCAGCACAACAACACAACAAAAAAAAACAAAAACCACACGGGAGGGCGACGAGGCCATGGCAGCAGCAAAACTCGGAGAGGCACTGGAGGTGCTTGGGGCGGCGCCGGCGCTGCACGGACGAGGCGAGGCGCAGAGGCAGAGCCTTGTCGCGGTGGAGAAGAGGCCCTGGCGCGCGACGGGATGGAGAGGGAGCGCTGGGCTCGGGGCCAGGCGCTTGGCGACGGAGAGAGGGGCGGCCGAGCGAGGAGCTGTGGCGTCCGGCGCGACTGGTGGCTGCTCCTGGCCGGCGCTGGAGCTGAGGCCGGAGGGAGGCCGCGTCGGCCTTGGAGATGGAGGACGGGGCCGCACGGGAGGGAGATGGCGCGGGAGCCTGACCTCTGGACGAGGAGGGGCACGATGCCTGGAGACCGAAGGGGAGGCGCGAGGGAAGGCGCCCGGAGGCGGGGCGCCGGACGGGGAAGCCGGGGAGGACGAAGGAAACGCCGGGCTTCGGTCTGCTGGAGAATCGGAGGGAGGCGAGGTGCGTGACGGGAGAAGACGAGCGAGGGGATCGGGATGAGGAGTGGGGCTCGCGTGCGAGGGAATCGTGGCCTGGCGGCGCACATGAGGAAATGAGCGAGGGAGAGGGAGCAACCGCTGCGGGCTCGCTAGGGTTAGGAGCGCTGCGGGGAGAATGGGCCAGGGATGAGAGGGAATGGGCCTAGGAGTAGCAGGGCGCCGGCTGGGCCAAGAGGCTGCTAGCCTGGGCCCTAGGGAGGCCTGGTGGCTGGGATTGAAATGAATAGATAAAACTGAAATAGAAAATGGAAAAATAAAAAGGGAGGTTAGGGGTGGAATTAGGACATGAGGTCAATTTCCCTGGGCTCACAAAAATGTCAGGAATTTAAATAAAATAGTTGGGGGGGTTTTGGAGGAACCTCGAAACATGGGAAAAGAAAATATAGGGAGGTTAGACGGCCAGGAAAAGAGAAGAAAAGGCATGGGGAAAAACATGCAAGTGTGTTGGGTTATTCCGAAGCAATGGAATATTTATTAATATAGCTCCCTAAATATCGGGAGGATATGTTATAAAGAGAAGTCACACTTCCCTCGATTTAAATGAACCGAAGGTCCACACGATTTATTTAGGTTGAGATGCAAAAATGAATATGACATGATGGCATGATGACATGATGCAATGCAAAAAAAAAATAACACAAGCAAAATAAAACACACAGGAGATCCCGGAACATCTGGAATCTTCTGGGATCTTCTGGAATCTTCTGGGACGTCGGTCTTCGGGCGTCACAACTCTCCCACACTAACAGAGGATCTCGACCCGAGGTCCTACACCGGTAAAAACGGAAGAGGAAGAGGTAAAACAAAGTTGCTTCTTCGACAGACGAGTGAAACCAAAGAACCTTGATAGGTTGAACAATCTTGAAAGAAAGAATGCAACGGAGATGAACGAAGTTAAGAGCACTCGGGTAAAAAGGAGGAACAAGGAACATTACGAGATCCTTGCAGGTTGAAAGACATGAAACAAGAGCTCATGGACGGAAAGAATATGAAACCGCAATGGTATGGCCAAGGAATAAGAATGACAAAATTTGGGCAGCACTCCGACTGAAAAATGGAAGGAAATAACCATGAGCTTGAGGAGATGGAGTGATACTTGATGAAAACAACAACACATTGCCTCTGAACAAATAAAAGGATGGCACAAGAGGTAAGAAAGATTCATACAGCACTCCGGTTAAAAGATAGGCAAAACTTGACAAGATGAGAGAACTAGAATGGAGGACACAACACTCCTGTTAATAGACAAGCAAGAGAGAATATGATTTTGATAAAACGATATGATGGTTTGGAGAGAGCAATATCACAATGCCTCCGGAATGGAAGAATAGCATAAAAAAATCAACGAAAGAAATGAATGGAGAGGAAAAGACAACTTCTCCCAAAATGAATTAGCAAAACCTCCTTACAAAGAAGGGTTGAATGGGGTTGATGGAAAAAATCAACAACGAAGCGAATAAGCTTGATGTGGGCTTATGTAAAACATCTCAACATTAAGAGGTGACAATCAGCCGCTGACGGAACAATTGATTGGATTGAGATCAACAAGGAGATGAAAACTTATTTCACCGGAATGATAAATGAAGAACTTGGGTCATTAATAAGCACCATAATAGCAGCACTTCTCAGGGAAAGCTTTTAGGTGAATTATACCCCAAAATAAGTCCAACGAATAATTGAAGGTTGAAAAGATCTCCTGAACAAAGAAAATGATGGTTTTAAATATCTCATTCCTGACAACTTGTTAATCATGAAACCTGAAGGAATTGTCAAAAATGACATAACACCATCTGAAAGATAAGGTGGAAAGGATTGCAATTGGAATGCATGATGAAGAATGCTTGAGCTCGAACAATAATCTTGATGAAGACTTCAAGGATGAATTAAATGATGATGAACCACCATGAAAACTCCGGTAATGAAAGCATGGGAAGTGAAAGATGAAAAGAATAAGATTCAAGGCCCGCGATGAATTAGATGGAGCTTTGAAATGATAATTAAATAGCTTGAAGCTCCGGAAACAAGATGAACAACTTAGAACCGAGAATATGATATGATGAACAAGCTCCGGAAAAAGAATTAAATCACCTTGAAGGAATAAGAATAAGAATTATGTCATGGATCTCCTTCACCAATTAAATTGATGACAACCAAGGATTTGGCATACTACTTATTCTTCTTGAAAAAGGATTGGAGAGAGATATAGCCAAACTTAAGAATAATGTTGAACGACTCACCGGTAGGATTATGAAAAGAACAAATGAATTAAAACGATAACAACGGAAGGGTAATCTTGAATGAACCACCGTAAGAATTAGAGACGAACGAAGAGGCATCATCAATGAAGAATATTTGGAGAACGAAGTTGAAAACTGAGAACGAAGAAATATTCTGAAATGATGGCCTTCGGAGGATCACAATGAGAAGAACTCAAGAATTGCTCTGAAGGGGCATGAAAACAATTCCCACAATCGAAAACAATTATGAGGATGGCATGAAGCTAGAATCACAACTCATCAAGATAACGGTCAAGGTTTAAAAGAAACACTTCTCCGGTCTTCAGATGTTGAGAGTGAAGACGAGAAATGCCATGAAGAATTGTTGAGCACTCCGAATGAAGAATTAGAAGGTTGAACCAATGATGAAAAAGAATTTGAAGCGATCTTGGAGAAGGTATATGACTGATGTAATCCATTCTTACGTCACACTTTGAAAGAATTTGAGAATACTCCGGAAAAAATAGAAGAGTCAGGTAAGATCCTGGGAAAAGACCTGTGGGTTAGGGCCCACTCAAGGAAACCACCGTTGGAAAAGATTGCTTAAGAGATATTGCGCCGGTTGAATTAAATGGCTTGAATAAGATAACAATGCTCAAAATAATTTGAATGGATTAAGAATGGAATTATGAATCTTCAGCACTCCGGATATGAATAGCAAGAGGGGAATGACTAATTGGTGCACCGGAATAAGAAAGCATTGTGAAATGAGGAAAAGGATAAGATCAACACCGAAATCTTGAATTACATCCACCAGCATAATTTGAGAACAAAAGAATGATGAACTTGAAGCTCTTGAGCATCTTCATGATAAATCACCGGATAAGAACATTGAAGGAAATGAATGAAGAAATATCGCATGAATAAAATGGATATTTCATTAATAATTTCTGGCTCCATAAGAAAAGGGTGGGAGGGTGGGGAAACAAAGAAAACTTGAGACGAACAAAACAGACAAATCGTCAGATTTCTCAACGGCGTCCGTATGGAATAACTTGAAGAGAAGGCACACGGGTTGGAAAATAATTTAACATGAAAATCTCGATGGTCAAGAAGGACTAGCACTCCCATAGAAATATGAGAATACCGATTAGGAAAGGTATGGAATCAACATTTGACATCGAAGCAACTCGAATACCAGAATCAAAACAAAAACAAAGGATAGAACGAATGAATTCCGCAGGTACATCAGCTTGACGAGAAGCCACTTGGAAGAAGAAAAAAGATAAATAAAAAGGAACAAGGATCAGATAGAACAAATACAAGATAGAAGCTTCGTTCCGACATATTCGTCCTGAAAGCTCATGGAACGTGTTACAAAAGGGTTTTGCAATCCCCGGATCAGCATAGCCAAGGACCCTTTAAGATGCAACTCCCGATCAGAATAAGTCCATAAAACCACTTCACTCAATGTAGAACCCCGAACTTCATATCATGCACTCGTTGGAAGAATGCCTAGAACTACTAGATGAACCCACCTATTAATTTCCGAAAGTTTCCAGTTATGCAATCAGGTGTTGGGGATACAGGGGAAGCACCGCGCAATCAACTCTAAACCTACATCCAGCTGTATCCATCCTTCAACACATAACCAGTTGTTCTCGGAAACCGTTTACCTCGGACCTTCGAAACGCATCTACTATACAAGCTATGGCAATACTCCCGAACTACCTCCCCAGTACTGGGTGATGTCGGGGTTATCTTGCCACAAACCGCATAGGAGAGTTTTTGTTGTCGGCCGTCTTAAGTATTCTAGTACTGCCGCGATGGATTTGTGACGACAACACCTCGGAGCTCAACTCCCCGGGACACTGCCACAACCCCTAATGACAGGAGGCATCGAGAACAATGTTCTCGACACAAAGACATCGAAACAATCCAAACAATACTCGCGAGATCCTAAAAAAATTTGGTGCAATTTTTGAAAGTAGAAGAGGCAAGAGTAGTCGTCAGGAGTCCTCACCAGAATGAAAGAGATGAGGAGCAAAAGAAATCCTACTCTCCGATATAAATATAGGACTGAAAACATTTTAAAGTGTGTGCCTAGACTCAACCGTCAACGATTCGATCAATCAGTGGGGGCTCCTAGGTCGGAGAAGGCTTTGAATACCAACTTGTAACGCCCAGGATGGGACTATACCTCCTATGTGTCGAGGCACGACTTAAAGGTATAAGCCCATCCTAGAATGATCTCAAGTTTGGTATCTTTGCACGACTCATGTAAAAGAGGGATTAAATTGCAAAAGGAGATAGTTGGCTTACTCTCGCCACTTCACACAATACATTACATAAACAAAACATCATTCAAAACATCACAACCCGACTACGGGCGAAGATCCAAAGAAAGATAGCAAAACAACATAAAGCCATAGTTCAGGATCGAATCCTAGTAGAAGAACCACTACTGATCATCGAAACATCACAAGCATACGGCCAAACTCTTCATCGAACTCCCGGTGAAGAACTGATCCATCTCCTGCATCAAACTCGGCTGAACCTGCATCTGGTGTTGAGAAGTAACTGTGAGCCACAGAGGACTCAGCAATCCCGTTCCCGGGTAACATGACTATTTAAGCCTTGGGTGAGGACAAGGCTGAAGAAAGAACAAGAGGTGAAGGAACAACAAGAGTCTGCAGCAACAACTAGCACTAACTTACGTATACGAGAGCGAGAAGAGAAGGTGCCTCGGTCGAGAATTGATCACGAAGTGATCCTAACTAACCAGTCAAACATAACCTCACCGTGTTCAACTCCCGAATCCCTATTCGGAAATTGACAGTCACGGTACACACGCTGGTAGTGTATTGGAACAATGTGTCAAGTTATCTACAACCGGATATTAACAAGCTCCCATCTGCCACATAACCGCGGGCACGGCTTTCGAAAGTTCAAACCCTGCAGGGGTGTTCCAACTTGACCCATTACAAGCCCACGATCCGCGGAGTCGCAACTCCATAGGTGGGAAGACCCGAGTATTCTCGGAATCCCGTGCTCAAGATACTCCGAACTAAGGTAAGGCTAATCCAGCAAATCCTCCCGGCGTGTCGACACCCTGATAGTAGCCGCGCGTATCTAAGTCTCAGGATACGACCGGATGGGCGATGCTACAGGTTTTTACATGACCTTGAGTTTCCTCGAGGTGGCCCTGCAGGACCCCCGTTTCGGACCAACACTCATGTGGAGCACTGACCCGGGGTTGTTGAATTAAAATAAAAGGGATAGCTAGTCCCTATTCAAGTTTTATTAGTTATTAGGCGAATAGTACCAATGTTGGGACTTGCTGGAAAAGACTTAGCACTTAGCGGTTTATCGAGGGGGTCCCGTACACCCCAACCATGTTAGGAACGCATAATCAAGGAACATAACACCGGTTTATACGGTTCCTAACGGCATGAGTGGAACAAATCACCAAGCAAAAGGCTTAGCCTTCCACCCTTGCCAATATATAGATGATTTCATTTTAAGCATTTATATAGTGTGATATAACCCAACCAAACTTCAACATGAAGCAAGCATCTTCGATCTTCACCTGCAACTAGCAATGCTATAAGGGGGGCTAAGCAAGCCTACGTATTGCCAATCAATGGTTTGCATGGGTAGGGTGGTTAGATAGGATCATGGTTACAATAGGAGGCTGACAGGAAAGACATGGGCATCGAGGCAAAACTATAAATTGAGACTACTAGCAATAGGCAAAAATAGTAATGGTATCCGGGTTCGGTCATCTTGCCTGGGATTCCACAAGGAAGAAGAACGGATCCTCGAAGTAGACGGAGCAACATAGACGAGCGAATCCTCACAACTCCGGAACAAAACCGAAGCTAACAAGAGAAGCAAACCGGAAAGAAGCAAACAACACGGTAAACACACATAAGCATAAACATGGCATACGATGCACATCCAAGTATGATGCATGCCCGGTTTAAATATGCATGGCATGGCAAAGTGCACAAACAACACTACAAGTTAAGTGGAGCTCAATATGCAACGAGTTGCATATTGACGAAACACCACATTATAATTATTTAATTGACCCTCGTTATTTACAAGATAAGATTAATGTTTGTTAACATGGCAAGAGGTGAAGCATAATAAAACTACACTATTAAGACATTTTAAATGAGGATTGAAATAACAACAACAAATCCGGAAAATCCCCATGAGCATGTTTAATAATTATAAAGCAACAACAATTAAACATTTTAGTGTTGTTAACATGATGCGGATGACATGATCAAGTTTATGCAATTTTATTAGAAGGTTAACAAGAAGATGATATGAAGCATCGTCACCGTTGTGGAAGGAAAAGGGTGCCACGGCAACAATTTCGAAAATGATGCCACGGCAACATATCGGTTCCGGTAACTCGTTGAGAGTCCGGTGCAAAAGGAAAGATGGCGTGAGCGAGCCAAACGAGATGAAAGGTGGGGCAATCCCGTTACCGGGTTCCCATGAGTCGGTGATGAGGCAACCGAGGAACATGACAAACGGACGAAACGACACGGAGCACACACGGGAAACATTTCATACAACACAACAAGCATCACACGGGTCATCGTCTCGGGTTATACCTTCGAAACACTCGTTTCGGGACGGTTCGAGATCATAGAGGAAGGAGTCGTTCTCGCGAGTCGTAGAGGAAGTAGTGGTTCACGTAGAGGTACACGTGTAGTCGTTCACATCCCGTTCGGAGAGGTACTTGCGGTCTCGGCGACGGTAGGGGTACACGGCGACGGTAGTTGTTCACGTTCGTAGATGTACTCGTCATCGTAGCCGTTCGGTCGTCGTGGTACTTGGTTGTGGTACTTGGCATCGGTAGATGTACTTGTTCCGTTCGGTCTTGCCGGTCTCGTCTCGAGTCGTAGTTGTACATGTCGTCGAGGTACTTGTTACATCGCGATCGTAGGGGTACTTGACATATCGGAGGGGTACTTGGTCGAGTCGCCGTGTACTCGTTCATGTAGTCGTACACGGAGCTCGTAGCCGTTCGGTCGTCGTACACGAGGGTCTCTGTCAAATCAGCAGCACAGCAACACAACAACAAAAAAAAAACCACACGGGAGGGCGACGAGGCCATGGCAGCAGCAAAACTCGGAGAGGCACTGGAGGTGCTTGGGGCGGCGCCGGCGCTGCACGGACAAGGCGAGGCGCAGAGGCAGAGCCTTGTCGCAGTGGAGAAGAGGCCCTGGCGTGCGACGGGATGGAGAGGGAGCGCTGGGCTCGGGGCCAGGCGCTTGGCGACGGAGAGAGGGGCGGCCGAGCGAGGAGCTGCGGCGTCCGGCGCGACTGGTGGCTGCTCCTGGCCGGCGCTGGAGTTGAGGCCGGAGGGAGGCCGCGTCGGCCTTGGAGATGGAGGACGGGGCCGCACGGGAGGGAGATGGCGCGGGAGCCTGGCCTCTGGACGGGGAGGGGCACGACGCCTGGAGGCCGAAGGGGAGGTGCGAGGGAAGGCGCCCGGAGGTGGGGCGCCGGACGGGGAAGCCGGGGAGGACGAAGGAAACGCCGAGCTTCGGTCTGCTGGAGAATCGGAGGGAGGCGAGGAGCGCGACGGGAGAAGACGAGCGAGGGGATCGGGATGAGGAGTGGGGCTCGCGTGCGAGGGAATCGTGGTCTGGCGGCGCATAGGAGGAAATGAGCGAGGGAGAGGGAGCGACCGCTGCAGGCTCGTTAGGGTTAGGAGCGCTGCGGGGATAATGGGCCAGGGATGAGAGGGAATGGGCCTAGGAGTAGCAGGGCGCCGGCTGGGCCAAGAGGCTGCTAGCCTGGGCCCTAGGGAGGCCTGGTGGCTGGGGTTGAAATGAATAGATAAAACTGAAATAGAAAAGGGAAAAATAAAAAGGGAGGTTAGGGGTGGAATTAGGACATGAGGTTAATTTCCCTGGGCTCACAAAAATGTGAGGAATTTAAATAAAATAGTTGGGGGGGTTTTGGAGGAACCTCGAAACATGGGAAAAGAAAATATAGGGAGGTTAGACGGCCAGGAAAAGAGAAGAAAAGGCATGGGGAAAAACATGCAAGTGTGTTGGGTTTTTCCGAAGCAATGAATATTTATTAATATAGCTCCCTAAATATTGGGAGGATATGTTATAAAGAGAAGTCACACTTCCCTCGATTTAAATGAACCGAAGGTCCACACGATTTATTTAGGTTGAGATGCAAAAATGAATATGACATGATGGCATGATGACATGATGCAATGCAAAAAAAAACACAAGCAAAATAAAACACACGGGAGATCCCGGAACATCTGGAATCTTCTGGGATCTTCTGGAATCTTCTGGGACGTCGGTCTTCGGGCGTCACAGTTGGTCGCCTTCCAAATCGAGCAGCCACTTGTCCAGATCAAGCAGCTCCTGTAGCGGCTGGGGTCGCCCCGACCTGCACGCTGGTCGCCGCCATTCATAAACCACCGGTGACGGGGAGACGAGGGGCAAAAAACGACGGCGTAGCGGCCATGATGCTTGCATCTCCGGCGAGCCAGCCCTCGGCTGCGCATCGACCACGACCACGGACAAGGGGTTGTCGGGACGGAGGAGGGGAGGTGCTACTACAACTGCCATGGGCATCAAGCCTTGAGGGAGAGAGGGATAGAGGCACAGAGGTCATGGGTGGCTGGGGCGCGGGCTGGACGAGTCGCGAGAGAGAAGCCAGCGAGCGAGCCGTTCCGCGTGGTCCGGCCGATTTGGAGGAACGGCCAGGTTCGGCATATAAAGCGAATATGCTGTTCCGAGGAACGAGTGGGTTCTTGTTCCTCCGTGGACCAAACACGAGAACTGGGCATGGGTATGGAACCGACCCATTACATTCCACCTGATGACCATAACCAAACACACCCTTGGTGTTTCACTTACCCCAGTCAAAGTTCTTTTCTTACTAGATGAAGCTAAAATGGTTAACCTATGAGGTGCAGGTTCTAGCCTTCTAGGTTTCTTGTACTGAACAAGGCTACAGTTCTTAATCATATGATCTGATACCCTATGTGTGCTAATTAGGCCTTTAGGCACTGTAATCTGACTATTGCTTTTCCTTCGTATTGGTAACTGCTCTTGTTGGCTTGGTTGTATAATTAGGCCTTTAGGCACTGGAATCTGACTGTTGTTTCCTTTGTAATATTGGTAACTGCTCTTGTTGGCTTGGCTGTATAATTGGATAAGAACATAGTAGAATCTACACTTTTTTATGTTGCTAAATATCTAACTTGGTCATATACTCAGGATCGCCGCCTTCTTCCTCCTAGCTGGCAGTCACCTGCAGGTTAATGTGAGGAGGTGTCGAGATACACGAAGGGTGGGAGAAGGACTGCCGGAGGATGTGAGAACATGCGTCGTTTCAGATCTACCCGGCTCATCCCAAGTTTTTGCAAGGTCCGCTTCTTATGGGAAAAAATTATTTCGATGAGCCCCCTAGCCAAATAAGTAAAATTACTCCTTTTAGTTAGATTTAGCATTAGCTGAATTATTTGCTTCTATGATGATGAACAAACTGAGTATAATTTTATTTTGCTTTAGATTAGTATTGTAGAGTAGGAAGACTTGCAATAATTTGTATAATAGTTTTGGACTCTTCTGAAATAATGTTGATTCTCACCGGTGCCTTCCTCTCAGGAGGCCATCCATCTCTGATTGCACATCGCCTTTTTTGCACGCTCAGACATGCCCGGCGAAGTGCTCCCGACCGTAGGCACGGTCTGCGGCCACGCGCTGCCAGGGACGACGGTGCACGCGTCCGCGCCATCCAAAGCGCAGAGAGCAGCTTTGCTAAGGTGCACAACACGGTGCATCATGAGTGGTGCAGCCGCGTCCTCCAGCGCGACTTCCCTTGATGTGCCCGCGGGCGTCTGCCTGAGCGAGTTGCTCGACCTGGAGCACGACACGACCCGACTCTCGACACAGCGTGGGCGTGGATTCGTCCATTCCCGGCGCAACGGCGGCGCAAGACCACTGTGTGGTGACTCCTCCCGGCACTCGGTGAAGCGGCGTCTTCCGGTGCTGCCTCCCATGGCATGGCTGCTGATGGTAGCAACGGCCAACGGCCCGTCCCAACGCGCCATAGCAGCGGTCGGCTGTGACGTCCTCGAGCACCAACACAGCGTTCCCCGATCACGGCGAGGTCTCCTCCTCCTGTGAGGCCAACGGCTCGGCCGGCGGCGGCGGTTACCTAAATTCCCCGTTGGGATGAAACCGCATGGGAGAGCAAATTGGGGAAATATTATCCCTTTGCCATTTTTGCATTTAGATCTCTGCAGTTGCAGGAATTAGCCAAATAGGCCGAATCAATGGTCCAGACCAATATTTGCACGATCTTCAATTTCAAAGATTTTACAAATTGGTTCTGTTAACAGTGCCATTTACTAGCATTAATCTGTTTTAGACCCCTTTTAGTATTTGTGCCTTCAAATACTGCGATCTCTGTTGAGTAATGTGTACTCCAGAATGAGATTGTGATGTAAATAATTTCCATGTTCACGACATGTCCAAATTATTTACCTTCACTATTTGTAATTGAGATTTTTAATCTCTTACAAAGATAAATTCAGTACCTCTGCAGTACTGTTTTCTCTGTTGATTATGAGGTATTCGGGAATATTTTTATGATGTATATATTTCCATGTTCACCACATGTCGAGATTAATACGTCTATTTGCAATTGAGATTTTCAATTTCTTGCAAATACATATGCAAAATTCAAGGTGTCATCTTTAGCAATTTGAGATTCACACTAATGATTTCGAGCCACCTTTCTTGAAATCTATTAATTTTGCAACATTAAGATGTATTTATATTACACAATCTGTAATATAAATAAATTACCGGTTTTTCACCGGAGATGGTATGTTCTATGTGTTTACCACATTGCCATTCTTCATGAACATGTCACATCGGTCGAGATTGATTTCTCCCGCGCAATAAACTTGTAAATTTTTGACAATAACATCTCCCTCATTATATTTGGAAAACACAAGGTAATGAGTTGGATCTAATGCCCATGAGCAAACTATCTCTATTACTGTGAGATCTGTATGATCTTCAATGTGTTATATTCCCACAATTGAGGTTGAGCATTTTCAAGTTATACACTTGAGTCAAATTTTTGCATTCTTATTACAAAACCATGATGATTTTTAATTTACTTCTTGTAAATTAATTATCTCTGGCTTGCCCCTATAAGTTATCGATGGCTAACAATTTGAGGCTATTGCCCTCAATGGCCACAACTTACTTAAGCAGGGTTATGAACATCAAGATCAGTCTTGCATCCCATGGGATAGCATGTGCAATCCAAGCCACACCACCGGGACGCAAAGGACATCAAGGGTAATGGTTTGAAACTTACTTCAAACCCTCAACCTGACACCATCAAGCTGTCACGAGACCCTATGAGCATGGAGAGCATGGTGGTTGAATATGCATCAACCGACATGTTTGGAGACTACAATTAGTCCCTCAATCTCCTTAGTGATCAATTTTCTTATGTCAATTTCTGATGTTCTAATATGAACATGATTATTGTTGTCATCATATATTGTATATCACAATATATTGTATCAGCACTTTGGTACAAATTCATTTGTATGTATTCCATATATTTGACAGTGATTTTCTTGAGAATGTTCATGTCTATATATAGATTTCTACGGGGGTCAATCTGATGAAAGATGATTTGTGCCATGTGGACATATGCACTACAAACTCTATACTCAGGGAAGTGGAATGTTTCCACTCTCATTGAGAGAAAGGAGATATTTTAAAATCGCTAGACGCGATGAGGTATTTGTTGGCTCAACTCGAGTCATATTTACTATCCCTGTGGGTACTCGAGTAACGTCGGGATGCTTCATTGCTTCCCAGGTTTAACTCGTACCCTACTAGACTATGGAGGTATCCGTAAAAATAGTTTCCATATCGAAACTTATGACGACAACAAAGAGAAATAACTTCTCTTTGCCATATGCAACAGATATGGCAAGCACATTCTCTGTGTATCATCAGGATTGTACTACACATATTTAATGCCCAGGATGGGACTATACCTCCTACGTGTCGAGGCACCACTTAAAGGTATAAGCCCATTCTGGAATGATCTCAAGTTTGGTATCTTTGCACGACTCATGTAAAAGAGGGATTAAATTGCAAAAGGAGATAGTTGGCTTACACTCGCCACTTCACACAATACATTACATAAGCAAGACATCATTCAAAACAACACAACCCGACTACGGGTGAAGATCCTAAAGAAAGATACCAAAACAACATAAAGCCACAGGTCTGAATCGCCCCTAGTAGAAACCACTACTGATCGTCGAAAACATCACAAATATGCGGCCACTCTCTTCATCGAGCTCCCAGTGAAGTACTTGAACCTGCTCCTGCATCATTCTCGGCTGAACCTGCATCTGGTGTTGTAGTATCTGTGAGCCACGAGGACTCAGCAATCCCATAACCATGGGTATCAAGACTAGCAAAGCTTTATGGGTAGGAGGAGGTAAAGTAGTGAGGTTGCATCAGCGGCTAAGCATAATATGGTGGCTAACTTACGAGTACAAGAATAAGATGAGCATCTACGCAAATGGTCGCAACTAGTAGTGATCGCTAAAGATCCTAAACTACATACGAGTCAAACAGAACCCCACCGTGTTCTCTTCTCAAAGTGAAAAGAGACAGTCACGGTTACTCACACAGTTGTGTGTTTTACTTCGGATCCTCTGTCAAGTTTTCTACAACCGGACATTAACAAATTCCAATCTGCCACATAACCGCGGGCACGGCTTTCGAAAGATCATAACCCTGCAGGGGTGTCCCAACTTAGCCCATCACAAGCTCTCACGATTAGCTGAAGTGGTAAATATAATATCATCACCCCTTATCTTAGGGAGATCCGATCAGGCTCGGCATCCCGGTGCACAAGACAATTCGACAATGGTAAAACAAGTCCAGCAAGACCTCCCGGTGTGTCGACACCCTGATAGTAGCCGCACGTATCTCGTCTCAGGCCACGACCGGATGGGTGATCCTACGAGTAAAACCAATCCTCGAGTTTCCCCGTGGTGGCCCCGCATAACCCCCGTTTGGGACCAACACCATCAGCACTGGCCCCCCCTGCTATGTAGAAAGAATCCTCGAGGGCGCGACCCCCTATGCAAATTTAATTATTTAATTAAGTTGTTATTATGGGCAAATTAAAACCAATGTTGGGCCTTGCTGGAGGAGTTTTATTCAAAGTCGAATTGTCAAGGGGTCCCCATCCACCCATCGTGTAAGGAACGCAAAATCAAGGAACATAATGCCGGTTTATCGGCGCCTAAGGTGGCATGAGTGGAACAAAACACCGAGCAAAAGGCCAAGCCTTTCACCCGTGCCCAGTATATAGGTGTGTTAATAATAATAATAGATATTGTGATATTCCAACAACAAGTTCCCTCCTGGAACGATCTTCATCTTCCCCTGCAACTAACAATGCTATAAGAGGGGCTGAGCAAGCGGGTAACATAGCCAAACAGTGGTTTTGCTAGGAAGGTGTCAAAGGTTAGGGGTTTCATGGCAACAAGGAGAGGCTGACATAAAAGATGGGTAGCGCAACATGTAACGATAGCATCGAGACAACTAAGCATGGCAATGGTAGTAAAGGTATCCAAGGGTATGATCATCTTGCCTGGGATTCCGCAAGGAAGAAGAACGGATCCATGAAGTAGACGGAGAAACATAGTCGAGCGAATCCTCACAACTCCGGAACGAAACCGAAGCTAACAAGAGAAGCAACCGGAAAGAAGCAAACAACACGGTAAACACACATATCATAACCATGGCATACGATGCACATCCAAGTATGATGCATGTCCGGTTTAAATATGCATGGCATGGCAAAGTGCACAAACAACACTACAAGTTAAGTGGAGCTCAATATGCAACGAGTTGCATATTGACGAAACTCCACATTTTAATTATTTAATTGACTCTCATTTATTTACAAGACAAGATTAAATGTTTGTTAACATGGCAAGAGGTGAAGCAAGAGCAAACTACCTATTTAGGCATTTTAAATGGGGCCGGAAATAACAACAACAATTCCGGGAAAATCCCCATATGCATGTTTAGTAATTTTTTAAGCAACAACAATTTAAACATATCAATATTGTTAACATGATGCGGATGACATGATCAAGTTTATGCAATTTTTATTTAAAGGTTGACATGAAGAGATATGAAGATGATTCGGAGTATTAGTCACCGTGGTGGAAGGAAGAGGGTGCCACGGCAACAATCCGAAAGTGATGCAACGCAACATCTCGGTTCAGGTAACTCGTTGAGAGACCGGTGAAAAAGATGAAGGGAGGCGTGAGTGAGTCGAACAAGATGAAAAGGTGGGGTGATCCCGTCACCAGGTTCCCACGAGTCGGCGACGAGGCAACCGAGGAGCGTGACAAAAGATGAAACGGGCACGGGCAAACATTCGATACACCTCATACAACACAACAAGCATTCATCCATGGGGTCGTCTCGGTATACCTTCGGAATGTTTGTTTCGGAGGGGGTTCGAGTCGTAGTGGAAGTAGCCGTTCTCGCAAGTCGTAGAGGAAGTAGGCGTTCTCGTTCGGAGAGGTACTTGATGAAACCAACATCTTTGGGGCGACGGTAGTTGTTCACTCGACGGCCTTCGGCGACGGTAGTCATACACGGTTCGTAGGCGTTCGGGTATCCGTAGATGTACTTGAGGGGTCGTCGTGGTACTTGTCGGGGTTGTGGTCTCGGCAACGTAGTTGTACATGTCATTTTGTCGCCGTGTAGTCGAACTTGAAGGTCGTCGGCGACTCGAAAGGGTACTTGGCGTCGGTATCGACCCGGAGATGAGCTTGCCGGTCTTGGTTCTTGTCAAACTCGTAGATGGCAGCAGAGGTACGGGGTCATCTCGGCACTTGGAGAAATCATCAGAGATGGAGCTTGGCGATCCGGGGATACTTGCTGGACCAAAACAAAACACCGAGGCCGATGGAAGAAGCACAGCAGCAGCAGGTCTTGGCACGCCGGTGGCCGGAGCAGAGGCACTCTGTTGCCGTACTTGGCGACTCAGGAGGAGGACCGACAGGGAAGGAGGAGGGTGCGGGGCAGCACCGGCAGGAAGCGGAGGACGGAGGGGTCGACGAGCTGGACGAGGCCGCGGTGGGGGAGAAGGACGGCGGCAGCTCCTGGCCGAAGCTGGAGGGAGGATGGCCGCGGCGAAGGAGATGCGGCTCCGCCCCGTCCATGGCGGCTGGAGGCCGGAGGCGAAGGGCGTAGGGCGCTGCGGTGCTGCGGCCTGGAAGACGGGGCACGGGCGCGCGCGCTGCCTGGCCGAGGCAGGGCGCTGACGACGGCGGCATGGGCGCGGCTCCGTGCGGGGAGAGCCCGCAAGCTCCGGCCACCGTGGTGGCGAGGACGGGCGCCCGGTGATGGGAGGTGAGGGGATCGGGGCTCGGGGGGATCGATGGGAGCGAGGCGGCTGAGGGAGATCGAGGGAAAGAGGACGAGGGTGCGGCGCCTGGAGGATGAGGGAAAGAGTGAAATGGGAGGGGGTTCAGGCTAGTGTTTGTTGCAGCTGGGCCAATGGGCCATATGGGCTGCGGGGCTAGGCTTCAACTGGCCGGCGCGGCCCAGGTATGCTCTGGCCTGATGGCCTGCGGCTGGGATGGTTGGGCCTGGCCAGATGGCTGGGCTCTCTAATCTATTAACCAATTACAGGAAAAAACAAGGAAGAAAGAGAGAGAGAAAAAAATGAAGGGTTAGGAACAGAATTTGGGCAAGGGGATTATTTTTCTTGGACTCGCAAAATGTCCACGGTCCACGAAAAATAGAAGAGGCAAGAAAGCAAGAGATAAATTCGAACTCATTTGACTTTAATTCAAATGGTTTGAATTAGGACAAGGTTTAGGAAGTGACCAAAAATGCTCGAATTTTTGGAGGAGCCTCGATAAAATGGATAAGAATTATAGACAAGGTTTTGATGGAGAAGCTTGAAGTAGAAAAGGCATGGGGAAATATGCAAGTGTGTTGGTTAATTCTAAACAAATGGAATATTTTATAATATAGCTCCCTAAATATTGAGAGGATATGTTATAAAGAGAAGTCACTCTTCCCTCGATTTAAATGGACCGAAGGTCCACACAATTTATTTTAGTTGAGATGCAAAAGATTAATGACATGATGGCATGATGACATGATGCAAAACAAAATAAATAACACAAGCACAAAAGAAACACACGGGAGAACCCGGAACATCTGGAATCTTCTGGAATCTTCTAGGACGTCGGTCTTTGGGCGTCACAACTCACCCACACTAACAGAGGATCTCGACCGAGATCCTAGAGATAGCACCGGGTAAAAACGGAAGAAAAATAGGTAAAACAAAGTTGCTTCTTGACAGACAAGTGAAACCACGAACCTTGAGAGTTTGAACAAAAGAAAGAAGAATACAATAGAGATGAACAAAGTTAAGAGCACTCCGTTAGAAAGAGTAACAAGGAACATTATGAGAACCTTGTAGGTTGAAAGACATGAAACAAGAGCTCACGGACCAACAGAATATGAAACAGCAACGGTATAGCCAAGGAATAAGAATGACATAATTTGGACAGCACTCCGTCTGAAAATGGAAGGAATTGAACAAGAACTTGAAAAGATGGACTGATAGTTGATGAAATCAACAACACACTGCCTCTAAAACAATTGAAGAATGACACAAGGGGGTAAGAAAGGTTCAGACAGCACTCCGGTTGAAAAGAGAGGCAAAACATGATAAGATGACGGAACTTGAATGAAGAATACAACACTCCGGTTAAAATAGATAAACAGGGAAAAGAACATGATCTCGATAAAACGAGATGATGGTTTGGAGAGAGCAACATCACAATGCCTCCGGAATGAAAGAATATAAGCTAGATCATTGGAAAGAAAAGAGCGGAGAAGAAAAAGACAACTTCTCTCAAAATTGAATTTGAAAGAGCGTCCTTACGAAGAAGGATTGAACAGAGTTTTTGGAAAAATCAACAACGAAATGAATAAGCTTCATGTGGGCTTATGAAAAACATCTCAAAATTAAGAGGTGACAACCAGCCACTAATTGAAAAACAATTGATTGGATTGAGATGAACAAGGAGACGATAACTTCTTTCACCGGAATGATAAATGAAGAACTTGGGTCATTTATAAGCACCATAATAGCAACAATCCTTAGGGAAAGTTTTTAGGTGAAATACAACCCAAGATAACTCCAACAAATAATTGAAGGGTTGAAAAGATCTCCTGAACAAGGAAAATGATGGTTTTAAATATCTCATTCTTGATAACTCGTGAATCATGAAACATGAAGGAATTGTCAAGAATGACATACTACCATCTGAAAAGATAAGGTAGAAAGGATTGCAATTGGAAGCATGAAGAAGAATGCTTGAGCTCCAACAAGAATCTTGATGAAGACTTCGAGGATGAATTAAATCTTGATGAACCACCATGAGAACTCCGGTAATGAAAGCATGAGAAGTGAAAGATGAAAAGAATAAGATTCAAGGCATGCGATGAATTAGATGGAGCTTTGAAATGATGTAATAGAAATAACTTGGAGCTCCAGAAAACAAGATGAACAACTTAGAACCGAGAATATGATATGATGAACAAGCTCCAGACAAAAGAATTAAATCACCTTGAAGGCATAAGAATAAGAATTATGTCATGCATCTCCTTCACCAATTTAAAATTGATGACAACCAAAGGATTTGGCATACTACTTATTCTCGTTGGAAAGAATTAAGAGAGATCTCGCACAAGCTTGGATAAATCTTCAACGAACCACCGGTAGGATTGTGAAAAGAACAAATGAATTGATACGATAACAACGGAAGAGTAATCTTGAAAGAACCATCGTAAAAATATGGAGACGAACGAAGAGACATCAATGAAGAATATTTGGAGGGCAAAGTTGAAAACTGAGAACGAAGAATCTTCTGAAATGATGGCCTTCGGAGGATCACAAAGAAAAGAATTCATGAAATGCTTCGGATGGGTATAAAAGAATTCCTCACAATCTGAACAATAATGAGGATGGCATGAAGCTAGAACTACGAATCTTCAAGAGGACGGCCAATGATTTAAGAGAAACTCTTCTCCGGTCTTCAAAATCTGAGAAGACGATGAGATACACCACCATGAATTGTATAGGCACACCGTAATCAAGAATTAAAAGTTTGAACCAATGATGAAAAAGAATTGAAAACGATCTTGGAGAAGGCATGTGACTGATGGAAATCATTCTTACGTCACACTTTGAAAAGAATTTGAGTATAACTCCAGAAAAATAGAAGAGTCAGGTAAGATCCTGGAAAAAGACCTGTGGGTTAGGGCCCACTCAAAAGAAATCAGCATTTGAAAAGATTGCTTAAGAGATATTGCACCGGTTGAATTAAATGGCTTGAGTAAGATAACAATCCTCAAAATTAATTTGAACAGATTAAGAATGGAATTATGAATCTTCAGCACTCCGGATATGAATAGCAAGAGGAGAATGATTAATTGGTGCGCCGGAATAAGAAAGCATTGTGAAATGAGGAAAAAGGATAAGATCAACACCGAAATCTTGAATTAAATCCACCGGAGAAGAAATGAGAACGGAGAATGATGAACTTGAAGCTCTCGAGCATCTTCACGATAAATCACCGGATAAGAACATTGAAGGAAAAGAATGAAGAAATATCACATGAATAAAATGGATACTTCATCTGAGAATCTCTTGCTCCGAGAAGAAGAAGGGTGGGAGGGTGTGGAAAACAAAGGCAACTTGGGATGAACAAAATGGACACCGATTGAAAAAGAATTTAACATGACCATCTTGATGATTAAGAAGGACTAGCACTCCCATAGAAATATGAGAATACCGATTAGGAAAGGTATGGAATCAACATTTGACATCGAAGCAACTCGAATACCAGAATCAAAACGAAACAAGGGATAGATATGTTGCAGCATAATCTTCACAACATCATTCGAACAGAGAATTGAACGAATGAATTCCGCAGGTACATCAACTTGTCGAGAAGCCAGTTGGAGAACAAAAGGTAAATAAAAACAACAAGGAGCAGATAGAACAAATACAAGATAGAAGTTTCATCCCACATATTCGTGCTGAAAGCTCATGGAACGTGTTACAAAAGGGTTTTGCAATCCCCGGGTCAGCATAGCCAAGGACCCTTTAAGATGCAACTCCCGATCGGAACAAGCCCATAAAACCACTTCACTCAGTGTAGAACCCCGAACTTCATATCATGCATTCGTTGAAAGAATGCCTACGAGCTACTAGAATAACCCACCTATTAATTTCCGATAGTTTCCAGTTATGCAATCAGGTGTTGGGGATACTGGGGAAGCATCGCGCACTCAACTCTAATCCTACATCCAGCTGTATCCATCCTTCAACACATAACCAGTTGTTTCCGGAAACCGTTTACCTTGGACCTTCGAAACGCATCCACTATACAAGCTATGGCAATACTCCCGAACTACCTCCCCAGTACTGGGTGATGTCGGGGTTATCTTGCCACTAACCGCATAGGAGAGTTTTCGATGTCGGCCGTCTTAAGTATTCTAGAACTAATGCGATATATTTGTGACGACAACACCTCGGAGCTCAACTCCCCGGGACACTGCCACAACCCCTAATGACAGGAGGCATCGAGAACAATGTTCTCGTCACAAAGACATCGTAACAATCCAACAATACTCGCGAGATCCTAAAACAAATTGTGCATTTTTGAGAGTAGAAGAGGTAAGAGTAATCGTCAGGATTCCTCACCAGAGTGAAAAGAGATGAGGAGCAAAAGAAATCCTACTCTCCGATATATATATAGGACTCAAAACATTTTCAAGTGTGTGCGTAGACTCAACCGTCAACGATTCGATCAATCAGTGGGGCTTCTAGGTCGGAGAAGGCTCTGAATACCAACTTTAAATGCCCAGGATGGGACTATACCTCCTACGTGTCGAGGCACGACTTAAAGGTATAAGCCCATTCTGGAATGATCTCAAGTTTGGTATCTTAGCACGACTCATGTAAAAGAGGGATTAAATTGCAAAAGGAGATAGTTGGCTTACATTCGCCACTTCACACAATACATTACATAAGCAAGACATCATTCAAAACAACACAACCTGACTACGGGTGAAGATCCTAAAGAAAGATACCAACACAACATAAAGCCACAGGTCTGAATCTCCCCTAGTAGAAACCACTACTGATCGTCGAAAACGTCACAAATATGCGGCCACTCTCTTCATCGAGCTCCCAGTGAAGTACTTAAACCTGCTCCTGCATCATTCTCGGCTGAACCTGCATCTGGTGTTGTAGTATCTGTGAGCCACGATGACTCAGCAATCCCATAACCATGGGTATCAAGACTAGCAAAGCTTTATGGGTAGGAGGAGGTAAAGTAGTGAGGTTGCAGCAGCGGCTAAGCATAATATGGTGGCTAACTTACGAGTACAAGAATAAGATGAGCATCTACGCAAACGGTCGCAACTAGTAGTGATCGCTAAAGATCCTAAACTACATACAAGTCAAACATAACCCCACCGTGTTCTCTTCTCAAAG
Organism: Secale cereale; assembly: GCA_902687465.1. Lineage (NCBI taxonomy): Eukaryota > Viridiplantae > Streptophyta > Magnoliopsida > Poales > Poaceae > Secale > Secale cereale. The sequence goes on from LR738711.1 coordinate 795,847,963, forward strand.
TGAAAAGAGACAGTCACGGTTACTCACACAGTTGTGTGTTTTACTTCGGATCCTTTGTCAAGTTTTCTACAACCGGACATTAACAAATTCCAATCTGCCACATAACCGCGGGCACGGCTTTCGAAAGATCATAACCCTGTAGGGGTGTCCCAACTTAGCCCATTACAAGCTCTCACGATTAGCTGAAGTGATAAATATAATATCATCACCCCTTATCTTAGGGAAATCCGATCAGGCTCGGCATCCGGGTGCACAAGATATTTCGACAATGGTAAAACAAGTCCAGCAAGACCTCCCGGTGTGTCGACACCCTGATAGTAGCCGCGCGTATCTCGTCTCAGGCCACGACCGGATGGGTGATCCTACGAGTAAAACCAATCCCCGAGTTTCCCCGTGGTGGCCCCGCATAACCCCCGTTTGGGACCAACACCATCAGCACTGGCCCCCCTGCTATGTAGAAAGAATCCTCGAGGGCGCGACCCCTATGCAAATTTAATTATTTAATTAAGTTGTTATTATGGGCAAATTAAAACCAATGTTGGGCCTTGCTGGAGGAGTTTTATTCAAAGTCGAATTGTCAAGGGGTCCCCATCCACCCATCGTGTAAGGAACGCAAAATCAAGGAACATAATGCCGGTTTATCGGCGCCTAAGGTGGCATGAGTGGAACAAAACACCGAGAAAAAGGCCAAGCCTTCCACCCATGCCCAGTATATAGGTGTGTTAATAATAATAATAGATATTGTGATATTCCAACAACAAGTTCCCTCCTGGAACGATCTTCATCTTCACCTGCAACTAACAACGCTATAAGAGGGGCTGAGCAAGCGGGTAACATAGCCAAACAGTGGTTTTGCTAGGAAGGTGTCAAAGGTTAGAGGTTTCATGGCAACAAGGAGAGGCTGACATAAAAGATGGGTAGCACGACATGTAACGATAGCATCGAGACAACTAAGCATGGCAATGGTAGTAAAGGTATCCAAGGGTATGATCATCTTGCCTGGGATTCCGCAAGGAAGAAGAACGGATCCATGAAGTAGACGGAGCAACATAGTCGAGCGAATCCTCACAACTCCGGAACGAAACCGAAGCTAACAAGAGAAGCAACCGGAAAGAAGCAAACAACACGGTAAACACACATATCATAACCATGGCATACGATGCACATCCAAGTATGATGCATGTCCGGTTTAAATATGCATGGCATGGCAAAGTGCACAAACAACACTACAAGTTAAGTGGAGCTCCATATGCAACGAGTTGCATATTGACGAAACTCCACATTTTAATTATTTAATTGACTCTCGTTTATTTACAAGACAAGATTAAATGTTTGTTAACATGGCAAGAGGTGAAGCAAGAGCAAACTACCTATTTAGGCATTTTAAATGGGGCCGGAAATAACAACAACAATTCCGGGAAAATCCCCATATGCATGTTTAGTAATTTTTTAAGCAACAACAATTTAAACATATCAATGTTGTTAACATGATGCGGATGACATGATCAAGTTTATGCAATTTTTATTTAAAGGTTGACATGAAGAGATATGAAGATGATTCGGAGTATTAGTCACCGTGGTGGAAGGAAGATGGTGCCACGGCAACGATCCGAAAGTGATGCAACGCAACATCTCGGTTCCGGTAACTCGTTGAGAGACCGGTGCAAAAGATGAAGGGAGGCGTGAGTGAGTCGAACGAGATGAAAAGGTGGGGTGATCCCGTCACCGGGTTCCCACGAGTCGGCGACGAGGCAACCGAGGAGTGTGACAAAAGATGAAACGGGCACGGGCAAACATTCGATACACCTCATACAACACAACAAGCATTCATCCATGGGGTCATCTCGGTATACCTTCGGAACGTTTGTTTCGGAGGGGTTTCGAGTCGTAGTGGAAGTAGCCGTTCTCCCAACTCGTAGAGGAAGTAGGCGTTCTCGTTCGGAGAGGTACTTGATGAAACCAACATCTTCGGGGCGACGGTAGTTGTTCACTCGACGGCCTTCGGCGACGGTAGTCGTACACGGTTCGTAGGCGTTCGGGTATCCGTAGATGTACTTGAGGGGTCGTCGTGGTACTTGTCGGGGTCGTGGTCTCGGCAACGTAGTTGTACATGTCATTTTGTCGCCGTGTAGTCGAACTTGAAGGTCGTCGGCAACTCGAAAGGGTACTTGGCGTCGGTCTTGACCCGGAGATGAGCTTGCCGGTCTTGGTTCTTGTCAAACTCGTAGATGGCAGCAGAGGTACGGGGTCATCTCGGCACTTGGAGAAATCATCAGAGATGGAGCTTGGCGATCCGGGGATACTTGTTGGACCAAAACAAAACACCGAGGCCGACGGAAGAAGCACAACAGCAGCAGGTCTTGGTACGCCGGTGGCTTGAGCAGAGGCACTCTGTTGCCAGACTTGGCGACTCAGGAGGAGGACCGACAGGGAAGGAGGAGGGTGCGGGGCAGCACCGGCAGGAAGCGGAGGACGGCGGGGTCGACGAGCTGGACGAGGCCGCGGTGGGGGAGAAGGACGGCGGCAGCTCCTGGCCGAAGCTGGAGGGAGGATGGCCGTGGCGAAGGAGATGCGGCTCCGCCCCGTCCATGGCAGTTGGAGGCCGGAGGGGAAGGGCGCTGGGCGCTGCGGTGCTGCGGCCTGGAAGACGGGGCACGGGCGCGCGCACTGCCTGGCCGAGGCAGGGCGCTGATGACGGCGGCATGGGCGCGGCTCCACGCGGGGAGAGCCCGCGAGCTCCGGCCATCGTGGTGGCGAGGACGGGCGCCCGGTGATGGGAGGTGAGGGGATCGGGGCTCGGGGGATCGATGGGAGCGAGGCGGCTGAGGGAGATCGAGGGAAAGAGGACGAGGGTGCGGCGCCTGGAGGACGAGGGAAAGAGTGAGATGGGAGGGGGTTCGGGCCAGGGTTTGTTGCAGCTGGGCCAATGGGCCATATGGGCTGTGGGGCTGAGCTTCAACTGGTCGGCGCGGCCCAGGTAAGCTCTGGCCTGATGGCCTGCGGCTGGGATGGTTGGGCCTGGCCAGATGGTTGGGCTCTCTAATCTATTAACCAATTACAGGAAAAAAAACAAGGAAGAAAGAGAGAGAGAAAAAAATGAAGGGTTAGGAACAGAATTTGGGCAAGGGGATTATTTTTCTTGGACTCGCAAAATATCCACGGTCCACGAAAAATAGAAGAGGCAAGAAAGCAAGAGATAAATTCGAACTCATTTGACTTTAATTCAAATGGTTTGAATTAGGACAAGGTTTAGGAAGTGACCAAAAATGCTCAAATTTTTGGAGGAGCCTCGATAAAATGGATAAGAATTATAGACAAGGTTTTGATGGAGAAGCTTGAAGTAGAAAAGGCATGGGGAAATATGCAAGTGTGTTGGTTAATTCCAAACAAATGGAATATTTTATAATATAGCTCCCTAAATATTGGGAGGATATGTTATAAAGAGAAGTCACTCTTCCCTCGATTTAAATGGACCGAAGGTCCACACAATTTATTTTAGTTGAGATGCAAAAGATTAATGACATGATGGCATGATGACATGATGTAGAACAAAATAAATAACACAAGCACAAAAGAAACACACGGGAGAACCCGGAACATCAGGAATCTTCTGGGAGATCGGTCTTCGGGCGTCACAACATACGACACAACCCGTAGCACATGTTGCGTATGAGATAGTTTTCCAGAGTGTCTTGTACATGACAAACTTGGCACTCTCGCCTTGGTCATCGAGACATTGGGTTGAAACTGAAACTATCAGCAATTCCAATAGTTTATGATTATTATGATGCTAAATTCTAATAACATTTGGATTTTATATGCACTACAAGTGGCACATGGAAGCTAATTTTAAGGCCCGCACACCTTAAAGTCTACGGTGAACCACTCAGACTCCTTGAATGCATCAAGTTGAGGTAAGTGGTTCTTCCCATCCATTGACTAGACTATTCAGGCATTCGATGGTTCTAAAAGACGTATCTACATGATGGTCTTAAGTGTGTGCTGTATTCACACGAAACCATTGGCTTTATCCTGACATCGATTTCAAGCAAATCGGATGGACAACATTGTAGAATTCCCCTTGAGTGGCTCCTCTATGGCTCTCGGACGGAAGTTTAGCAATTTGTCTTAATGTCTAGACTCAAAATGGTTTGGTAGAATCCCATCCAAAGAACTGAGCTCATTGCATGATCTTTACTTTGAACTGCAACTTACCAACTTTACGTTGGAGTCATGTCGTTTTACACGCTCATGACCAAACTGCATAATATTATTCCCCTCTGTCTTTGATACGTGGAAATCTACCAAGTATTTTCTATCTGCGGTAATTCGGTTGCATACCGATATCACCACCCGGCATACATCATTGGCCCCTCAACATATAGTTGGGATCTATGTGAGGAATAACTGTATTTCCGTCAATACCTCAAGCCCCTCACATGGGGAGTTATTCAAGGCCAGTATGCTGATTCATGAGGAATATTTCCAGGCATTAGGGGGAGAATTCAAGTACCATAAAGAATGCCAGGAAATTAGTGGAATGTTCAACACATTTCTACCTCAAATCCACGTACTCAAAGATCTGAACCATGCGTTCAGAAGATTTGCAACACATTGCAAATAACTTGCCAGATTCATTTACTGACTATAAAGGTGTCACACAATCCTACAATCCTGCAAAAATATGTCGGAAAGAGTGGAGGTACCAACTAAAACCACTCAACTCCCCGTTCAAAGCAACATGGGGAGAAGTACGACAATAGTACATCAGGATTCAGCTTCTTGCAAGCAAGGATATCAAGGCCTCTGACTCAGTAAATGCATGTCAACTTTACGTTGACAGACACCTAATGGGTAATATACACCCAGTGGACGGGAAGCCTCCACCAACCCATGTCATAGTGCACACAATGACCGGGACATCGGAATACCCGACTCAATCGCATTGGAAAATCGCGAGCGGTCACCATGGGTAACGATATTTCCATCAACTATATATTAATATATAGATTCTGGAGAAACATATAACTGGAAGTCTACAATTGTCGACATACATTTCTCAACTAGATTGAAAAAACCTTTCAAGTGATTCAGATCCAAAGACCATGGCCATGGATAAGTGTGATCAACACTCGGATTGAACTGAAGCAAAGGGTATAATCTAGGTAGAAATGATCTTGCTCAATAATGGGAAGGTATTCATAAGCAATACCTACACCAGTTTTCTTCTGGAAACAGAATTGAGAACAACGAGGTGGTGAAACAAAGAGCAAGTATTGTAGCACAAGGGTTCACGCAGATACCCAACTATTCTCCAGAGGTGGAATCTCTTTCCGATTACTTATATCATTGGCACTGCAAAATCATCTATCTCTGCAGTTGATAGATGTAGTGATCACATATACATATGGATCACTAGATTCAGACATATATGGTTGATTCTTGATGGAATCTCACTTCTGAATCGAAATGCAATAAGCAACATACATTGTGTAAAATCAATAAGTCGCCATATGACTTATTATTATTGTCGGTACATTTGGTACAACCGACGTAGTGAGTTCCTTATTCACAAGAATTACTCCTACAATGATGATTATCCATATTTGTGTGTCTGCAATGACGACACATGTAATCGTCTAAATGACGGAGTTTAAAATGAAGGATTTGGGTAAACCAAAATACCGCTCGTTACTACAAATTGAGCACCTTCATTCATACATTATGGTATACAATGTTGTCTATATCCATAATATATTGGAGAAATTCATTGTGGACAAATATTATCCATCCATAACTCTCATGATAGTTCATTCTCTAGACGTAGCACTACTAGAAAAAAGCTTATTAGTGGCGCACCACTTTTGGGTATTAGTGGCGCACCTCTGGTGCGCCACTATTACCACGCCACTAGTAATGTGTATTAGTGGCGCACCAGAGGTGCGCCATTACTAATCCAGATATCAGTGGCGCACCACCTGGTGCGCCACTACTAAGTATAAGGGTGCGCCACTGACATTGCTACAGGTGCGCCACTAGTAACAATTTTTTTTTCAAATTTTTTTCCAGAATTTTTTTTTCAATTTTTTTTTCAATTTTGGCGGGAATTTTTTTTCCTTAATCTCGGGTCAATATGGCTTAATCTCGGGTCAAATCGCACTCCGTGGTCAAACTTCCCAGAAGGTCACCCATCCTACACTACTCCAGCCCAAGCACGCTTAACTTCTGAGTTCTATCCAACCCCAGCACCAGCTCACTTAGCAGGCACTTGTTGATATATCTATCATATCAATCCTATTAAACCTTGTTAATGTCTGGGAGTTTGTTCATGTTCATGAGTGTGATAAAATTTTGAAAAAATATTTCAAACTTCCCGGTCATTTTACATATCATATTTTTCAAAAAAACTATTTTTTCTCAAAAAAACATTTTTTCAAAAAAAAACATTTTTTCAAAAAAAAAACCATTTTTTTCCAAAAAAAAATATATTAGTGGCGCACCACACCCACGGTGCGCCACTACTATTTTTGAATTTTTTTGAATTTTTTCAAAAAATATTTATTCCAAAAAAAAATAGTTTTTCAAAAAAAAAAACTATATTAGTGGCGCACCACACCCACGGTGCGCCACTATTATTTTTGAATTTTTTTGAATTTTTTTGCCTCTAGATCTTAAAAGCCCCGTATCTTTTATTCGGTTAGGTTTTTGGGGATTCTAAGAATCTTCAACGGGGTTCCCCCAGTTGAATTCGGATGTAACTTTTCGAGTAGATGCTTTTTCATATAAAAAACTTTTTCATCGGAGTTCGTATGCAAAAGTTATGCCCATTTTACAAATTCTCGAGAGATTTTGCAAAAAAAGTCGAAATTCATGTTTGTAAATTTTGCTAACAACTAGACCACAAATCACATTGGAATCTTATTTTTTTTTATTTTTTTGACATTTCTATCATTTTCTTTTATTTATTTTTTTAACTGAAAAGGCGGTCCA
>LR738711.1:795854989-795866230 GCA_902687465.1 Secale cereale
GGGGGGTGCATTTGGTGAAAATGCGTCCCAGGTTACCAGTGGCGCACCCCTTCACTGGTGCGCCACTAGTAGCCAGGAATACTAGTGGCGCACTAGTGAAGGGGTGCGCCACTGCTATGGTTTTTTTTTGGACCACCATGCCCAGCCTTACCAGTGGCGCACCAGGGCAAGGTGCGCCACTACTATCAAAAATAGTAGTGGCGCACCTTGTCCTGGTGCGCCACTGGTAAGCCTGGGCATGGCTGGTTACTGTTCAAAAACATAGTAGTGGCGCACCCCACACCTGGTGCGCCACTAGTAATGTCACTATTAGTGGAGCACCTGTTTGTGGTGCGCCACTGCTATATAGTAGTGGCGCACCACATCTCTGGTGCGCCACTAACAGTGATATTACCTATAGCCTTTTTTCTATTAGTGTAGAGAAAGATCTATTTAGACCAAGAGATGATGGAAATGAAATATTGGAACTCAACGTTCCATAATGCCATTGGATCCACCAAACACAATTGGCTCGTACTCAAAAATATCTTTCGATATCTCCAAGGCATCAAATATCTTGTCCTGGTTTTTCAGTCTCATAGAAATGTGAACACCGATATCATTGGGTACATCGATCAGATCCCCACTATGTCTGATCGTTGACAAGCTTAGTGTTCCTACTAGGTGTGGTAGCCCTCTCATGGAGATTCTTCGAAATAGACCTCATGTCTATATCCACCAACCATTATCTCAATGATAATGTTTCTTGTGTTGCCCGGATGCAAACAGGTTACATAATAAGCAATATCACTATATTGCATATCTTGCAAGTCAAATCATGCGACCGATTTGTTCATCGGGTCTCTACCAACTTCTATGTTCCAAAAATGTGTTCATGGAATTGGTAGATGACGGCTTCGAATTCTGCAAGAATCAGGGGGAGTATCTTCCTGAATTGTTCCTGTTCAATGCATCATATTATACTCTTTTTCCCTTCATGAGTTTACTTTACATGTTCTCATAAAGGTTTTTAATGAGGTAATATCAACATGAGATCATATGTCATACTTTCTGTTTCCCCACTGGGGTTTTTGGGAAAGTATATACGACATATTTATTGTCCTCTGAACTCTATGGCTTTTCTCGTATTGAGTTAAAAGAGACAATAACCTTTATATGTTGCATCATTTTCTCCTTATTTTTTCCACTGGGTTTGAAGGAGTTTTGGCAACATATCAAACTCGATACTCCTCATATTTTTAACACGGGGTTTTTGGAGGAGACTTTATCAAGATGATGATTATACGCAAGGAAAATCAATGATTAGGGTGAGTGTTAGGATTTAATCAATTACTTGATTAAAGATTAATCCCTGCATTAATCCCCCACGTACGGTTGCCAGTTTGGCAACCGACAAGGCGGTTCCTCGCGTCTTTCCGAACAGACGCCTCCCACAACTCGAGTCTTTTCCCATTGTATAAATATGTACTCCATCATGACTAAAGGATACAGTGGAATCATTTTGCCTTGTCTCTCGTTCTACTCGAAACACGGACGACTCACATGCATGAAAAAAATAGAGGGGCCGTGTTATGCTTCATCCAACGGCTGCAAAACACATCTTATACTAATCTAATGGACAACATTGCCTAATTCTAGAATTAACGTGGAAGCTCGTATTGTGCCTTCAATTAGTAAATATAAGATGGTAAAAGAGATCCAGTCATGATCATACTCAATGCAAATTAATAGTAATACATGCAACGCCAGAGGTGCTCTCCTATTGGTGCTCTTTAATAAGAGGATGATGACTCTGCATAAAAGTAAATAGATAGGCCCTTCGCAGAGGCAAGCAGGGCTTTGTAGAGGTGCCAGAGCTCGATTTTAAAATAGAGATGAATAACATTTTGAGCGGTATACTTTCATTGTCAACATAACAACCAAGAATCTCGATATCTTCCATGCTATGCATATTCCACGGCCACCAACCAAAATGGTAAAGTTTATACTCCCCCAACCACCAACAAGCACACTCCACGGCCAGCCAAATCCACGGGTTACCGTCCAAACAAGAAACAACCCTGGGGAAGTTTTGTTTAATTATTATGATTTTGAGCATGGGACTGGGCATCCCGGTTACCAGCCATTTTCTCGTGAATGATGAGCGGAGTCCACTCATCGTGAGAATAACCCACCTAGCATGGAAGATATAGACAGCCCTAGTTAATACATGAGCTGTTCGAGCATACAAAACAGAATTTCATTTGAAGGTTTAGAGTTTGGCACATACAAATTTACTTGGAACGGCAGGTAAATACCGCATATAGGAAGGTATGGTGGACTCATTTGGAATAACTTTGGGGTTTATGGAAGTGGATGCACAAGCAGTATTCCCGCTTAGTGCAGGTGAAGGCTAGAAAGAGACTGGGAATCGACCAACTAGAGAGAAACAACGGTCATGAACATGCATTAAAATTAATCAACAATGAATGCAAGCATGGGTAGGATATAAATCACCATGAACATAAATATCGTGAAGGCTATGTTGATTTGTTTCAACTACATGCGTGAACATGTGCCAAGTCAAGTCACTTAAATCGTTTAGAGGAGGATACCACCCATCATACCACATCACAACCATTTTAATATCATGTTGGCACGCAAGATAGACCATTATAAACTCTCAACTAATTAAGCATGGCATAAGCAGCTATGATCTCTAATTGTCATTGCAAACATGTTTCATTCATAACAAGCTGAATCAAGAATGACGAGCAATCATATTTACAAAAACAAGAGAGGTCGAGTTCATACCAGCTTTTCTCATCTCAATTAGTTCGTCATATATCATCCTTATTGCCTTTCACTTGCACGACCGAACGGTGTGGATAATAATAATAGTGCATGTGCATTGGACTAAGCTGGAATCTGCAGGTATTTAATACAAGAGAGAAGAGAAGGTAATATGACTCAAGATTAAATCAACAATAAAGCATATGAGAGCCACTAAACAATTTAACCATGGTCTTCTACTCTTAACCTCTAAAGAAAAGAAAAGAAACTATTTACACGGGAAAGCTCCCAACAAGCAAAAGAAGTACGGGAAATATTTTTTGGGTTTTTATTTTTAGTTACTACTACAAGCAAAGAAAGTAAACTAGCTGGAAGCTACAACTAATATTTTTTTTGTTTTTCTGGGTTTTTCTAGCACACAAGAAAAAGACTAAGAAAAAGAAATTGAAACTAAACATGGATGGTACAGTGAAAGAGTGTGAGCACCGACAACTAGAATAAGTGTGAACATGAATGTAAAGTTGGTGAGGAACACGTACTCCCCCAAGCTTAGGCTTTTGGCCTAAGTTGGTCTATGGCCACGGATCGAAGCCACTCCCTCCAGTGTACTGAGATGTGTCCTCTGGATGCCACTGGTTGGCGAGCTCGTCCAGCTCCCACCCATAAACAGATTGATGGGAAGGATCAAATGGTGGTTCCGGCTCAGGCTCTGAAGCTTGTGCCTGGCCTTGGTACTTGTAGAAGGCATCTGAGGTGATGAGGAATACGCCTGTAGAAAGATCAAACAAAGAAGGTGCAGGCAAGGTAACAATTTCATAGTATATTTCATCAAACCTCAATTTATAATGGAGCTGCATATTTTTGTCTTTAACAATAAAGTCATGAGCTACCATGCTCTTGTAGTCTAGATAAACAGGGGTAAGCAATTTTTCTTCCTTCTCATGATGCCTAATAGGTATATTAAAATGTTCGGCAAGGTGAGAAGCAAAGACAACTAGAATAAACAGGGGTAAGCAATTTTTCTTCCTTCTCATGATGCCTCCAAAGACGGGCCCCTTTGAGCGGTTCAGACTCAATCGTTTGGCAACGACGGCGCCCAAGATAAAAGTTGTGTCACGAAACAAAGCATGACGTAAAATGATAATATCAGGGGCACTTAGATTTCCATTGTTCCCGCGACCAATTAAACACCTACTAGCAAATAAAGCAAAATAGCGCAGAACAGGGAAGTGTATACTAGTAATTCTTGCCCCTGCAACTTGTCTAGTTTCACCTTTGGCTATCATATCAATAAACCCTTCGACGTCCTCATGACGTGGTTCATCAAGTCTACCTTCAAAGGGTACTTTGCATATTTCACAAAAATCTAACAATGATATCTCCTTAACCACATCATATAAGCGAAACTTCACAGTAGGTGGTGCTTTCCTAGAATGAAAATGAAAGCTTTGCGTAAAAATATTGGTGAGTAAGAGATACTACTCTTTTTGGTTGTTGAGGAAGTCGGTGAGGCCTGCATTATTCGCCATCCAATAAAAGTTTTCATAAATACGGGCGGACATCATGAAATTATTACAAGGCCATTCGCACGATCGAACTTCCACCATGCGAGGGAGATGATACTTGGGCTTCTTTTTTTCTTCTTTCTTCTTCTCCTCTGAGCTCTTGCTGGAAGAGCCCCTCGATAATCTTTTTAACATTTTTCTTTTCTGAAAATTTCTGAAAATTTAGTAACTCACAATAAAAGTTAACCAAACTCAACAAGATTGACAGCAACAACTCCTATAAGTGCCTAGAAGCTATATCATGCATTAGAACTACTTGGGACCAAGAAAAATTGACATGCAAGCTCAAGAACAAGGTCACCACAGCAGCATAAATTGCAACAAATAAAGTACTAGAACAAAAACTAATTGGACCAATGGAGGAGTCACATACCAAGGAACAATCTCCCCAAACAGTTTGGTGAATGGTGCTTTGAGCAAGGAGATCGAAAATGGCAGCAAAATGAGCTAGAACTCGGGTTTGAGCTGGTTGGGAATTTTTTTGGGAGGAAGAAGAAGAGCATGGGTGAAAGGATAAGTGGAGGGGGGCCACGTGGGGCCCTCGAGGCACGGGGACGCGCCCTGTGAAGGGGGGGCGCGTCCTGTGCCCTCGAGGCCAAGTGCTGGCTCGCCTCGCTGTGTGTTCAGTGCCATATTTTCTTAAATATTCTAGAAAAAATCATATTTCATTTTCATGGCATTTGGAGAACTTTTATTTTCAAGATATTTTTTTATTCCACGGATAAGTCTGGAAAAAGACAGATAATGCTATTTTTCTTTTATTTATCCTAATTAACAGAAATTAAAAGGAGGGTACAAAAGGTATGTGCTATCTAGATTCACCTATCCCATGTTCATCAAAAGGAATCTATTAACAAGATTGATCAGGTCTTGTTAACAAACTCTTTCCGAGTAACATGAAACCGGCGAATTTTCGAATAACACTATGTTACCTCAATGGGGATATGTATGTCCCCAACAATAAGTATGTCATATGCCTTCTTGATAGTAGGAAGAGGAAACTCAAAACCTCCAATAGTAATAGTTGAAGTTTTTCTGATATAATTGATACAATGAACTTGAGGTTGTTTCCTCGGAAAGTGCATCGTATGCTCGTTACCATTGATATGAAAAGTGACATTGCCTTTGTTGCAATCAATAACAGCCCCTCCAGTATTCAGAAAAGGTCTTCCAAGAATAATTGACATACTATCATCCTCGGGAATATCAAGTATAACAAAGTTCATTAGAATAGTAACATTTGCAACTACAACAGGCACATACTCACAAATACCGACATGTATAGCAGTTGATTTATCGGCCATTTGCAAAGATATTTTAGTAGGTGTCAACTTACTCAAGTCAAGTCTACGATATAAAGAGAGAGGCATAACACTAACACCAGCTCCAAGATCACACAAAGCAGTTTTAACATAGTTTCTCTTAATGGAGCAAGGTATAGTAGGTACTCCTAGATCTCCTAATTTCTTAGGCATTCCACCCTCAAAAGTGTAATTGGCAGGCATGGTGGAGATTTCTACATTAGGTATCTTTCTTTTGTTGGTAATAATATCTTTCATATATTTGGCGTAAGGATTTGTCTTAAGCACATCAGTCAAACGCATACGCAAAAAGATAGATCTAATCATTTCAGCGAAGCGCTCAAAGTCCTCATCATCCTTTTTCTTGGATGGTTTTGGAGGAAAAGGCATGGGTTTCTGAACCCATGGTTCTCTTTCCCTATCGTGCTTCCTAGCAACAAAGTCTCTCTTATCATAACGTTGATTCTTTATTGTAGGTTATCAAGATCAACAACAGGTTCAATCTCTACATCATTATCATTGCTAGGTTGAGCATCAGCATGAAAGCCATCATTAATATTATCGCTAGGTTCATGTTCATTACCAGATTGTGTCTCAGCATCAGAAACAGATATATCATTGGGATTCTTAGGTGGGTGAGCTACAGGTTCACTAGAAGCATGCAAATTTCTATCATTTTTCTTTTTCTTCTTCTTAGAAGAACTAGGTGCATCTAAATTAGCTCTGTGAGAATCTTGTACAATTCTCTTAGGGTGGCCTTCAGGATACAGAGGTTCCTGAGTCATTCTACCACCTCTTGTTACAACTCTAACAGCATCATCTTTATTCCTACTATTTAGTTCATTAAGTAAATCATTCTGAGCCTTAAGTACTTGTTCTACTTGAGTGGTGACCATAGAAGCATGAATACTAATAAGTTTCAGTTCATCTTTAGCACTAGACAGATAATCGCTCAAGCGTTCAATCATATAAGCATTGTGTCGTGGTTGTCTACCAACATAAGCATTGAAGTTTTCTTGTTTCACAATAAAATTGTCAAACTCATCGAAGCATTGGCTAGCAGACTTATAATGAGGAATATCACCTTCATCAAATCTATAAAGATAATTTACCTTTACTACCTGTGTCGGGTTATCAAGACCATGTATTTCTTCAATAGGTGGTAAATTATTAACATCTTCAGCTTTAATACCTTTTTCTTTCATAGATTTCTTTGCCTCTTGCATGTCTTCAGGACTGAGAAATAGAACGCCTCTTTTCTTCGGAGTTGGCTTAGGGCCTGGTTCAGGAAGTGTCCAATTATTTTCATTGGCTAGCATATTATTCAATAGTAATTCAGCTTGCTCCACTATTCTTTCCTTGAAAACACAACCAGCACAACTATCCAGGTGGTCTCTGGAAGCATCGGTTAGTCCATTATAAAAGACATCAAGTATATCATGCATCTCAAGAGGATGATCAGGCAAAGCATTAAGTAACTGGAGAAGCCTCCCCCAAGCTTGTGGGAGACTCTCTTCTTCAGTTTGAGCAAAGTTATATATTTCCCGTAAGGCAGCTTGTTTCTTATGAGCGGGAAAATATTTAGCAGAGAAGTAATACATCATATCCTGGGGACTACGCACACAACCAGGATCAAGAGAATTAAACCAAGTCTTAGCATCACCCTTTAACGAGAACGGAAATAACTTATGGATATAGTAATAGTGAATCTTTTCATCATTGCTAAACAGGGTGGCTATATCATTTAACTTGGTAAGATGTGCCACAACAGTTTATGACTCATAGCCATGGAAAGGATCAGTTTCAACCAAAGTAATTAACTCAGGATCAACAAAGAATTCATAATCCTTATTAGTGACACATATAGGTGAAGTAGCAAAAGCAGGGTCATGTTTCATCTTAGCATTCAAGGACTTTTCTTTCAGCTTAGCTAATAACTTCTTAAGATCATATCTATCACTGCAAGCAAGAAAGTCTCTAGCAGTTTCTTCATCCATAACATAACCCTCAGGCACAACAGGCAATTCATATCTATTGGGAGTACTTTCATCATCACTTTCATAAATATCATCAACATGTGCACTCTCCCTAACCTTAGCAATTTGTTCATCTAGAAATTCACCTAGTGGCACAGTATCAAGCATAGAGATAGTTTCATCATACATAGCAGAAGTAGCATCATCAAGAACATACGACATATCAGATTCAATAGCAGGAGTAGGTGTCGCAAGTTTACTCATAACAGAAGGAGAATCTAGTGCAGAGCTAGATGACAGTTCCTTACCTCCCCTCGTAGTTGAGGGTAAGATCTTGGTTTTTGAGTCCTTCAAATTCTTCGTAGTGATAAGCAGATATAAATCCCAAGTGACTTAAAGAATAGAGCTATGCTCCCCAGCAATGGCGCCAGAAAACAGTCTTGATAACTCACAAGTGTAGGGGATCGCAACAGTTTTCGAGGGTAAAGTATTAAACCCAAATTTGTTGATTCGACACAAGGGGAGCCAAAGAGTACTCTTAAGTATTAGCAAGTGAGTTGTCAATTCGGCCACACCTGGAAACTTAGTATCTGCAGCAAGATAGCTTAGTAGCACAGTAATATGATAATGGTGGTAGCAGCAATAAAAGTAAAGGTAATGTTTTTGTAGTTTTGTGATAATGGCAACGGAAAAGTAAACAACAACTAGCAATATAGGTAAAGCTCGTAGGCATCGGATCGGTGATGGGAAATTACGTCGGATGCAATTCATCATATAGGAGTTATAACCTAGGGTGACATAGAACTAGCTCCAGTTCATCAATGCAATGTAGGCATGTATTCCGAATATAGTCGTACGTGCTTATGGAAAAGAACTTGCAGGACATCTTTTGTCCTACCGTCCCGTGGCAGCGGGGTCCTATTGGAAACTAAGGGACATTAAGGCCTCCTTTTAATAGAGTATCGGATCAAAGCATTAACACATAGTGAATACATGAACTCCTCAAACTAAGGTCATCACCGGGAGTGGTCCCGATTATTGTCACTTCGGGGTTGCCGGATCATAACACATAGTAGGTGACTATAGACTTGCAAGATAGGATCAAGAACACACATATATTCATGAAAACATAATAGGTTCAGATCTGAAATCATGGCACTCGGGCCCTAGTGACAAGCATTAAGTATAGCAAAGTCATAGCAACATCAATCTCAGAACATAGTGGATACTAGGGATCAAACCCTAACAAAACTAACTCGATTACATGATAGATCCCATCCAACCCATCACCGTCCAGCAAGCCTACGATGGAATTACTCACACACGGCGGTGAGCATAATGGAATTGGTGATGGAGGAAGGTTGATGATGACGATGGCGACGATCTCCACTCTCCGGAGCCCCAAACGGACTCCGGATCAGCCCTCCTGAGAGAGATTAGGGCTTGGCGGCGGCTCCGTCTCGTAAAACGTGATAATTCTTTTTCCCTGGTTTTTTTCTCCACAAAACGGAATATATAGGATCTGGGGATACGTCAGTGGGGCACTGGACTACCCTCGAGGTAGGGGCGCGCCCTGGGAAGGGGGGCGCGCCCCCCACCCTCGAGGACAGACCGTGGGCCCTCGGTGTGGATCTTGCTGCATGCATTTTTTATATTTTCTGAAATAATTCTCCGTTGATTTTCAGACGATTCCGAGAACTTTTTATTCTGCACAAAAACAACACCATGACAGTTCTGCTGAAAACAACGTCAGTCCGGGTTAGTTCCATTCAAATCATGCAAGTTAGAGTCCAAAACAAGGGCAAAAGTGTTTGGAAAAGTAGATACGTTGGAGACGTATCAAATACCTGCAGTGGTCGACCTGATCATGGAGGTTTTAGTGATTACGCCTGACTGGACTGTACCATACATAGCATATCTGCTCAGGCAAGAACTCCCAGAAGATGAAGAAGATGCACGCCAGATCGTCTATCGATCCAAAGCCTTTACCGTCGTTCAGGGTCAGCTCTATAGAGAGAGTGTCATCGGAGTTGCTCAGTGCTGCATCACCCCAGAGGAAGGTTGATTGATTCTGAATGAGATTCACTCGGGGAGTTGTGGCCACCACGCTTCCTCTCGGACTATAGTGGCCAAGGCGTACCGAGCTGGGTTTTATTAGCCCCGAGCCAACGAGATGGCCAAAGATATCATGGATAAGTGCGAGGGCTGCGAGTTCTACTCCAACATGTCCCACAAGCCCGCGTCTGCTCTAAAGACCATCCCACTAGTTTGGCCCTTTGCCGTTTGGGGCTTAGACATGGTTAGTCCTTTCAAAACTGGCAGAAGCGGATTCACTCACCTGCTCGTGGCAGTCGACAAGTTCACCAAATGGATTGAAGCCAAGCCCATCAAGAACCTCGGGTCGAGCACCGCCATCAGCTTCATCAGAGAATTAATATTCAGATATGGAGTCCCCCATAGCATCATCACGGACAACGGCACCAATTTTGACTCGGATGAATTCAGAGCTTTCTGTTCCTCTCAAGGAATGCGAGTCGACTATGCCTCCGTAGCACATCTGCAGTCGAATGGACAAGCAGAAAGGGCGAATGGTTTGATTCTCCAAGGCCTGAAGCCACGACTGATGCGTGACCTCAGGCATGCCACCGGAGCTTGGGTGACTGAACTGCCATCTGTCTTATGGGGTCTGAGGACAACTCCAAACCGGCCGACTGACCGTACCCCTTTCTTCATGGTCTATGGAGCTGAAGCCGTGCTGCCGAGTGAGTTGTTGCATAATGCCCCCGGAGTGGAACTCTTCTCCGAGGCCGAAGCAGAGCAAGCTCGTCAGGATGCAGTCGACCTCCTGGAGGAGGAACGTGAGATGGCCTTGATCCGGTCGACCATCTATCAACAGGACATGCGTCGATTCCATGCTCGCAACGTTCGAGGCCGAGCATTCCAGGAAGGAGACGTGGTTCTTCGAGTGCATCAGAAACGACCACACAAGCTCGCCCCAGTTTGGGAAGGCCCCTTCATCGTCACCAAGGTGATACACAATGGAGCGTATCACCTCTACAACGTCGCTAAGAAAAAAGATGAACCTTGTTTGTGGAATGCGGACCTGCTCCGCCGCTTCTACACTTGAAACACTCGAACAGTCGAGTTGTAATAAAGATTTTCCAGTTTGTTTCAAAGACAAGTTTGCATCGATTCCTTAATGATTGTTGGTTTCTGAGATACTGGTCTTCAAAATCCCCCAGTGGGTGCTTAGTCGCGAACCCGATTCTCCTAAGTTACAAACATTACTCTGAGTGAAGAGCAGCCCTCTCACTCGGGGGCTTAGTCGCGAACCCGCTTCGCCTAAGTTACAAAAAATACTCCGAGTGAAGAGCGGCCCTCTCACTCCGGGGCTTAGCTGCGACCCCGTAATCGCCTAAGTTACAAAAACTACTCCGAGCGAAGAGCAATCCTCTCACTCGGGGGCTTAGCTGCGGTCCTGTGAGCTACACCCTAAGTACAACGTGGCTCTGTCCTCCGAGCTCCGCCACAAGTACAACGACGTAGCTCGTAATCGCCTAAGTTACAAAAATTACTCCGAGTGAAGAGCAATCCTCTCACTCGGGGGCTTAGTCGCGAACCCAATTC
>LR738711.1:795866724-795884626 GCA_902687465.1 Secale cereale
AAAAATTACTCCGAGTGAAGAGCTACCCTCTCACTCGGGGGCTTAGCTGCGGTCCTGCGAGCTACACCCTAAGTACAATGTGGCTCTATCCTTCGAGCTCCGCCACAAGTACAGCGTAGCTCGTAATCGCCTAAGTTACAAAAATTACTCCGAGTGAAGAGCAACCCTCTCACTCGGGGGCTTAGCTGCGACCCCGTAATCCCCTAAGTTACAAAAACTACTTCGAGTGAAGAGCAACCCTCTCACTCGAGGGCTTAGTTGCGGTCCTGCGAGCTACACCCTAAGTACAACGTGGCTCTGTCCTACGAGCTCTGCCACAAGTACAACGTAGCTCGTAATCGCCTAAGTTACAAAAATTACTCCGAGTGAAGAGCAATTTTCTCACTCGGATGCTTAGCTGCGGTCCTCCGGGCTCCGTCACAAGCACAACGTCGCCATCAAGATGTCGACTCAAAATCCAAACGACCAGAAAGAGTTGAGAGCAACCCAAGGAAATGCAAAAGGAATCAAATCCAGATAAAAGCCCCGCAAGGTACGGGCAAGAGTACCTGGGCCACGAGCCCACAAGAGTTTAACGGTTACAGGATCACTCAGCATTCCGAGGCAAATTTAATCAAAGTATCAAAGTTCATTCATTCCTCAGGAGGAGGCGGACTTGCAGGTGCAACAAACAGGTCCAGGTCGATCCCATCGGCGATACGGGTGGCAGCTTCCAAGAAAATTTCCATGAACGACTGGAACTGGAGCTCCTTCGTGTTGGCGACCTTGAGCGCCACAAGCCTCCTCTCCTTCACTTCCTTGCAGTGCACACGGACCAAGGATAGCACCACATCAGCTCCACAGCGGGCGGAGGACTTCTTCCACTCCTGCACTCGACTAGGGATCTCATTGAGTCGAGTCATCAGGGACTCGAGGTCGTTCTCCTGCACGACTTCCCTCCAGAGTGCGGCGTCGATCCGAGCCATCACTGCTTTCAGCCGACCCAGGTAGCCCATGGCAGCAGTAAGGCGGGACTCCAACCTCAAGATATTCATGGCAGCTTTGCCCTTGACAATGGAATTGACTGGGTCCAGACCGGGCTCGATCCATCCAGTCTCTTCTTCAAAGTTGCGGAAGAATTCTACACAACAAGGAACGCGTCGAGTCAACAAGTAAATTACGGGTCAACCAATCCAACTAAGTCTGAGCAAAAGAGATATACCTTCAAGCACCAGATACCACTTCTTGGTGAGGTCGCTCGGATAAGCCTCCAGGTCGTTCTTCTTCTGGAAGAGCCCTCGTATTTCTCGTGCAGGGCATTCTTAGCACCCTTCAGTCGAGTCACTTCTTGGTTGGCCGCGTCGAGAGAACTCTTCAACCTGACGACCTCCGCCTCGAGTGTGCTAACCAAAGCCAGCTTCTGCTCCGCCAGTTTAGTTTTCTCCTGTGCCCTCTGCTGCGCCTCCGCCAAGTCGAGGTCCTTCTGCTCCAGGGCCGCCTTCAGTTGGCCTATAAGAGATGTCACTAGACAGATGAACATGAGGAAACACATGGCATACTTATCAAAGGTCAGTCGACGAGTCGTTCGCATTAGTTACCAGCTGCTTTGTCCTGAGTCTTCTTCAAGTGGTCCCGAGCCAGCTGCAAGTCGAGATTGAGTTGGACCTGCTTCTTCTCAAGATCCGCAAATTTGGCTCCGAACTCACAAGATCTCTGCATCAACACAACAAATCAGAATTCTAAGACTATAGTCGAGTCAAACACTCAACTGCAGTATCGGGGACTACACCCAGTGGGTGCACTGAGCGTGCCCCCACAGGTTCTCGCTCGGCCAAGATCAGTCTGACCCGAGCTCAAAAAAATTACAAGGAGGAAAAGTCCTATTATCAGACCATGGCTGACTACCAGCAGTCGACCACGGTCTCGGGGACTACACCCAGTGGGTGCACTGAGCGTACCCCCACTGGTTCTCGCTCGGCCAAGATCAGTCTGACCCGAGCCAAAGAGAAGTGCGAAACAAACAAGACACGTTCTAGAGACCACAGTCGACTGACTTCAGTCGACCGTGGCCTCGGGGACTACACCCACTGGGCGCACTGAGCGTGCCCCCAGTGGTACTATCAGTCGACCTACAAAAGCTAAAAGCTACAAGACAAGGCACCCAATGGGTGTGGCATCATCTCACGAACAAGGCAGTAGATTTCTCAAACTGAAGACTACACCAATACAGCAAATCAGTCGGAAGAGACAAACCTGGACATTGGTCCGAAGGGCCGAGCTAGCGTCATAAGCAGCCATTCTAGCCTCGTACCCCGCCTTCGTCCTCTCCATCATCAGCCCCGCCTGACGAACGGCTTCTTGAGCCGCGCCCACGAGATCCTCGGGGATGCGATGGGTGGAGAAGAGAACAGACGATGGAGCAAGCGCTGGGTCGACGTCCGGAGCAGGCGCTGGGTCGACGGCCCCTCCAGTCGACAAAGAAGGGCGCACGGTCGACACGGGGACGGCGAAGGAGACCGTGGTCCGGGCCACGTCTTCCTGTTGCTGGGCCTCAAAGCCAGAGGGCGCCTTCCGGCCCTTCCTTCCCTGCGTGGTCGAGCCACTCCCGAGCGCTCCTCATCGTCATCATCATCATCGTCTGGGAGCTCTATGACATGGTGTGGCACTTCAGAAAAGACAATTATGAAGTTCAGTCGATCGTCAACTCAAACCGACGAAAAGCGAAGCATGATCTACAACTCGTACCTGCGCGGGACGTAGCAGCGTCCGCGGTCTGCTCATCATCCCGACCCTTGTCGATATCCATCGAAGTCGCGGAAGCAGCAGCACTGAAAATTTCCTTGAAAGTGAGTCGACGAAGACAGAGTCGACCTCCGAAAGGCAAAAAGAAATAAAACAGAACAACACTTACGCGGAGGCGATTGGGACATCCACCTTGATCTTGGGCAGGACCTTCCGGGGCTTGGCGGTGGTGACCTTGGGTTGCTTGGGTGCCTTTTCGGATGGGTCAGGAGTGGCCGTATGAGCCCGCTTCTGCACCTGGGAACTGGAGGGTCCCGCTCGAGAGAGCACAACCCCTGGGTCATGCTTTTCCTTGGAGCGCTTCTCGCCACGGGGAGGTGACTCGACCTCCTCCCCGCTGCTGGAGTCCTTGCTCTCCTCTCTGGTCTCTTCGTCAGACTTCCACTCGGAGACGTCGCCCGCGCCCTCTTCGCCCTTGTGGACCTGATCCCCATTGGGCACCGCGTACATTTCGATGTAGATCTGCAGAAAAGAAGGATTAGCCAAATGTCAGCCGGACTCATCAAGACAACTGCAAGCAAGGAACAAGAACATCACTCGGAAGTCAAGGCCAGACCTTGTCAGGAAGATGGTCGGCGTCGAATGGGAGAACCCTTCCGGACCCCCTGGGGTTGTCTTTGTTCCCCGTGATGCACTTCAGGCACTGCGCCACCGTCTTCACGTCCGCTGCCTCTGGGTGGACACGTGACGAGTCGTCGACGCCAGAATACAGCCACATCGGGTGGTCTCGAGCTTGGAGAGGCTGGATCCTCTGCATGAGGTACACCTCAAGTAGGTCCAACCATGTGACCCCATCGCAGACCAACTGGACGACCCGTTCCACCAGCATGTCCACTTCCTCCCTCTCGGCCCGACTCATAACCAATGACGGAGGCTGACTGGCTCGGCCAAGAGAAAAGGGAGGAAGCCTGGTCGACTGGCTAGGAGTCGGACTGCCTTATAATAGAACCAAGTCGACTGCCAGCCCCGAACCGACTCTGGGAGAATCATAGCAGGAAAAGCGCTCCTATTCCTAAGCTGGATGCCTAGCCCGCCGCACACCTGGATGACGTGCGTCTTTTCATCACTCGGATTCGCTTTCTTGATGGTTTGCGAGCGACAAGTGAAGATATGTTTGAACAAGCCCCAGTGCGGCCGATAGCCGAGGAAGTTCACACACATCAAGATAAACGCAACCAGGAAAGCAATGGAGTTGGGCGTGAAGTAGTGCAGCTGGGCACCGTAAAAAATCAGGAATGCGCGAAAGAAAGGGTGTGGGGGCATGGAGAAACCTCGGTCGACATGAGTCGCGAGGAGGACGCACTCGCCCTCTCGTGGCTGGGGCTCGAGCTCGCCTTCCGGCACCTGCCAAGAGCCGCGGGCGACCAGCCCCTCCTCCTCCAGCTCCTCCATGTCCTCCACCGTAATGGTGGACCTGATCCAGTCCGCCTCAATCTAGCCAGGAGGGAGCCTGGACCACGACGACGACTCACCGTGGCCGGACCGCTTCGCTTTCCCCGCCGCCGCCTTCTTCGAGCGCTCCAATGCCGCGTTCTTGTACTTTCCCATGGCGTACGAGCTGGTGTCGGCCGATAAGGACAAGGAAAGAGCAGAAGCGCAGCGGAGGGACGAAGGTGAGGAAGCAGGAGATGGGTGCACAGTGCCCTCGCCTCGGCGGCGGCGCACATTTATAACACAGCGGTCGAGTGGCTGACCGGTGGCCCCGAGCAATCCCGTCAAATCCCGCAACAGACGCACGCGCTGTACGTGGCGAAAAAGGCGGCGCGAGGATCGAGGCGTCCCGAGCATATCCCATCCGATTGCCGCGACACGACCCGTCCCGCGCGCTTCCCCAAATTTCGAAATCCCGCAAAATCCGGCGACCAGAGAACAACCAATCCCGCCGAAAACTGCGCACGCCAACGGAGCTCGGCGCCTCACGCAAAGTTCAGTCGACAGTTGACACAACAAACACACTCGACGGTTCCAGAATCGATTAAGGCGGCCAAGACGAGATTGAAAAAGCAGCCTGGTCGGCAAGCTCAGAGAAGACTACCCCAAGGGCATGGAACCCGGACAAAGGCTCTCTTCAGCACTCTCTCCTGCTCAAGCCTCAATCCATTCGGGGGCTACTGATGAGGTTACAGACCTAGGGTAGGGTCACAGGCCTGACCAAGGTACCCCACCCATGGTCACTACCCCAGAAGATCAAAAGACAAAATCGATGATGATAAGGACAGTCGACTGAGACGGCCCAAGAGGACATCCCACTCAACTAAACACCACATACCAGACGACTTAACTTTACTCAACCCATCCTACGCACTCGACCCCCGAAGGTCAAGGTCCCTTAGGACAGCAACGGTCTGGAATTTACTCGCTGCAGTGAATGCCTTTATTACTCTTTACTGTGGACATTATCAGGAATGTTCGCCTTTATGTACATTGAACCCTTAGTAACGTGGGGCATGACTAGGGTCCTGGCGCACTATATAAGCCACCCCTCCTCCAGTACAAGGGTCACACCCCCTGTAACACGCACACATATACATACTGCAGTCGACCGCCTCCGGGCACCGAGACGTGCTACCTCTTGAGCTTGCGTTGTATTCCCTCGAAGAGGAAAGGGAGATGCAGCACAATAGCATAAGTATTTCCCTCAGTTTTAAGAACCAAGGTATCAATCCAGTAGGAGACCACGCGCGAGTCCCTCGCACCTGCACAAACAAATAAGAACTCCGCAGCCAATGCGAGAAGGGGTTGTCAATCCCTTTACGGTCACTTACGAGAGTGAGATCTGATAGAGATGATAATTATATTTTTGGTATTTTTGGTTTAATAAAACAGAAAATAAAAGCAAGAAAAGTAAAGTAGATGTAGATTGATATGTTGAGAATAGACCCGGGGGCCATAGTTTTCTCTAGTGCCTTCTCTCATGATAGCGATATTCTACGACGGGTAAACAAATTACTGTCGAGCAATTGATAGAAAAGCAAATAATTCTGAGACTATCATTGTATATAGGCATCACGTCCGAGACAAGTAGACCGAAATGATTCTGCATCTACTACTATTTTTTTTTGACTATGTACTGCAAGGCAACAGCCTCACAGTGTTTTATTAGCTTAAAAAAACCCATATAGGGAAAGAGTTACAAAAGGTCCTAAATATATACAGAGAAGAGAGGGGAGGGAACTTACATCTAGTCTACTGAAGTGAGGCTATCCAGGATAGAAGTCTATCTCTATATTTACATTTAATTCTATGAGCAAGTAAGGAAATATCATACACAAAGTTTCTTTTCCAAGATCTGAAACTAGGTTGCTCATTCCTGAAAACTTTGCCATTCCTCTGAGTCCAGATATTCCAAGCAGCAGTGAAGACCACCTCAGTGAAGAAAGGTTGTCCAAAGTCTTGACGTGTTGCTAGAGCCATGGAGTATGTGGAGGAGTGGCCTTCAGCTGTCCAAGAAATACCAAGATAGTTCCAAACGCGCTGACTGAAATTGCAGACGAAGAATAGGTGTGCCCGGTCTTCAAGATGGGGAAGGAGGCATAAAGAACAATGAGCATCATCGACATGCCAGTGCCTTCGTTGCATCATATCTCTAGTGTTGAGGCGATCCATTAACAGAAGCCAACCGAAAACTTTGATCTTCAGCGTGCAAGAGCATTTCCATATCCATTTAAATATGGGGTCCACCACAATATGAGAGAACCGGAAGTCATAGTATACCTTGGAGATGAAGGTGCCAGACTTCGAGGGCCATTTCCATGTGTCATTTGCTGAAGGATCAAGATGTATGGTAGTCAAAAGAGACTGCAGACGCTGTAGTTCCTCATAGGCTTCGATGGACAGGGGCAAATGCAAGTTCTGCGTTTCAGTCGAGTCAAGGAAGAAATCCTTGACAGTGATAAACTCATTAATCACAAATGAATATAGATGAGGAAACCTGGTTTGTAGAGCAATCACCCTGTTATCAATATGCCATTTATCAGTCCAAAACAAGACTGTGTCACCTGAAGAAACATACGGGACGGCGAGGGAGCAGAATTGATCATAGAGTTGAATAATGTCCCTCCACCAGAACGAGCCACAGTTGCGAGATGCCTGGGGTGGTGAAGAGACATAATAAGTGTCCCAGATCAACTGAACCCAAGGTATATCCAATTTGTTAAAAAAATTATATAGATGCTTCATGAGCAAAGCCTCATTCTGGGTTTCCAGGTGGGTGATACCAAGTCCACCACATTTCTTGGGCCGGCATATAAGGTCCCAGGCAGCGAGAGATTGACGAGGCGTCTCCGAGTTGCCTCTCCA
Organism: Secale cereale; assembly: GCA_902687465.1. Taxonomy (NCBI): domain Eukaryota; kingdom Viridiplantae; phylum Streptophyta; class Magnoliopsida; order Poales; family Poaceae; genus Secale; species Secale cereale. The sequence continues at coordinate 795,873,805 of LR738711.1, forward strand.
GAGGCATTGGCGCATGATCCTTTCCAGTTGCTTAAGAATACCTTTCGGGAGGGACAGAGAGCATAAGAAATAAATAGGCATGGATGATAAGACCGATTGCAGCAACTGAAGACGGCTGCCCTGGTTGAGCAAGCAGGAGGAAGCAGACAGCCTCCTCTCCAGACGATCCACAAGTGGTGTTAGCTCTGCCACAGTTGGTCTAGAAGTGCCCATAGGAAGACCAAGGTATGTGAATGGGGGAGTACCCACCTCACAGCCAAGAAGTGACGCAATACGGGAGCCTTCTTCATCTGATAAGTTTAGAGGAATCAACGATGACTTGCTGAAGTTAACACAGAGCCCGGTGGCTTGAGCAAACTTATGAAGCATCTGTTTCAGAGCAAGGAGCTGATCATCAACGGCCGGGAGGATGATCAGAGTATCATCAGCGTACTGAACAATTGGGTAATCATTGGAGCTGGTAGGTATTGGCTTTTGAAGAATGTGTCGAGTGCACATATCATTTACCACCGATTGAAGGAGATCCACCGCAATGACAAAAAGAAGCGGGGACAAAGGGTCTCCTTGACGCACCCCAGTTCTGCAGTGGAAATGTTGACCAGGTACTCTGTTAAGGAGCACAGAAGAAGAGCCTGAAGATAACAAAGAATTTACCCAGCCAGTCCAACGCTTGTCAAACCCCTTATAATGCAACATCTGAAGAATAGTATCATGTTCCAGAGTATCAAACGCCTTCGTGAAATCAAGTTTGAGGAGAACAATAGGCCGTTTGGAAGCTTTGCATTGGTGTATGTATTCAAAGCACCAAGCTAAACAGTCCTGGATTGATCTGCAACGGAGAAAACCATATTGGTTTTTATGGATGCATCGTAGGATTACCTGTTGCAGTCTGTTGGCTAGAAGTTTCGTCAGGAATTTCAGACAGGTGTTTGTCAGTGAGATAGGCCGAAAGTCTCCCACCACCTCAGGGCTCAACTTCTTAGGAATGAGGGTAATGAGGGAAGTGTTCAAGCATTTGAGGTCACAGTTGCCCTCATAGAAGTCTCGGACAAGGGATAAGAAATCCTGTTTAAGAATTGGCCAACATTTCTTCAAGAATAGACCAGAAAACCCATCAGGGCCCGGGGCACGATCAGGGGGAATATGCTTGATCACTTCCTCCACTTCTTTCTCGGAAAAAGGCCGAGACAATTCCTCAAGGCCATCAACCTTAGCAATAAGGGAGGCAAGGTCAAAGTCCATCTGAATCCCCTTAGCATGGCCCATACGCTGCTTGAAATCAGTCCAGAACATAGCAGCGAGTTGTTGATGGTCAGAAATTACTTCGCCATCTGCATTTCTGAGAGAAGAGATGGTGTTTTTACGGTATCTCTCCGTGGCCATGGCATGGAAGAATTTGGAGTTCTCCTCACCAACTTTAATTGACCTGATGGTGCAACGCTGCTTCCAATAGATGAACTGCATGTGTAAGATATCTGCAAGATGTGCTTTAACAATGCGGCGAAAATTCGTTTCAGGCCAACTCAAAGGGCGACAGTCCTCAAGTTGGTCGAAGAAAAGAATAACCTTGTTGCAATCATTGATAAGTGCCTTCACCGTAGCCAGACGAATATGCCATTGCTTAAGTGCATAGCGTAGGGCTTTGAATTTTGCCGATATTCGTGATGCGATATTAGCCTGTCTGAAGTTTCTGTTCCACACCGATGAGACACACTCAAAGAAACCAGGGAGATCAATCCAGTAATTCTCAAAGCGGAATACTTTGGCTTTGGGGATGCTCGTGGCAATAGAGACCACACAGGGCACGTGATCCGAGGCAGTTCTGGCTAGGGGATAGACCAAGGTATTGGGGTGGTCATGCGTCCATGCAACTGAAGTAAAAAACCAGTCAAGTTGCTCGAGCAGGGGCTGTGCTTGCATATTAGACCACGTGTATTGTCTGCCCTTTATTGGAAGTTCAATGAGGCCAAGATGCCCAATGATTTCTTTGAACAAGAACATATCGTTAATATTGCCCCCTGGAAGGTTACGATTCTCCACAGATCTCATGAAGTTACTATTACTCCACACATCGACCGCTATCCATCATGCATCTAGTGTATTGAGTTCATACGGACAGAGTAACGCCTTAAGCAAGATGATATGATGTAGAGGGATAAACTCAAGCAATATGATGAAAACCCCATCTTTTTATCCTCGATGGCAACAATACAATACGTGCCTTGCTGCCCTACTGTCACTGGGAAAGGACACCACAAGATTGAACCCAAAGCCAAGCACTTCTCCCATTGCAAGAACTATAGTTCTAGTAGGCCAAACCAAACCAATAATTCGAAGAGAATTGCAAGGATATTGTGAGCACGCATAAAAAGTTCAGAGAAGAACCAAATATCTTTCATAGATAACTTTGATCATAAACTCACAATTCATCGGATCTCGACAAACACACCGCAAAAAGAGATTACATCGAATAGATCTCCTCGAAGATCGAGGAGAACTTTGTATTGAGATCCACAGAGAGAGAAGAAGCCATCTAGATACTAGCTATGGACCCGAAGGTCTGTGGTAAACTACTCACAACTTATGCTGAGGGCGATGATGATGATGATGAAGGCCTCTGTGATGGATCCCCCACCCGGAACAGGCTCCAAGATGGGATATCCATGGGAACAGAAGCTACGGCGGTGAAATTAGGGTTTTCTCTCTGCGTATGGAGTTTCTGGTGTGCGTAGGTATATATAGGAAGAAGGAGGGCAGCGGGGGCCGTGTGGGCCAGCCTCGAGGCAGGGGGCGCGCCTTGGGAAGGGGGCGCGCCCCCCACCCTCGAGGGCTGGCCCTACATCCCCTGACTTTGTCCCGAAGAATCCCGAGCGTGATTTCCTCCAAAAATATCTCTCGCGAAGGTTTCATTCCGTTTGGACTCCGTTTGATATTCCTTTTCTGCAAAACCCTGAAATAGGCAAAAAACAGCAATCTGGACTGGGCCCTTGGCTTAGTAGGTTAGTCCCAAAAATGATATAAAAGTGAAAGATAAAGCCCATTAAACATCCAAGACTTCATACATAATAGCATGGAACAATCAAAAATTATAGATACGTTGGAGACGTATCAAGCATCCCCAAGCTTAATTTCTGCTCGTCCTTAAGTAGGTAAATGATAAAGAAAGAATTTTTGATGTGGAATGCTAACCAATATAGTTTTTCAATGTAATTGTCTTAATTGTGGCATGAATGTTTAGATCTGAAAGATTCAAGCTAAAAGTCTATATTGACATAAGAAATAACAATACTTCAAGCAATACTAACAAAGTAATCATGTCTTCTCCAAATACTATGGCTAAAGGAAGTTATCCCTACAAAATCATATGGTCTGTCTATGCTTCCTCTTTATCACACAAAATATTCATATCATGCACAACCCCAATTTCAGCCAAGCACTTGTTTTCATACTCTATTCTTTTCAAACCTTTCAACTTTCACGCAATACATGAGTGTGAACCATGGATATAGCACTATGGGTGGAATAGAGGTGGTTGTGGAGAAGACAAAAAGGAGGGAGATAGTCTCACATTGACTAGGCGTATCAACGGGCTATGGAGATGCCCATCAATAGATATCAATGTGAGTGAGTAGGGATTGCCATGCAACGGATGCACTAGAGCTAAATATGAATGAAAGCTCAACAAAATAAACTAGTGGGTGTGCATCCAACTTGCTTGCTCACGAAGACCTAGGGCATTTGAGGAAGCCCATCGTTGGAATATACAAGCCAAGTTCTATAATGAAAATTCTCAATAGTATATGAAAGTGACTAAACATGAGACTCTCTACAATGAAGAACATGGTGCTACTTTGAAGCACAAGTGTGGAAAAAGATAGTAACAATTGTCCCTTCTCTCTTTTCTCTCATTTTTTTGGAGGGGCTTTTCTCTCCTTTTTTTATTAACCCCTGTCTATTTTTTTGGGCCTCCTTTTTTTGGCCTTTCCTCACACGGGACAATGCTATAAAAATGATGATCATCACACTTTTTGTTACAACTTGAAATTACAACTCGATATTACAACAAGTATGACTCTATATGAATGCCTCTGGCGGTGTACCGGGATGTGCAATGGATCATGTGTGGCATGTATGAAAAATTATGCATTGTGGCTTTGCCACAAATACGATGTCAACTACATAATCATGCATGGCACTATGACAATATGATGCGTGTCATATGAACGGAACGGTGGAAAGTTGCATGGCAATATATCTCGGAATGGCTATGGAAATGCCATGATAGGTAGGTATGGTGGCTGTTTTGAGGAAGGATGTATAGTGTGTTCATGGTACCGGCGAGAGTTGCGCGGTACAAGAGAGGCTAGCAATGGTGAAAAGGTGAGAGTGCGTATAATCCATGGGCTCAACATTAGTCATAAGAACTCATATACTTATTGCAAAAATCTACGAGTCATCAAAAACAAAGCAATCAACGCATGCTCCTAGGGGGGAGGTTGGTAGGAGTTAACCATCGCGCGCCCCTGACCTCCACACAAAGGTAGGCACTCTACAAATACCTCATGCTCTAACTTCGTAACATAGCGGTTCACCATACGTGCATGATACGGGAATCACTAACTTTAACACAAGTATTCCTCAATTTCATAATAACTCCACTAGCATGACTCTAATATCACTATCCTCATGTCTCAAAATAATTATCAAGCATCCAACATCTCATTCTATTCAATGCACTTGGTGTGAAAATTATACTACATTGACAATGGATGTTCATCATGTGAAGACTAGTTTCTTTAGCCTAAACACATTACCATGCTGTTTTAATGGACTCTCAAATAGATATAAGTGAAGCATGAGAGTTCAACAATTTCTACAAAATATCACCACCACCGTGCTCTAAAAGATATAAGTGAAGCACTAGAGCAAAAACTATTCAACTCAAAAGATATAAGTGAAGCACATAGAGTGTTCTAATAATTTCTAGGCCATATCTAACTCTCTCAAATAGGTGTGTCCAGCAAGGATTATTGTGGCAAACTAACAAGCAAATACTCAAATTATACAAGACGCTCCAAGCAAAGCACATAGCATGTTGCGAATAAAAATATAGCTCCAAGTATAGTTACCGATGGATGAAGACGAAAGAGGGGATGACTTCCCGGGGCATCCTCAAGCTTAGGCTTTTTGATTATCATGAATTTACTTGGGGTGCCATGGGCATCCCCAAGCTTGGTCCTTTGCTACTCCTTGTTCCATAGTCCATCAAAGCAATACTCGAAACTTGAAAACTTCACAACACAAAACTTAGACAAAAATTCTTGTGAGCTCCGTTAGTAAGAGAAAGCAAACCACCACTCAAAAGTACAGCAAGGAATTCATTCTTTGTTTATATTGGTGTTAAACCTACTGTACTACAAGTTCTCTATGGTTCATATCCTCCAATATTACTCATAGATGCATCGGAATAAGCAAACAACACACGAAAAACAGAATCTGTCAAAAACAGAACAGTCTGTAGTAATCTGTTGGGTTCGCCTACTTATGGAACTCCAAAAAATATAAACTAAATTGGTAAATTTGCATAATGTTTCTACCAATCAGCAGCAAAAAGAATCAACTAAAATTCAAGCTCCAGTAAAATATGACGACTACTTTAGCAAGCGCTAACGATTCTTTTTTCACAGCAAGATCAAATAAACTTCACACAAGTCTTACCAAAGGTTCTACTTGTGTGACGCCCCAAGACCGACGCTACAGAAGATTTGCATTGCATCATTGCATCATACCATCAAGTCTTTCAATTTTCTTTAAACTCAACTAAATAAATTGCATGGATCTTTTGATCTATTTAAACCGAGGAAAATCACATGGTGATTTCTCTTTATAACATATCCTCTCAATAGTTAGGGAGCTATGATAAATATTCCATTCTTGGGATTTACCTCAACACACTTGCAAATATTCCCATGCCTCTTTTACTCCAAGTTTCACCGTCAAAACCTTCTCTATAATTCTTTTCCCGTTTATAGAGGTTCCTCCAAAAACCTCAACATTTTTGGACACTTCAAAAATCAAGTCTTAGTTCAAAACCATTTGAAGTAAGTTCAAATATGTTTGAATTATATCTTGATCATGCCACTTCTATTTTTCTTGGATTACGCTCATTTTATGAGCCCGAGAAAAATAACCTCTTGTGCAAATTCCTTCCCACACCTCCCTTTCTTTTCTTTCTCTTTTTCTGTTTTTTTATTTAAGAGAGAAGAAAGAGGACCTGGGAGAGGCCTCTGCAGCCCCACGCCCAACCGCCGCCGGCAGCCCAACCGGGCCGGCCGCACCTCTAGGCCGAAGGCGAGCCGCCCCCACCAGCTCCTTCCCCGCGGCCCATTTGCCTCCTGGCCCAAGGCCTCCAGGCCCGTGGCCCCCTAACCTAGCCCCTCGCTCGTGCCCTCTCCCTCTCGTCCCTTTCCCACGCCGCCATCGCACACACGCTCGCTCGATCCCGAGCCTCTCTCTCCCTCCGCTTCGATCTCCTCTTCCCCTCGTCGCCCGTTGCGCCCCTCCACCACCACAGAACCGCGCCACCCGCCGCTGGCCACTCCTTCCTCCGCTCGCGAGCTCATCTGCTCCGCCAAGCGCTCTGCATCGGCCGTGACGCCGTGCCACTCCTCCCTGACTCCTCCTCACCAAGTGCCGACGACCGAGGCCCCGAGCACGCCCGCGACCTCCATCCTCCGCGCTGGGCGCCTCGCAGCCCGCCGGCCGTAGCTCCCCCGACGAGCAGCCGCACTCCACACGGCTGGATCCCATCGCCTATGCCCCTCACGCCTCCGCCTCGCGGGAACTCCGACCGTCCCTCGCCTCCTTCCACCTCTCCACCTGCCGACGACCAAGGACGTGGGGGCACACCCGCCAATAAAGTCCAGCGCCTCCCCAAGCCCTCCAGCTGCAACCTTCGCGTTCCCCTGGCCAAGATGACGCCATGGCCGTCATGGCTGCTACTTCGTTTTGGACCGTCGAGATTGGCAAGACCGAGACTGCCAAGTACCCCTACGGCAAGTACCACGACGCCTGGAGCCCTCGGACCCGTCAAGACGTGCATGCCTACTTCCACTACGGGGATTCACAAAGTTCCGCTTCCGTCGCCGAGTTCGACTACCGCCGAAATGTACAACTACCGTCGCCCCGAAGACGTAGGATGTCAAGTACCTCTCCGAGATGAAACGAGAACGACTACATCCACTACCGTCGCCTCGGAGACCCATGGACGTCAAGTGTCGCTGCCGATGCCCCGAACGAACTCGAACCGTGTACCACTACTACCCTCGACGACCCCGTGTATGACTACGAACGTGTACAACTACTTCCCTCGACGTATCGAACCCCTCCGAAAACGCACGCTTCAAAGGTATAACCCCGAGACGACGGTCGTGAACGAAAGTTGCTTGTTGTATGAGTTGCACCTTATGTTTGTACCGTGCCCGAATCGTCGCTTGAGATGTTCCTTCTTGTTGCCATGTCGTTGTCTCGTGGGAACCCGGAAACCGGGATCACCCCACCTATCTCTTGCATGACACGCTCACTCTACCTTGCTTTTGCACCGGCATCTCGACGAGTGTCGGATCATCGAAACGTTGCCATGGCACCGTATCCATTTTCGCCATCAAAACCCTCTTTTCTTTCCGTCGTGCCGACAAATACTTCTTATCATGTTCATGTTAACTTTTACTAAAAATTGCATAAAACTTGATCATGTCATCCGCATCATGATAACAACCTTTGAGTGTTAAATTGTTGTTGCTTTAATAATTGCTAAATTGGTCATGGGGATTTCCTGGAATTGTTGTTGTTATTTCCGGCCTCATTTAAAATGCCTAGATAGTGTATTTTTACTTATGCTTCACCTCTTGCCATGTTTAATAAAAACATTTAATCTTCTTTTGTAGATAAACGAGAGTCAACTATATAAATAAAATGGGGTGTTTCGTCAATATGCAACTCGTTGCATATTGAGCTCCACTTAACTTGTAGTATTGTTTGTGCACTTTGCCATGCCATGCATATTTAAACCGGACATGCATCATACTTGTTTGTGCATCATGCCATGGTTATGATATGTGTGTTCACCATGTTGTTTGCTTTCTTTCCGGTATGCTTCTCTCGTTAGCTTCGATTTCGTTCCGGAGTTGTGAGGATTTGTTCGACTACTTCATGGACTTGTTCTTCTTCCTTGCGGAATCCCAGGAAAGATGACCATCAACTTGTATACCTTTACTATCATTGCCATGCTTAGCTGTCTCGATGCTATCGTTATATGTCGCGCTACCCATCATTATTGTCAGCCCCTCTCCTTGTTGCCATGAAACCTCTAACCTTTGCCACCTTCCTAGCAAACCATTGTTTGGCTATGTTACCCGCTTGCTCAGCCCCTCTTATAGCATTGTTAGTTGCAGGTGAAGATGAAGATTGCTCCATGTTGGAACTTGATGTTTTGGGAATATCACAATATATCTTATTTATTTTAACACACCTATATACTAGGCAATGGGCGGAAGGCTTGGCCTTTTATTCGGTGTTTTGTTCCACTCATGCCACCTTAGGAGCCGATAAACCGGCGTTATGTTCCTTGATTTTGTGTTCCTTACACGGTTGGGTATATGGGGACCCCTTGACAGTTCGTCTTTGAATAAAACTCCTCCCGCAAGGCCCAACATTGGTTTTAGTTTGCCTCATAATAACAACTTAATTAATTAATTAAATTGCATAGGGGGTCGTGCCCTCGAGGATTGTTTCTACATAGCAGGGGGGCAGTGCTGATAATGTTGGTCCCAAATGGGGAGACTGCGGGGCCACCACGGGGAAACTCGTGGGCTGGCTCCCGTAGGATCACCTATCCGGTTGTGGCCTGAGACGAGATACACGCGGCTACTATCAGGGTGTCGGCACGCCGGGAGGTCTTGCTGGACTAGTTTTACCATTGTCGCAATGTCTTGTGCACCGGGAATTCCGAGTCTGATCGGGCCTTCCCTAAGATAAGGGGTAATATTATTATTACTGCTGCTAATTGTGAGAGCTTGTGATGGGCTAAGTTGGGACACCCCTGCAAGGTTATGATCTTTCTAAAGCCGTGCCCGCGGTTATCTGGCAGATTGGAATTTGTTAATGTCCGGTTGTAGAAAACTTGACAGAGGATCCGAGATAAAACACACAATTGTGTGAGTAATCGTGACTGTCTCTTTTCACTTTGAGAAGAGAACACGGTGGGGTTATGTTTGACTCGTAGGTAGTTTAGGATCTTTAGCGATCATTACTAGTTTGCGACCGTTTGCGTAGATGCTCATCTTATTCTTGTACTCGTAAGTAATCCACCACATATTGCTTAGGCGCTGCTGCAACCTCACCTCTTTACCTCTTCCTACCCATAAAACTTTGCTAGTCTTGATACCCATGGTTATGGGATTGCTGAGTCCTCGTGGCTCATAGATACCACAACACCAGATGTAGGTACTGATGGCTTCTCGCCCCTCGTTGGTTACCCCAAGTGGAAGGTTTGAGATGCAGTGTAGCGGTAGTTTTCCCTTGGCAAAGATACCAAGGATCGATTTCCCCTGAGACTCCTAGTCTCAACAAGAAGGTGTCAACTACTAACGGCGCCAGATATTAGCAATCAACGTGGACCTGCACACAGATACAAATAACTTTGCTCCCAACGAGTACAGAGAGGTTGTCAATCCCTCCAGCCTTGTCGTTTACAAAGGGTCAAACGCAAGAGATAATAGTGATAGGTAAAACTGTAACTAGTATGTAAAAGCAGAAAGTAAATAGCGGATGTGATCAGTGATGGTAATATGGACCGGGGTCCCATGATGTTCACTAGTGATGTCTCTCTCCCAAAAGACGATAAAACAGCTATGTGAGGTAAACGAATTACAGCTGGGCAATTGACAGAATTATGTGCGCAAACCAATGCTAACTATGTTGCAAGAAAGGTAGAGGTTCAAAGCATGGGCGGTACGCCAAGGCAAGTAGACCGAAATCCATCTGCATCTACTACTAATCATCCACCTTGAGATATCTATCCAGAACATCTCGCTGGTATTAAGTTGCGAGTCCCACCCATAGTGTAAACTCAAAGCAACAGACAACTGCATTAAAAGAACTTTGCGTAAAGTAAACAATCCTTGCACCCGCGGGCACAAGCACCGTTGTTTTCCCCCTTGTGGCAACAGCACATCCCCTAGACTCATGTTTCTGTCACTCAAGCTAGTCATCGAGGGGCATGAACCCACAATCGAGCATAACGTTCCCTCTTGGAGTCACTACCTACTACTTTGCCAAAGCAATAAATAGCAACGGAGAACATGCAAGAATTACTTACGAACATAAATATAAAAGAGGTAAATCAAATATATTACTCAAACACAATCTGAACATAATCTCACAATCCATCTGATCCCAGCAAACTCATCATAGCAACAGCATAAGGATTACATATGTGCCTCGATCATGTAGGGCAGCTCACGAGGTCTAATTAGTGAAGCACAAGAAGGGGAGGAGAACATCACATAGCTACTGGTCCAAGGGAGACTACTCACAACTCATCCGGGAGGCGTCCATGGTGGTGGAGAGGCTCCCGGTGGTGATCCTCCCCTCCGGCAGGGTGCCGGGAAGAGTTCTCCTAGTGCTCCCTATCTTGGAAGCGTGGCGGCGGCGGAACAGAGATGAGATCGCGAAAAAGGGTTCCGTCCTCGAGGGTTTCGGGACGCGTGTTAAATATATGCCAAAGGGGGGCATCGGCGGAGGCATGGGGGGCCCAGGCGCC
>LR738711.1:795884675-795902140 GCA_902687465.1 Secale cereale
CGCGGCCAGGAGGGGGGCCGCGCCACCAGGGCGCCTGGAGCCCTGGTGGCCCCCCTCCGGCCCTACTTCTGCCGTGTGGAAGCTTCCAGAACGCTGATTTTTTATATAATTTTTCCGGGATTTTTCTGGCAGTTTACGTGATGGGAAAACCTGAAATACAAAAACAGCAGAAAACAGAAACTGGCACTGGGGTGCACTAAGTTAATAGGTTAGTCCAAATATGATCAAAAGTGTATGGAAGTGTATAAATATCATAGCAATATCACCCAAAAGATGCATGGAGCAAGCAGAAATTATAGATACGTTTTGGACGTATCAACATCCCCAAGCTTAATTCCTGCTCGTCCTCGAGTAGGTAAATGATAACAAGAATAATTTCTGTGGTGACATGCTATTAACCATATAAGGACTTTTCATAGTCACATGACAAAAGCTTACTGAGACAATGAATCTGTAGTAATTAAGTTGCCTCATGAGAAAATCACAAAGAACTGAAAGTTTTACAACATGATACTGAAACATCAAATAGTTTTGTAGTGAGCATGGTGTGCAAATATGACAAAGTGATATCTCGCTTTCCCCCTTTAGTGAAGCAAAACATAAATGCAGGGGCACCTCCAAGGTTTAAGTGATGACTAGATACAATGATTTCAGAATAAACGATATCATAATCATGCAAAAGACAATGCTACTTTGGGACAATGCACATTACACTCAGAGTGACAATCATGCTCTCAGTAGTTGGTGCTTTAAAAGAAGGTGGAGACTCTCGAACCGTGGCTTTTGTTGGCAAGGTTGAAAACCCGTGGTCGGAAACAAAGACAAAGCATGTACCAGAGCTCTTGGTTTTAAAAACAAAGGTAATAATATTTTTTTTGGATATGCATGTTTCGTCAACGAATGCTAGCAGACAACTCAATCACTTCTTGAGATGGACAAGTTTCGAGGAACGGCTCCCGAATGAGGACGATCACATCCTCTTAATCTCCTTTGTTTATCACTGCCAAAGTTTTCTGATTTCTCATGAACAAAGCGTGAAGGAGGGTTTGTTTGTTATATTATTTTTGAGCCAGGCGCAGTCTTTGCCAGTTCCTTCTCGTATTTTGGGTTTGCACATTAGACATGCAATCCCGGGGTGAAGCTTGTCCAACTTAAAAATATCATGAATTAACTACTACTTCCTCATGAACTAAAACAGAGGCACAAAACAGAAATGCTTTTTTTTTGAATAATTTTGAGATGGTACATGAAAGTCTTCGTTAGGAATGGCAGGTAAATACCATGTATAGGAAGGTATGGTGGACTCATATGGCATAACTGGTTTAAAAGATTTTGGATGCACAAGCAGTCAGTCCGCTTAGTACAGGCGAAGGTTAGCAAAAGACAGGGAGCGACCAACTAAGAGAGCAATGACGGTCATAATCATGCAGAGCGACAAAGCAACATTGAATCAGGCATGGAAGTTATATCGCTACTCAGAAACAAAAGATCATCAAGGCTTGACAGACTTTCTTTACAGTCTTAAATATGCGTGAGCATATGCCAAGTCAATCAAAATAAATTCTTGAAGGAAGATATTACTAAACCATACCACATCATAGGCAAACAAATCATGTTGGTACCCCAATAACACATTGGGAACCCCCCAGCTATTTGAGACTAACCATAAGAAAACATGAACTACTAAGCACCATTATGCACGTAGCATTTTTATCATAGACATATCAACCAATGCAACAGAAGCAAACTGTCTTAATAAGATAAGCATGATAACTAAAGAGAGTTCAAGCAACCAACTAAACAAAAGCTCTTTAAAAAGATAAGCATGAAAACTAAGAGCTAAGCATGATAGTAGCTATTGAAAGACCAAGAACATACACAGCAAAGATAGACATAAAAATTCTATGTTGTGTTCTAGGTTGAAGTGGAGCGTGTTTCTCTCCCACACAAAGAAAGCTGAGTTCCGACTCATTATGAAAAGCAAGCAAAGCTAAAAAGGAAACTGAAAGCAAGACGCTCCAAGCATAGCACATAACACATGAAGTGATAAAAATATAGTGGAACGAAAGACGAACTGATAATGTTGATGGAGAAGGGGATGCACGGGGGCATCCCCAAGCTTAGACGCTTGAGTCTCCTTGAATATTTCTTGGGGGTGCATGGGGGCATCCCCAAGCTTGAGCGTTTGACACTCCTGAATCTTTTTATTATCTTCCCTCGCACACTTGAAAACTCCCTTCATACATAACTCATCATAATCTGATTAGCTAGGTTAGTACCCTTAATAAAATAATTGTTCCTTGCTGGAAATAAGGATATTCTTGAAGGTCTACTGTTTCTCAAGATTGCCAAAAGGCTTTTGCAAAGAAAAAGCAAGCTCAAGGTTTGCAAAATGAAGGAAAGGCAAAATAGGACAGAATCTGTGAAAAACAGAACAGCAGGTAGTAAATGATTTTTTTCGGGGCACTTCTGCAACTCTAATCAAAAAACTCAGAACAGAAGCCCGAAAGACAATTGTATAGAGCACGCTGTCTAAACAATTCAGACCAAAAAGATGATCTGGTGATTTTATACGAATTTTTCTATCCAAGGACAGAATCTGTTTCCTGGACAGCACGTCACAACTTTTGAACTTTCTTGCAATCAGAGGCTACACTTGGCACAAAGTTCAAAAGCAAAGATACAATGATGATGCTACTGTAGTAACAACATCAAGACACAACAAAAGCAAAATAAAATTTTATTCATGTGGGCTGCCTCCCAAAAGCGCTTTCTTTTATGCCTTTAAGCTAGGCATAATGCAAAGAGATCAAGTTTTATCAAGAGTAAAAGAATAGCTAGCCCGTATAACGGACTCAAAAGGTAACTTAATCTTCTTTCGAGGGAAGTGTTCCATCCCTTTCTTGCGAGGAATTTGGAATCTTATATTCCCCTCTTTCATGTCAATGATAGCACCAACGGTGCGAAGAAAAGGACGTCCCAAAATAATTGGACAAGAACGTTCACATTCAATGTCCATAATAGTAAAATCAACGGGAACATAATTGTCATTGACAATGATAAGAACATCGTCGATCCTCCCCAAAGGTTTCTTTATTGAAGAATCAACGAGACGAACACCAAAAGAACAAGAATCAAAAGGTTTCAATTTAAGCATATCATATATTCTTTTGGGCATAACGGAGGTACTAGCTCCAACATCACATAAAGCATAGCAAGAGAAGTTATTCAACTTAATTTTAATCATCGGATCCCAACCATCTTCTAGCTTTCTCGGTATGGAGGCTTCTACTCTAAGTTTCTCCTCCCTAGCTTTGATGAGAGCATTAGTGATATGCTCTGTGAAGGCAAGGTTAAGCGTGCTAGTGCGGGGATCTCTAGACATCTTGTGAAGGAAATCAATAACTTCGGTAAGAGTGCAACTATCAAAATCAAGGTCACTACTATCAAGTAAAGTGGTAGTGGTGTCCTTTAGGTTCACTTGTTTGGTAGTTTCTATGGTCATAGCATCACCATTAATACGTCCAATGGGACCAGGAGTGCATTGGGTGCTAAGAGTTTGGATATCCTCAACAACTTGGATAGTAGCAACAGTGTGGTGGGTAGGAAGGTTCTTAATTCTATCTTCTTCCTCCCTTTCTCTAGCCCATCTCTCTTTAAGTTTAGCCAACATCCTAATGTTTTCATTAATTTGCACTTGAATAGCATTCATAGGAGTGACCTTCCTCTCCTCAAGAGGAGAAGTTCTAATTTTAAGCAATTCTACCTCGTGGGCTAAATTGTCTACCTTCGAAGAGAGATCATCTAGTTTGTTTAGTTTTTCTTCTACACTCTTGTTGAAGGCTTTTTGGGTAGTGATGAAATCTTTAAGCATAATCTCTAGTTCAGTAGTGGAGTTCTTGGTGCTAGGATAAGCATTGTTGTTCCCATAAGAATTAGAGGGGAACGGTCTAGGATTGCTACCAAAATTACTCCTATAAGCATTGTTGTTGAAATTGTTTCTAGAGATAAAGTTAACATCTACTTGTTCTTGAGCAATCAAAGAATTTAAAGGAACATCACGAGGATCAACAGAAGATTGCTTCGAAAGTAGAGACATGATCAAGTCAACTTTTTCATTTAGGGAGGATATCTCCTCGACAGAGTTTACCTTCCTACCTGTTGGAGCGCGTTCGGTGTGCCATTGGGAATAGTTGGTCATCATCTCATCGAGAAGCTTCGTGGCAGCACCAAGTGTAGTTGACATAAAGGTTCCTCCCGCGGCCGAATCTAACAAGTTCCGCGAGGTAAAGTTCAAGCCTGCATAAAAAGTTTGGATAACCATCCAAGTAGTCAAACCATGAGTAGGGCAGTTCTTGACAAGAGATTTCATACGTTCCCAAGCTTGGGCAACGTGTTCATTATCCAATTGTTTAAAATTCATTATGTTACTTCTTAGTTGGATAATTTTAGCAGGTGGATAGTATTTTCCAATAAAAGCATATTTGCACTTGTCCCATGAATCTATGCTATTTCTAGGCAAAGATTGAAACCAAATTTTAGCTCCTCCTCTCAAGGAGAAAGGAAAAAATCTTAAGCTTAACAATATTACCATCTATTTCTTGGTACTTTTGCATATCACAAAGTTCAACAAAGTTGTTTAAGTGTAAAGCAGCATCATCTCCAGCACCGGAGAATTGATCTTTCATGACTAAGTTTAGTAAAGCAGGTTTAATTTCATAAGAAGGTGCTGAAGTGGCAGGTGTAGTGATAGGCGTGCAGATAAAGTCATCGTTGTTGTGACTAGTGAAGTCACACAACTTGGTGTTCTCGGTGGAACCCATAGCAGCAAGCAAGCAAGATAACTATTTTTGTGATTTTCGATAAAAGAGACTAAAGCAAAACTGAAAGGTAAACTAACAAGACTAAAAAGCAAAGGTAAAAGATAGCGTGCAACTCCCCTATCTTGAAGAGTGGAGTCCCCGGAGACGGCGCCAGAAAACTTTGCTTGATGGCTTCTCGCCCCTCGTTGGTTACCCCAAGTGGAAGGTTTGAGATGCAGTGTAGAGGTAGTTTTCCCTTGGCAAAGATACCAAGGATCGATTTCCCCTGAGACTACTAGTTTCAACAAGAAGGTGTCAACTGCTAACGGCGCCAGATATTAGCAATCAACATGGACCTGCACACAGATACAAATAACTTTGCTCCCAACGAGTACAGAGAGGTTGTCAATCCCTCCGGCCTTGTCGTTTTCAAAGGGTCAAACGCAAGAGATAATAGTGATAGGTAAAACTGTAACTAGTATGTAAAAGCAGAAAGTAAATAGCGGATGTGATCAGTGATGGTAATATGGACTGGGGTCCCATGATGTTCACTAGTGATGTCTCTCTCCCAAAAGACGATAAAACAGCTATGTGAGGTAAATGAATTACAGCTGGGCAATTGACAGAATTATGTGCGCAAACCAATGCTAACTATGTTGCAAGAAAGGTAGAGGTTCAAAGCATGGGCGGTACGCCAAGGCAAGTAGACCGAAATCCATCTGCATCTACTACTAATCATCCACCTTGAGATATCTATCCAGAACATCTCGCTGGTATTAAGTTGCGAGTCCCACCCATAGTGTAAACTCAAAGCAACAGACAACTGTATTAAAGGAACTTTGCGTAAAGTAAACAATCCTTGCACCCGCGGGCACAAGCACCGTTGTTTTCCCCCTTGTGGCAACAGCACATCCCCTAGACTCATGTTTCTGTCACTCAAGCTAGTCATCGAGGGGCATGAACCCACAATCGAGCATAACGTTCCCTCTTGGAGTCACTACCTACTACTTGGCCAAAGCAATAAATAGCAACGGAGAACATGCAAGAATTACTTACGAACATAAATATAAAAGAGGTAAATCAAATATATTACTCAAACACAATCTGAATATAATCTCACAATCCATCGGATCCCAGCAAACTCATCATAGCAACAGCATAAGGATTACATATGTGCCTCGATCATGTAGGGTAGCTCACGAGGTCTAATTAGTGAAGCACAAGAAGGGGAGGAGAACATCACATAGCTACTGGTCATGGACCCATGGTCCAAGGGAGACTACTCACAACTCATCCGGGAGGCGTCCATGGTGGTGGAGAGGCTCCCGGTGGTGATCCTCCCCTCCGGCAGGGTGCCGGGAAGAGTTCTCCTGGTGCTCCCGATCTTGGAAGCGCAGCGGCGGCGGAACAGAGATGAGATCGCGAAAAAGGGTTCCGTCCTCGAGGGTTTCGGGACGCGTGTTAAATATATGCCAAAGGGGGGCATCAGCGGAGGCCTGGGGGGCCCAGGCGCCCCCCGGCGCGGCCAGGAGGGGGGCCGCGCCACCAGGGCGCCTGGAGCCCTGGTGGCCCCCCTCCGGCCCCACTTCGGCCGTGTGGAAGCTTCCGGAACGCTGATTTTTTATATAATTTTTCCGGGATTTTTCTGGCAGTTTACGTGATGGGAAAACCTGAAATACAAAAACAGCAGAAAACAGAAACTGGCACTGGGGTGCACTGAGTTAATAGGTTAGTCCAAATATGATCAAAAGTGTATGGAAGTGTATAAATATCATAGCAATATCACCCACAAGAGGCATGGAGCAAGCAGAAATTATAGATACGTTTTGGACGTATCAGGTACCACTGAGAACAGTGCAGGAGGTGGTTCAGAACTCCACCGGGAGCTCGATGAAGAGAGTGGTCGTATGTATGTGACGTTTTTCAACGATCGGTAGTGGTTCCTACTAGGGGCGATCGGACCTTGTGTTTATGGTATCTTTTGCATTTGGATTTTCGTCCATAGTTGGACTCTGTGTTATTGGATGATGTATGTTATTGTTTTCGTTGTGTGACGTGGCGAGTGTAAGCCAACTATCTTGTACTCTTTCATCCCTGAATTTTACATGAGTTGTGCAAAGATATCATACTTGAGATCATTCTAGTATGCGCTTATGTCTTTAAGTCATTCCTCGACACGTGGGACACATAGTCGCATAGTGGGCATTACAAGTTGGTATCAGAGCCTTCTCCGACCTAGGAGCCCCCTGATTGATCGAACCGCTGACGGTTGAGTCTAGGCACACACATGAAAATGTTTTGAGTCCTATATATATATCGGAGAGTAGGATTTCTTTTTACTCCTCATCCCTTTATCACTCTGGTGAGGACTCCTAACGATTACTCTATCTCTTCTACTCTCAAAAATTCACTAAAAAAATTTAGGATCGGGTGAGTATTGTTTGGATTGTTCCGATATCTTTGTGACGAGAACATTGTTCTCGATGCCTCTTGTCATTTAGGGGTTGTGGAAGTGTCCCGGGGAGTTGAGCTCCGAGGTGTTGTCGTCACAAACGTATCGTAGTTGTTCTAGAATACTTAAGACGGCCGACATCGAAAACTCTTCTTTGCGGTCAGTGGTGAGATAACCCAGACGTCACCCACTATTGGTGGGATAGTTCAGGAGTATTGCCATAGCATGTATAGCGGATGCATTTTGAAGATCCGAGGTAAACAGTTTCCAAGGATGACTGGTTATGTGTTGAAGGATGGATACAGCTGGATGTAGGATTAGAGTTGAGTGCGCGGTGCTTCCCCTGTATCCCCAACACCAGATTGCATAACCGGAAACCTTCGGGAATTAATAGGTGGGTTTTTCTAGTAGCTCGTAGGCATTCTTCCAACGAGTGCATGGTACGAAGTTCGGGGTTCAACATCGAGTGAAGAGGTTTTATGGGCGTTGTTGCAATTGGGAGTTGCATCTTAAAGGGTCCTTGGCTATGCTGATCCGGGGATCGCAACACCCGTTTGTAACACGTTCCATGAGCATTCAGCACGAACATGTGGATAGAAGCTTCTATCTTGTATTTGTTCTATCTGCTCCTTGTTGTTTTATTTACCTTTTGTTCTCCCAAGTGGCTTCTCGAGAAGATTGGTGTACCATTAAACTGTGGAATTCATTCGTTCAATTCTCTGTTCGAATGATATTGTGAAGATTATGTTGCAACATATCTATCCTTTGTTTTGTTTTGATTCTGGTATCCGAGTTGCTTCGAAGTCAAGTGTTGATTCCATACCTTTCCTAATCAGTGTTCTCATATTTATATGGGAGTGCTAGTCCTTCTTGATCACCGAGATTGTCATGTAAATTCTTTTTCAACCGGCGTCCTTCTCTTCAAGTTAACCCGATCCTTTTTTTATATGTGCAAGACCAAGTCTTGGGTTTTTTTCTCAACGGTGTCTGTTTCATTCATCCCAAGTTGTCTTTGTTTCCCCACCCTCCCACCCTTCTTCTTCTCGGAGCCAGAAATCTCAAATCAAGTATCCATTTTATTCATGTGAGGTTTCTTCATTCATTTCCTTCAATGTTCTTATCCGGTGATTTATCGTGAAGATGCTCAAGAGCTTCAAGTTCATCATTCTTAATTCTAATATTCTTCTCCGGTGTACTAAATCCAAACTTCCATATTGATCATATTTGTGCCTCTTGTTTCACATGTTTCCACATGTTGAAAATTCGTATCCAAAGTCTCTCTTCTTTATTCAACTCTCTCTAATTCTTATCCGGAGTGTACAAGATAACTCAGAAGATTCATATTTCCATTCATAATCCGTTCAAACTATTTTGAGGATTGTCATCTTATTCAAACCATGTAATTCAACCGGTGCAATATCTCTTAAGCAATCTTTTTCAACGGTGATTTCTTTTGAGTGGGCCCTAACCCACATGTCTTTTTCCAGGATCTTACCTAACTCTTCTAATTTTTCTGGAGTTATTCTGAAATTCCTTTCAAAGTGTGACGTAAGAATGATTTCCCTCAGTCACATGCCTTCTCCAAGCTTGTTTTCAATTATTTCCATCTTTAGCTCCACCTTCCTCTTGTCATTCGTCCAGAGTATCGCGAAATTCTTCATGGCATTTCTCGTGTTCATTATCGACATTTGAAGACCCAAGAAGTGTTTCTCTTAAATCTTGGCCCGTTCTCTTGAAGATTCGTGGTTCTAGCTTCATGCCATCCTCATTATTGTTCCGATTGTGAGGAATTCTTTTGTACCATCCGAAGCATTTCATGAATTCTTTCCATTGTGCTCCTCTGAAGGCCATCATTTCAGAAGATTCTTCGTTCTCAGTTTTCAACTTCGCCCTCCCACTATTCTTAGTTGATGTCTCTTCGTTCGTCTCCATATTCTTACGGTGGTTCGTTCAAGATTTCTCTTCCTTTGTTATCGTATTAATTCATTCATTCTTTCACAACCCTATCGGTGATTCGTTGAATACTCTCTCAAGTTTGTGCGATATCTGTCTTTAATTCTTTGCAACAAGAATAAGTAGTATGCCAAATCCGTTGCTTGTCATCAATTTAATTTGATGAAGGATAAGCATACAGTAAATCTTATTCTTATTTCCTCGAAGTGATTAATCTCTTTTTTCTGGAGCTTGTTCATCATATCATATCCTTGGTTCTAAGTTGTTCATCTTGTTTTCCGGAGCTCCAAGTTATTTCAATAATATCATTTCAAAGCTCCATCTAATTCATCACAGTCCTTGAATCTTATTCTTTTCATCTTTCACTTCTCATGCTTTCATTACCGGAGTTCTTCATGGTGGTTGATCATGATTTAATTCATCCTCGAAGTCTTCATCAAGATTCTTGTTGGAGCTCAAGTATTCTTCTTCATGCAATTGAAGTGTAATTCTTTCTACCTTATCTTTGAGATGGTGTTATGTCATTCTTGACAATTTTTCCTTCATGTTTTATGATTCACGAGTTATCAAGAATGAGATATTTAAAACCATATTATTCTTCGTTCATGAGTTCTTTTCAACCCTTCAATTTTATCAGTTGGAGTTATCGTGGGTTGTGTCTCACCTAAAAGCTTTCCCTAAGGATTGTTGCTAATTATGGTGCTTAATAATGACCCAAGTTCCCTATTATCCTCTCGGTGAAAGAAGTTTTCTTCACTTCGTTGATCTCAAGCAATCAAATGTTTTCGTTAGTGGCCGGATGTCACCTCTTAATTTTGAGATGTTTTCCATAAGCCCACAACAAGCTTATTCTTTTGTTGTTGATTATTTTCAACAACTCCGTTCAACCCTTCTTCGTAAGGATGTTTTCTAAATTCATTGGTGGTAGAAGTTATCATTTGCTTCTACTTTATTTCTTCCTAACAATCTAGCTTTTATTCTTTCATTCCGGAGGCATTGTGGTATTGCTCTCTTCGTCCCATAATCTTGCTTTGTCAAGATCATGTTCTTTTCCTTGTTTATCTATTTATCCGGAGTGTTGTATTCTCCATTCAACTTCTCTCATCTTATCAAGTTTTGCCTCTCTTTTCAACCGGAGTGCTATATGAAATCTTTCTTAATCCTTGTGTCATTCGTTCAATGTTCCGGAGGCAGTGTGTTGTTGATTTCATCAAGTATCATCCCATCTCCTCAAGTTCATGTTAATTACTTCAATTTTCAGACGGAGTGCTGTCCAAATTATGTCATTCTTATTCTTTGGCTATACCATTGCAGTTGCATATTATTTTGGTTTATAAGCTCTTGTTTCATGTCTTTCAACCTACAAGGTTCTCGCAATGTTCCTTGTTCATCTTTTCTAACACAGTGTTTTCATCTTCGTTCATCTCTATTGTATTCTTCTTTCAATTTGGTCAACCTCTCAGGTTCATTGGTTTCACTGGTTTGTCAAAGAAGCAACTTTGTTCTACCTCTTCCTTTTTCCGTTTTATCCGGTGCCATCTTCAGGATCTCGGGTCGAGATCCTCTGTTAGTGTGGGAGAGTGGTGACGCCCCAAGACCGACGCTCCAGAACACTTCCATATGTTCCGGGTTTCGCCGTGTGTTTCTTCTGCTTGCTCTATTTTATTTTGCATTGCATCATTGCATCATGCCATCAAGACTTTTAATTTTCTTTAAACTCAACTAAATAAATTGCATGGATCTTTTGATCTATTTAAACCGAGGAAATCACATGGTGATTTCTCTTTATAACATATCCTCTCAATATTTAGGGAGCTATGATAAATATTCCGTTCTTGCGATTTACCTCAACACACTTGCAAATATTCTCATGCCTCTTTTACTCAAAGTTTCACCGTTAAAACCTTCTCTATAATTCTTTTCCCGTTTATCGAGGTTCCTCCAAAAACCTCAACATATTTGGACACCTCAAAAATCAAGTCTTAGTTCAAACCCATTTGAAGTAAATTTAAATATGTTTGAATTATATCTCGATCATGCCACTTCTATTTTTCTTGGATTACGCTCATTTTTATGAGCCCGAGAAAAATAACCTCTTGTGCAAATTCCTTCCCAGACCTCCCATTCTTTTCTTTCTCTTTTTCGATTTTTTTATTTAAGATAGAAGAGAGAGGATCTGGGAGAGGCCTCTGCAGCCCCAGGCCCAACCGCCGCCGGCAGCCCAGCGGAGCCGGCCGCACCTCTAGGCCCAAGGCCAGCCGCCCCCACCAGCTCCTTCCCCGCGGCCCATTTGCCTCCGGGCCCAAGGCCTCCAGGCCCGTGCCCTCCTAACCTAGCCCCTCGCTCGTGCCCTCTCCCTCTCGTCCCTTTCCCACGCCGCCGCCGCACACACGCTCGCTCGATCCCGAGCCTCTCTCTCCCTCCGCTTCGATCTCCTCTTCCCCTCGTCGCCCGTTGCGCCCCTCCACCACCACAGAACCGCGCCGCCCACAGCGGGCCACTCCTTCCTCCGCTCGCGAGCTCATCTGCTCCGCCCTGCGCTCTGCATCGACCGCGATGCCGCGCCTCTCCTCCCTGACTCCTCCACGCCAAGCGCTGGCGACCGAGGCCCCGAGCGCGCCCACGACCTCCGTCCTCCGCGCTGGCGCCTCGCACCCTGCCAGCCGTAGCTCCCCCGACGAGCAGCCGCACTCCACGCGGCCAGATCCCGTCGCCTGCGCCCCTCGCGCCTCTGCCTCGCGGGAACTCCGACCGCGCCTCGCCTCCTTCCACCTCTCCACCTGCCGGCGACCAAGGACGTGGGAGCACACCCGCCAATCAAGTCCAGCGCCTTCCCAAGCCCTCCAGCTGCAACCTTCGCGTTCCCCTGGCCAAGATGATGCCATGGCCGTCCTGGCTGCTGCTTCGTTTTGGACCGTCAAGATCGGCAAGACCGAGACCGCCAAGTACCCCTACGGCAAGTACAGCGACACCTGGAGCCCTCAGACCCGTCAAGACGTGCACGCCTACTTCCACTACGGTGATTCACAAAGTTCCGCTTTCGTCGCCGAGTTCGACTACCGCCGAAAAGTACAATTACCGTCGCCCCGAAGATGTTGGATGTCAAATACCTCTCCAAAATGAAACGAAAACGACTACATCCACTACCATCGACCTCGGAGACCCGTGGACGTCAAGTGCCGCTGCCGATGCCCTGAACAAACTCGAACCGTGTACCACAACTACCCTCGATGACCCTGTGTACGACTACGAACGTGTACAACCACTTCCCTCGATGTCTCGAACCCCTCCGAAAACGCATGCTTCAAAGGTATAACCCCGAGACGACGGCAGTGAACGAAAGTTGCTTGTTGTATGAGTTGCACCTTATGTTTGTACCTTGCCCGAATCGTCGCTTGAGATGTTCCTTTCTTGTTGCCATGCCGTTGTCCCGTGAGAACCCGGAAACCGGGATCACCCCACCTATCTCTTGCATGACACGCTCACGCTACCTTGCTTTTGCACCGGCATCTCAACGAGTGTCGGAACGTTGCCGTGGCACCGTATCCATTTTCGCCGCCACGACCCTCTTTTCTTTCCGTCGTGGCGACAAATACTTCTTATCATGTTCATGTTAACTTTTACTAAAAATTGCATGAAACTTGATCATGTCATCCGCATCATGATAACAACCTTTGAGTGTTAAATTGTTGTTGCTTTAATAATTGCTAAATTGGTCATGGGGATTTTCCGGAATTGTTGTTGTTATTTCCGGCCTCATTTAAAATGCCTAGATAGTGTAGTTTTACTTATGCTTCACCTCTTGCCATGTTTAATAAAAACATGTAATCTTGTCTTGTAGATAAAGGAGAGTCAACTAAATAAATAAAATGGGGTGTTTCGTCAATATGAAACTCGTTGCATATTGAGCTCCACTTAACTTGTAGTATTGTTTGTGCACTTTGCCATGCCATGCATATTTAAACCGCACATGCATCATTCTTGTTTGTGCATCATTCCATGGTTATGATATGTGTGTTCACCATGTTGTTTGCTTTCTTTCCGGTATGCTTCTCTCGTTAGCTTCGGTTTCGTTCCGGAGTTGTGAGGATTTGTTCGACTACTTCATGGACTTGTTCTTCTTCCTTGCGGAATCCCAGGCAAGATGAACATCACCTTGGATACCTTTACTATCATTGCCATGCTTAGTTGTCTCGATGCTATCATTATATGTCGCGCTACCCATCATTATTGTCAGCCCCTCTCCTTGTTGCCATGAAACCTCTAACCTTTGACACCTTCCTAGCAAACCATTGTTTGGCTATGTTACCGGCTTGCTCAGACCCTCTTATAGCGTTGTTAGTTGCAGGTGAAGATGAAGATTGCTCCATGTTGGAACTTGATGTTTTGGGAATATCACAATATATCTTATTTATTTTAACACACCTATATACTTGGCAATGGGTGGAAGGCTTGGCCTTTTGATCGGTATTTTGTTCCACTCATGCCACCTTAGGAGCCGATAAACCGGTGTTATGTTCCTTGATTTTGCGTTCCTTACACGGTTGGGTATATGGGGACCCCTTGACAGTTCGTCTTTGAATAAAACTCCTCCAGCAAGGCCCAATATTGGTTTTAATTTGCCTCATAATAACAATTTAATTAATTAATTAAATTGCATAGGGGGTCGCGCCCTCGAGGATTCTTTCTACATAGAAGGGGGGCCAGTGCTGATGATGTTGGTCCCAAACGGGGAGACTGTGGGGCCACCACGGGGAAACTCGTGGGCTGGCTTGTGATGGCCTGGCACATTAGGGATGATAGACTACTCATATCAATAAGGAATTCCATCTTTTCCGGGAGCCCATTCGGATAGAACTCCAAAGTTAAGCGTGCTCAGCTTGGAGTAGTTTTAGGATGGGTGACCGACCGGGAAGTTGCTCCCGGGTGCGCACGAGTGAGGACAAATTGCGCAGAAAAGACTAGTATTGATATGTGAGGCCAGTCTAGATCCCGCCAGGAGTAACGACCACCGGCGGGTGTGTCCAGGGCGTTACAAGTTGGTATCAGAGCCGACCCTCGCGGTTACACGGATGGTTGCGGACAGCTTCTCGATCATGTTATTCATGACATTTGTGACCCGTCGTGGCACACGGCATGGCACATGTATCGGACTGGATGCACAGACGGTTGTGCCAAGAGGGAACGTTCCTGTGGCCCGACGAGGACGTCGGTTCCTCTGAGTGAGGGTGTATGTGATGGCCTGGCTCATTAGGGATGATAGACTACTCATATCAATAAGGAATTCCTTCTTTTCCGGGAGCCCATTTGGATAGAACTCCAAAGTTAAGTGTGCTCAGCTTGGAGTAGTTTCAGGATGGGTGACCGACCGGGAAGTTGCTCCCGGGTGCGCACGAGTGAGGACAAAGTGCGCAGAAAATACTAGTATTGATATGTGAGGCCAGTCTAGATCCCGCCAGGAGTAACGACCACCGGCGGGTGTGTCCGGGGCGTTACATGGCTCCCGTAGGATCACCTATCTGGTTGTGGCCTGATACGAGATACGTGCAGCTACTATCAGGGTGTCGGCACACCGGGAGGTCTTGCTTGACTTGTTTTACCATTGTCGAAATGTCTTGTGCACCGGGAATTCTGAGTCTGATCGGGCCGATAAGGGGTAATATTATTATTACTGCTGCTGATCGTGAGAGCTTGTGATGGGCTAAGTTGGGACACCCCTGCAGGGTTAAGATCTTTCGAAAGCCGTGCCCGCAGTTATGTGGCAGATTGGAATTTTTTAATGTCCGGTTGTAGAAAACTTGACAGAGGATCCGAGATAAAACACACAACTGTGTGAGTAACCGTGATTGTCTCTTTTCACTTTGAGAAGAGAACACGGTGGGGTTATGTTTGACTCGTAGGTAGTTCATGATCTTTAGCGATCATTACTTGTTTGCGACCGTTTGCGTAGATGCTCATCTTATTCTTGTACTCGTAAGTTAGCCACCACATATTGCTTAGATGCTGCTGCAACCTCACCTATTTACCTCTTCCTACCCATAAAGCTTTGCTAGTCTTGATACCCATGGTTATGGGATTGCTGAGTCCTCGTGGCTCACAGATACCACAACACCAGATGCAGGTACCGCTGAGAACAGTGCAGGAGGTGGTTCAGAAGTCCACCGGGAGCTCGATGAAGAGAGTGGTCGTATGTATGTGACGTTTTTCAATGATCAGTAGTGGTTCCTACTAGGGGCGATCGGACCTTGTGTTTATGGTATCTTTCGCATTTGGATTTTCGTCTGTAGTCGGACTCTGTGTTATTGGATGATGTATGCTATTATTTTCATTGTGTGACGTGGCGAGTGTAAGCCAACTATCTTTTACTATTTCATCCCTGAATTTTACATGAGTTGTGCAAAGATATCATACATGAGATCATTCTAGTATGCGCTTATGTCTTTAAGTCGTGCCTCGACACGTGGGAGACATAGTCGCATACTAGGCATTACAACTTGGCACAGACACTAAAAAAACATGAAAACACATCTAACCAAAGGCTAGACGCAACATTTATTCCATAACAGCAAAAAAACAAAAAACAAAAAATTGGGTTGCCTCCCAACAAGCACTATCGTTTTACACCCCTAGCTAGGAACGTGTCACAGCCCTAGACCAGCCCTTGCCTGCCTTGCTTGGTCCTTAGGTGCATCATGTTTATTTTCAAAGGAAACCTGAAATGGGGATGCTCAAACCCTAGCACTAAATAAATTAACTAGGGTCAAATTAAAATCCTTTTCAATAAACCCAAAATGCCCTTGGGAAAAGTTCATCATTTTTGGATTGATTAAAAACCTCTGCCAAAAATGTTGCACATATTTCTAGGACCATTCTGGATTTTTGGATTAAATCCTATCTTATTTGCATTTGGGCATTTAAATTTTATATATTATCTTAAATGCTCAAATAATCCTAAACTGAAATGTTCCATGTTAGTTATATGCTAAACAGTGGGCATGAGCAGTTTGGTGATTTTTGAAAGTGCCTAAGCATTTTTAGAAAAAGCCACAAAGTTACAAAAGAAATAGATAATAGAAAACAGATGGAATTAAAAGAGAGAGAGAGAGACTTACCTGGGCTAACTAACCTGTGCAGCCCAGCACTGTTGGCCCAGCCACTTCTGGGGGCCCAGCCCAGCACCGCCTCCTTCAACCTCGTGCCACAAGGCACGAGGGCGTGTGGCCGGCGCACGCGCGCGGCCGTGCCTCCACGCAGCTGCCTGCCTGGCCTCCCCTCGCCAGCGCGACGCCGCCAAGGACACGCCGCAAGCGCCTGGAACCTCCCCCTGACCTCTCACTCGCCCCTTCCTCCCTCCCTCGTCTCTCCAGGGCCATGGCCGACGCGCCCGTGGGCGCACCGACGGCCGTAGCCGCAGCCACCGCCTCCCCCTCGTCCCCTCGACGTGTCCACGAGCTCCGCCACGGACCCGTGAGTCTACACGCCCACGCACGCAAGCTCGGGAGCCTCCTAGCGTCTTCCCCGACCTCGTCTTCAAGCCTCGGCCGACGAGATCCCCTCCGCCGCCCTGCTCTGCTCCGAGCCTCCCCCGAGCCCACATCGTCGCCTTTGCACTCACCGTGAGCCCCCGAGCAGTTTCCCTCTCTTTCCCGACCTCCCCGCGCTCTCTAGCCACGGCCCCACCTCCGGCCAGAGCTGTGGTCCGCCGGCCATGTCGCCGACGTAGTCACAGTTGCTGCCGCACGCGTCCAAGCACACTGGCGTGCTCAGCGTTCCTCCAGGAGCCCGTAGCCACTTCTTTTCTTCCTCCCGAGCCCCCTAGCGCCGCGCCCGCGCAAGCCCGACCGCTGCCGCCGCTGGACCTCGTCGCCGGCCACCTTCCGGCCACCCCAGCCCCCTTCCGAGGGCACAAATGGATGCGGGCGAGTCCCAGCTCCACGTAGATGCCCTCCGCCGGCCATTTGGTCGCCGGAGGAGGATTTCCGACGCCCTCCGCCGTGCTCAGCCTCGCCGGCGGCTAGCCGCCGGCGCTTTTGACCTTTTGACCGGTGGGCTTGGCCTCTTTGACCCGAGGTTTGACCCCCCCGGGGTCTATGACATGTGGGGTCCCGCCCTGTTAATTAACCTGGTTTAGCTAAACTATTAGGTTACTTAGTGAGTCACTGACACGTGGGGCCAGCTCCTGTTAAACTAGTTTAGTTTAAAAACTAAACTTAATTAGGCCTGAGAGACTGACATGTGGGCCACCCCCCCCCCCCCCC
>LR738711.1:795902252-795945939 GCA_902687465.1 Secale cereale
CCCCCCCCGACACTTTAGTTAGGATTAATTTAACACTAATAGTCTCTGTTAATTTCGCCTAGTCACTGACCAGTGGGCCCCAGCGTCAGGTTTGACCTGGGCTGACGCTGTTGACCCGATGACGTCATCCTGACGTCATGCTGATGCAGTAACTGTTTTCTGGATTTTTAATAAATCAGAAATGATTTATTTATTTCAGAAAATAGCCAAAACTTGTAAAAATCATATAAAATCAACCGTAGCTCAGATGAAAATAATTTATATATGAAAAATGATCAGAAAAATCCAAGGAATCTGTTTATGGCATTTTCATGCATGTTTGAACAAGCTAAGCCTGCTGATCAGGTCAAATCAATTAAATGACAATTAAATAATCACATATGGAGTTTGAATTTGAATCTTGGGTTCAAACCAACTTCATTTAATTGTGTTGCTAGTTACATTAGCTCAATCAACAGCATATTGCCATGTCATGATCATGCATCATATTGTTGCATTGCATTGATTGTGTTTTTTCTCTGTTTGTCGGTTTTGTCCCCTCTCAGTAGACGACGTTCCGACGATGAGTTCGATGACACCGATGAAGACTCATTGCTATCTTCAGAAGTGCCAGGCAAGCAAAACCCCATTGAGCATTCCGATACAATCCCACTCTCTCGCTCTTGCTCTCTTTTACTGCATTAGGACAACAACGCTTCAACTGTTACTTGCTACGGTAGTTGAACCCCTTTCCACTGCATGACCCGTCATTGCCACAGTAAATAGTTGAAACTGATGGGGAACGTAGTATTTTAAAATTTTCCTACGATCACGCAAGATCTATCTACCAGATGCATAGCAACGAGAGGGAAGAGTGTGTCTACGTACCCTCGTAGACAGGAAGCGGAAGCGTCAAGTGACGCGGTTGATGTAGTCGAACTTCTTCGCGATTCAACCGATCAAGCACCGAACGTACGGCACCTCCGCGTTCAGTACACGTTCAGCTTGATGACGTCCCACGAGCTCTTGATCCAGTTGAGCTTCACGGGAGAGTTTCGTCAGCACGACGGCGTGGTGACGGATATGATGTATTCACCGGCACAGGGCTTCTCCTAAGCACTGCAACGGTATGACCGAGGTGTGTTTCTGTGGAGGGGGGCACCGCACACGGCTAGAACAATTCAACTTGTGTGTCCTAGGGTGCCCCTGCCCCCGTATATAAAGGAGCAAGGGAGAGGCCGGCCCTAGAGGGGGCGCGCCAAGTGTGGGGAGTCCTACTAGGACTCCCAAGTCCTAGTAGGATTCCCCTTTCCTTTCCGGAATAGGAGAGAAGGAAAGAGGGGGAGAGGGAGAAGGAAAAGGGGGGTGCAGCACCCCTTGTCCAATTCGGACCAGAAGGGGGGCACGCGCCTCCTTCCTTTTGGCCTCTCTCTTCTATTCCCGTAACTCCCCAGTACTCCGAAAATACCCGAATCACTCGGAACCTTTCCGATGTCCGAATATAGTCGTCCAATATATCGATTTTTACGTCTCGACCATTTCGAGACTCCTCGTCATGTCCCCGGTCTCATCCGGGACTCTGAACTCCTTCGGTACATCAAAACTCATAAACTCATAATACCCATCGTCATCAAACGTTAAGCGTGCGGACCCTACGGGTTCGAGAACAATGTAGACATGACCGAGACTCATCTCCGGTCAATAACCAATAGCGGAACCTGGATGCTCATATTGGCTCCTACATATTCTACGAAGATCTTTATCGGTCAAACCGCATAACAACATACGTTGTTCCCTTTGTCATCGGTATGTTACTTGCCCGAGATTCGATCGTCGGTATCTCAATACCTAGTTCAATCTCGTTACCGGCAAGTCTCTTTACTCGTTCTGTAATACATCATCCTGCAACTAACTCATTAGCTGCAATGCTTGCAAGGCTTATAGTGATGTGCATTACCGAGTGGGCCCAGAGATACCTCTCCGACAATCGGAGTGACAAATCCTAATCTCGAAATACGCCAACCCAACAAGTACCTTCGGAGACACCTGTAGAGTACCTTTATAATCACCCAGTTACGTTGTGACGTTTGGTAGCACACAAAGTGTTCCTCCGGTAGTCGGGAGTTGCATAATCTCATAGTCATAGGAACATGTATAAGTCATGAAGAAAGCAATAGCAGTAAAACTTAAACGATCATAGTGCTAAGCTAACGGATGGGTCTTGTCCATCACATCATTCTCCTAATGATGTGATCCCGTTGATCAAATGACAACTCATGTCTATGGCTAGGAAACATAACCATCTTTGATCAATGAGCTAGTCTAGTAGAGGCATACTAGGGACACTCTGTTTTGTCTATGTATTCACACATGTACTAAGTTTCCGGTTAATACAATTCTAGCATGAATAATAAACATTTATCATGATATAAGGAAATAAATAATAAATTTATTATTGCCTCTAGGGCATATTTCCTTCAGTCTCCCACTTGCACTAGAGTCAATAATCTAGCTCACATCGCCATGTGATTTAATACCGATAGTTCACATCGTTATGTGAATAAAACCCATAGTTCACATCACCATGTGACCAACACCCAAAGGGTTTACTAGAGTCAATAATCTAGTTCACATCGCTATGTGATTAATACCCAAGAGTAATAAGGTGTGATCATGTTTTGCTTGTGAGAGAAGTTTAGTCAACGGGTCTGTCACATTCAGATCCGTATGTATTTCGCAAATTTCTATGTCTACAATGCTCTGCATAGAGCTACTCTAGCTAATTGCTCCCACTTTCAATATGCATCCAGATTGATACTTAGAGTCATCTGGATTTAGTGTCAAAGCTTGCATCGGCGTAACCCTTTACGACGAACTCTTTATCACCTCCATAATCGAGAAACATTTCCTTAGTCATCCAGTTACTAAGGATAATTTTGACCGCTGTACAGTGATCTACTCCTGGATCACTATTGTACCCCCTTGACAAACTCATGGCAAGGTACACAACATGTTTAGTACACAGCATGGCATACTTTATAGAACCTATGGCTGAGGCATAGGGAATGACTTTCATTCTCTCTATATTTTTCTGCCGTGGTCTGGCTTTGAGTCTTACTCAACTTCACACCTTACAAGTCAGGCAAGAACTCCTTCTTTGACTGATCCATTTTGAACTACTTCAAAATCTTATCAAGATATGTACTCATCGAAAGTCTTATCAAGCGTCTTGATCTATCTCTATAGATCTTCATGCCCAATATGTAAGCGGCTTCACCAAGGTCTTTCTTTGAAAAACTCCTTTCAAACACTCCTTTATGCTTTCCAGAAAATTCTACATCATTTCCGATCGACAATATGTCATTCACATATACTTATCAGAAAGGTTGTAGTGCTCCCACTCACTTCTTGTAAATACAGGCTTCACCGCAAGTCTGTATAAATCTCTATGCTTTGATCAACTTACCAAAGCATATATTCCAACTCCGAGATGCTTGCACCAGTCCATAGAAGGATCGCTGGAGCTTGCACATTTTGTTAGCACTTTTAGGATTGACAAAACCTTCTGGTTGCATCATATACAATTCTTCTTTAATAAATCCATTAAAGAACGCAGTTTCGTTATCCATTTGCCAGATTTCATAAAATGTGGCAATTGCTAACATGATTCGGACAGACTTAAGCATCGCTACGGGTGAGAAAATCTCATCATAGTCAACACCTTGAACTTGTCGAAAACCTTTCGCAACAAGTCGAGCTTTGTAAACAGTAACATTACCATCAGCGTCAGTCTTCCTCTTGAAGATCCATTTATTTTCGATGGCCTGCCGATCATCGGGCAAGTCAACCAAAGTCCACACTTTGTTCTCATACATGGATCCCATCTCAGATTTCATGGCCTCAAGCCATTTTGCGGAATCTGGGCTCATCATCGCTTCCTCATAGTTCGTAGGTTCATCATGGTCCAGTAACATGACTTCCAGAACCGGGTTGCCGTACCACTCTGGTGCGGAACGTACTCTGGTTGATCTACAAAGTTTAGCAGTAACTTGATTCGAAGTTTCATGATCATCATCATTAGCTTCCTCACTAATTGGTGTAGGAATCACTGGAACCAGTTTCTGTGATGTACTACTATCCAATTCAGGAGAAGGTACAATTACCTCACCAAGTTCCACTTTCCTCCCACTCACTTCTTTCGAGAGAAACTCCTTCTCTAGAAAGGATCCACTCTTAGCAACAAAGACCTTGCCTTCGGATCTGTGATAGAAGGTGTACCCAACAGTTTCTTCTGGGTATCCTATGAAGATTTACTTCTCCGATTTGGGTTCGAGCTTATCATGTTGAAACTTTTTCACATAAGCATCGCAGTCCCAAACTTAAAGAAATGACAGCTTAGGTTTCTCATCAAACCATAGTTCATACGGTGTCATCTCCACGGATTTAGATGGTGCCCTATTTAACGTGAATGTAGCTGTCTCTAATGCATAACCCCAAAAGCGATAGTGGTAGATCGGTAAGAGACATCATCGATCACACCATATCTAATAAAGTACGGTTACGACGTTCGGACACACCATTACGCTGTGGTGTTCCGGGTGGCGTGAGTTGTGAAACTATTCCACATTGTTTCAAATGAAGACCAAACTCGTAACTCAAATATTCTCCTCCACGATCAGATCGTAGAAACTTTATTTTCTTGTTACGATGATTCTCTACTTCACTCTGAAATTCTTTGAACTTTTCAAATATTTCAGACTTGTGCTTCATTAAGTAGATATACCCATATCTGCTCAAATCATCAGTGAAGGTCAGAAAATAACGATACCCGCCGCGAGCTTCAACACTCATTGGCCCACATACATCAGTATGTATGATTTCCAACAAATCTGTTGCTCGCTCCATAGTTCCGGAGAACGGAGTTTTAGTCATCTTGCCCATGAGGCATGGTTCACAAGCACCAAGTGATTCATAATCAAGTGATTCCAAAAGTCCATCACTATGGAGTTTCTTCATGCGTTTTACACCAATATGACCTAAACGGCCGTGCCACAAATAAGTTGCACTTATCATTATTAACCTTGCATCTTTTGGCTTCAATTTTATGAATATGCGTATCACATGATCGAGATCCAACAAACCATTTTCATTGGGTGTATGACCATAGAAGGTTTTATTCATGTAAACAGTACAACAATTATTCTCTAACTTACATGAATAACCGTATTGCAATAAACATGATCAAATCATATTCATGTTCAACACAAACACTAAATAACACTTATTTAGGTTCAACACTAATCCCGAAAGTATAGGGAGTGTGCGATGATGATCATATCAATCTTGGAACTACTTCCAATACACATCGTCACTTCATCCTTTAACTAGTTTCTGTTCATTATACAACTCCCATTTCGAGTTACTACTCTTTAGCAAATAAACCAGTATCAAATACCGAGGGGTTGCTATGAACACTAGTAAAATACACATCAATAATCTGTATATCAAATATACCTTTGTTCACTTTGCCATCCTTCTTATCCGCCAAGTATCTAGGGCAGTTCCACTTCCAGTGACCATTTCCTTTGCAGTAGAAGCACTTAGTTTCAGGCTTGAGTTTAGCTTTGGATTTCTTCATGGGAGTGACAACTTGCTTGTCATTCTTCTTGAAGTTCCCCTTCTATCCCTTTGCCCTTTACTTGAAACAAGTGGTCTTGTTAACCATCAACACTTGATGCTCTTTCTTGATTTCTACCTTTGCTGATTTCAGCATCGCGAAGAGCTCGGGAATTACTTTCGTCATCCCTTGCATATTATAGTTCATCACGAAGTTCTACTAACTTTGGTGATAGTGACTAGAGAATTTTGTCAATTACTATCTTATCTGGAAGATTAACTCCCACTTGATTCAAGCAATTGCAGTACCCAGACAATCTGAGCACATGCTCACTGGTTGAGCTATTCTCCTCCATCTTGTAGGCAAAGTACTGTCAGAGGTCTCATACCTCTCGACACGGGCATGAGTATGAAATACTAATTTCAACTCTTGGAACATCTTATATGCTCCGTGGCGTTCAAAACGTTTTTTGAAGTCCCGGTTCTAAGACGTAAAGCATGGTGCACTTAAACTATCAAGTAGTCATCATACCGAGCTTTTGTCTAAACGTTCATAACGTCTGCATCAGCTCCTGCAATAGGTCTGTCACCTAGCGGTGCATCAAGGACATAATTCTTCTGTGCAGCAATGAGGATAATCCTCAGATCACGGAACAATTCCGCATCATTGCTACTAACATCTTTCAACTTAGTTTTCTCTAGGAACATATAAAAAATAAACGGGGAGCAACATCGCGAGCTATTGACCTACAACATAGATATGCTAATACTACCAGGACTAAGTTCATGATAAATTAAAGTTCAATTTAATCATATTACTTAAAGAACTCCCACTTAGATAGACATCCCTCCGGTCATCTAAATGATCACGTGATCCAAATCAACTAAACCATGTCCGATCATCACGTGAGATGGAGTAGTTTCAATGGTGAACATCTTATGTTGATCATATCTACTATATGATTCACGCTCGACCTTTCGGTCTCCAGTGTTCCGAGGCCATATCTGCATATGCTAGGCTCGTCAAGTTTAACCCGAGTATTATGCGTGTGCAAAACTGGCTTACACCCGTTGTATTTGAACGTAGAGCTTATCACACCCGATCATCACGTGGTGTCTCGGCACGACGAACTTTCGCAACGGTGCATACTCAGGGAGAACACTTATACCTTGAAATTTAGTAAGGGATCATCTTATAATGCTACCGTCGTTCTAAGCAAAATAAGAAGCATAATAAGATAAACATCACATGTAATCAAAATATGTGACATGATATGGCCATCATCATCTTGTGCTTTTGATCTCCATCCCCAAAGCACCGTCATGATCACCTTCGTCACCGGCGCGACACCTTGATCTCCATCGTAGAATCGTTGTCGTCTCGCCAACTATTGCTTCTACGACTATCGCTACCGGTTAGTGATAAAGTAAAGCAATTACATGGCGATTGCATTTCATACAATAAAGCGACAACCATATGGCTCCTGCCAGTTGCCGATAACTTTACAAAACATGATCATCTCATACAAAACCGTATATCTCATCATGTCTTGACCATATCACATCACAACATGCCCTGCAAAAACAAGTTAGACGTCCTCTACTTTGTTGTTGCAAGTTTTACATGGTTGCTATGGGCTTAGCAAGAACCGTTCTTACCTACGCATACAAAACCACAACGATGTTTCGTCAAGTATGTGCTGTTTTAACCTTCACAAGGACCGGACGTAGCCACACTTGATTCAGCTAAAGTGAGAGAGACAGACACCCGCCAGTCACCTTTAAGCAACGAGTGCTCGTAACGGTGAAACCAGTCTCGCGTAAGCGTACGCGTAATGTCGATCCGGACCGCTTCATCTCACAATACCGCCGAAGCAAAATATGACATGGTGGTAAGCAGTATGACTAGTATCGCCCACAACTCATTGTGTTCTACTCGTGCATATCATCTACGCATAGACCTGGCTCATGATGCCACTGATGGGGAACGTAGTATTTTAAAAATTTCCTACGATCACGTAATATCTATCTACCAGATGCATAGCAACGAGAGGGAAGAGTGTGTCTACGTACCCTCGTAGACCGGAAGCGGAAGCGTCAAGTGACGCGGTTGATGTAGTCGAACTTCTTCGCGATTCAACCGATCAAGCACCGAACGTACGGCACCTCCGCGTTCAGTACACGTTCAGCTTGATGACGTCCCACGAGCTCTTGATCCAGTTGAGCTTCACGGGAGAGTTTCGTCAGCACGACGGCGTGGTGACGGATATGATGTATTCACCGGCACAGGGCTTCTCCTAAGCACTGCAACGGTATGACCGAGGTGTGTTTCTGTGGAGGGGGGCATCACACACGGCTGGAACAATTCAACTTGTGTGTCCTAGGGTGCCCCCTGCCCCCGTATATAAAGGAGCAAGGGAGAGGCCGGCCCTAGAGGGGGCGCGCCAAGTGTGGGGAGTCCTACTAGGACTCCCAAGTCCTAGTAGGATTCCCCTTTCCTTTCCGGAATAGGAGAGATGGAAAGAGGGGGAGAGGGAGAAGGAAAAGGGGGCTGCACCCCTTGTCCAATTCGGACCAGAAGGGGGGCACGCGCCTCCTTCCTTTTGGCCTCTCTCTTCTATTCCCGTAACTCCCCGGTACTCCGAAAATACCCGAATCACTCGGAACCTTTCCGATGTCCGAATATAGTCATCCAATATATCGATTTTTACGTCTCGACCATTTCGAGACTCCTCGTCATGTCCCCGGTCTCATCCGGGACTCCGAACTCCTTCGGTACATAAAAACTCATAAACTCATAATACCGATCGTCATCAAACGTTAAGCGTGCGGACCCTACGGGTTCGAGAACTATGTAGACATGACCGAGACTCATCTCCGGTCAATAACCAATAGCGGAACCTGGATGCTCATATTGGCTCCTACATATTCTACGAAGATCTTTATCGGTCAAACCGCATAACAACATACGTTGTTCCCTTTGTCATCGGTATGTTACTTGCCCGAGATTCGATCGTCGGTATCTCAATACCTAGTTCAATCTTGTTACCGGCAAGTCTCTTTACTCGTTCCGTAATACATCATCCTGCAACTAACTCATTAGCTGCAATGCTTGCAAGGCTTATAGTGATGTGCATTACCGAGTGGGCCCAGAGATACCTCTCCGACAATCGGAGTGACAAATCCTAATCTCGAAATACGCCAACCCAACAAGTACCTTCGGAGACACCTGTAGAGTACCTTTATAATCACCCAGTTACGTTGTGACGTTTGGTAGCACACAAAGTGTTCCTCCGGTATTCGGGAGTTGCATAATCTCATAGTCATAGGAACATGTATAAGTCATGAAGAAAGCAATAGCAGTAAAACTTAAATGATCATAGTGCTAAGCTAACGGATGGGTCTTGTCCATCACATCATTCTCCTAATGATGTGATCCCGTTGATCAAATGACAACTCATGTCTATGGCTAGGAAACATAACCATCTTTGATCAATGAGCTAGTCTAGTAGAGGCATACTAGGGACACTCTGTTTTGTCTATGTATTCACACATGTACTAAGTTTCCGGTTAATACAATTCTAGCATGAATAATAAACATTTATCATGATATAAGGAAATAAATAATAAATTTATTATTGCCTCTAGGGCATATTTCCTTCAGAAACCCACTAGTATGAGTAGGAGTTGTTTGAGCCATGTTGTGCCTACTCATTCATGCTTTCTGGTTATGCCTGCTATTGCTTAGAGTTGTGTCAGGT
Source organism: Secale cereale (assembly GCA_902687465.1). Classification (NCBI taxonomy): domain Eukaryota; kingdom Viridiplantae; phylum Streptophyta; class Magnoliopsida; order Poales; family Poaceae; genus Secale; species Secale cereale. The sequence continues at coordinate 795,911,609 of LR738711.1, forward strand.
CTGATTCATCGGGGATGAATTGGAATGAGATGAACATGTCCTACTGTGTGTGAGCTAAGTGTGTAAACACGATTTGGTAAAGGTAGCGATGAGAGGCCATGTAGGAGTACATGGTGGGTTGTCTCATTGAAACCGTCCTCAAGAACTGAGTTCTGTGTTGGTTGATCCATGAAACAGCTACTACCACACATTGGGCCCTGAAATATGACCCCGCTCGACTTATTGACTGCCCTTGTTCTCTGTCCACGAGTTGCAACTAGTTTCTGGTGTTTGTAGTTTACTGGAGGTCGTGCGCAGTGCTGACCCTCGGGGTGGACTGTGACACGGCAGGTACGTGGCACGGTGTACCGGTCGCCCGTTTGGTGACGCGGGAACCCTGTACACATCGTTTGGGGCCGTGAGCGACACCCCGGCCGGATCTCCCCACGGATGGAACCCAAATAGGCGATAAACCTGGACGAGAGACTTGAGTGGTTGGTTAGGTCGTGGTCTACACCCACGTCGGCTTTCGCTTGAAGTCTGCCGAGCACATGTCGTGTGCAGACGCTAAGTGGTGGAAACATGTGTGAAGAAGTACACCCCTGCAGGGTTATATATAATCTATTCGAATAGCCGTGTCCGCGGAAATGGACTTCAGAGTTGCCTATAACATTTCATAGACAAGTGAAAGTGGATACTCTAAAACGCGCAAGATAAGCGTGAGTGCTATGGATGGCCTTCTCGTAGGGAGACGGGTTTCCATAGTGGTGTATTGATTGGTGAATATGTGGACTCGTGTGCGCCACCTCAAAGAGTTACTTGCAGTCGTAGTTCAGAATAGCCACCGAGTCAAAGCTGGCTTGCTGCAGTCAAACTCCACCACCCCCTTTGTTGATACTGATGCATATGTTGCTAGTTCTGATGTAAGTCTTGCTGAGTACCTTTGTACTCACATTTGCTTAATTTATGTTTTGCAGAGAGACTTCAGTCTCGCTAGTGGTTCCGCATGGACTTCGACGTTTAGCTTGTTACCTCAGCTACGATCTTGTACCCTTGGGAGGGTCTTGTAGATAGTCAGGCTTCTTAGTCTTTTTCATTTGTAGATGTCTGTACTCAGACATGTAATGCTTCCGTTGCCTGTATGCTCTGTATGTTGGGTCATGTGACCTCTGTTTGTAATAAATGCTATGATGGCTCTTCTGGGCCTTATCTATATAAGTTGTTGAGTTATGTTGTGATGCCATGTTGTACATCACATACTTGCATGTTATGCGTATGTGTAATGTGTATTGCTATGTGTGGGATCCGACACCTAGTTGTTTACCTTTGGTAGCCTATCTTACAGGGAAATGTCTCCTGGTGCTTCCACTGAGCCTTGGTAGCTTGCTACTGCTCCGGAACACTTAGGCTGGCCGGCATGTGTCCTTTTTCGTTCCTGTGTCTGTCCCTTAGGGGAAATGTCACGTGTTGTTCCTTTAAGTCCTTGTAGCTTGCTACGACTTGGGTTCATACGTTGATGACCGACACGTTCGTTGCTGGGTCATGTATGCCTGTCTCTGTAATTTAGTGCCACTTCTGGTTTATAACTAGTCATGTCGGCCCGGGTTCTCTGTCATATGGATGCTAGCGACACTATCATATACGTGTGCCAAAATGCGCAAACGGTCCCGGGCCAGGTAAGGTGGCACCCGTGGGGATACCGTGCGTGAGGCCGCAAACTGATATGATGTGTTACAGGCTAGACCTGTGTGACTTAGGATCGGGGTCCTGATAGCTTTGGTATCAGAGCCTGACTGCCTGTAGGATTAGCAAGCCAAACTGGTCGAAGTCGTGTCTAGAAACTCTTTAGTTATATTAAGGGAATTGTTTGTGGAAGGGAACGTAAGGCTCTTTTTACTCCTTTACCCTATGACCTTCTGATCTGAGTCACCTTCTTCTTTCTACGGGGATTAAGAACTAGGATTCTCATTCTATTTATCAGGATCACGTTATTGTGGATTCAACTCTCAGTTCAGTTTATTTTTCCTCTGTGTGTTCAATTGTTGATCTCAGAACCTTGACATTATGATGTTGAGTGGTTATGCTATCCTTTTGTCTGATCTCAAAAGTATTTTCGAGCATTTGCAGCCGTTATGCTATCCGAGTCATCCCAGGTTTCTAAATAGTCTGATGCATTTGCAAACCTTTCCTCCCTATTTCCGATGTCCTTTTAGGCCAGATTAATCACACTAGTCAGTGTGTTGAGGTACTCTGTTACCTCGACATATATGTTGGAGTTATTATTATGACCCTAGCTGTCTTAGAGGATCAACCAGTAATCCAGCAATGTTTTATATTCCAGTGTGGTGATTTTGGCCATCATTCTCGAAAGCATCCCTTGATGCTATTTAGTTGGTAGGTATTCTATTCTTGGGTTCTTGAACCCGAGCTTCACCCTACTTACTTCATGTTGATAGCATTTGCTCGTTCCTTTAGGATATTAGTAACCTTGTGATAGTCCTCGAGGTCCCTGGTTATCGTTCTTCCAAATACCATGAACCATCCTTGGCAGAAGTTCTTCTGAACCAAAAGATCACGACCCGAGTGCTCTTGAGTAGTACTCCATTCATATTGTGACTCTGCCAATTCTACTTTCTGCATGGGTTATCCGGAAGAAATATGTTGAACTCGTTCGACATGTTAATCTATGCGTCCACAACTCAGAAGTTATATGTTCTTTGAGTTGTCCCTTTTCAGCTGCTTTATGACCTTCGTCTATCAGTTGATAGTCAGGAGTAGTCGTGCACTTGTGTTCATCGATGCCTTTTACTCTTGTGGTCCGTCAAGCCATTCTATTCTGGAATGACTAGGAGAAACAAACTCCAGCACCTTATCCATATCCAGGATTGGGTCAAAGAAGTTGTACTTCGCAGATAAAGAGCGCTAATCCAGCTTCTAAACTGTTCTATTCTGGAGTATTACCATCTTTATGTCAAGAATGTCATGAGAATTGCACCACCTCCTATGAACTTTTGATAAGGTGATACTTCTCGCCATTATCGTTCATTCCTCGGTCTCCGTGTTATTATAACCGGAATGCTGACAAGTGAATTGTGATGTGTGAAATCAATACCCCTAGCAATCTCGTTGCTTGGCGGTTAAAGGACAACAATTTCATTCTTAGTGTGTTAGTTACTAATTACCATTCTAAGACTGATTGTGCTACCTAGTCCACTTTTCTGGTGCACTCTTTGATTGATGAGTTAGGATTCTGTTAAATCCTTGCTCATTTGATTATATCATCTTGCCTTGAAGAGCAAGATTGTTCCCGAGCTTAGTAACATAGCGGTGGTTCGTGATTTTCCGAATATCTTCTCGGAAGTATTACAGGTTGTCACCTAACCGCTATGTTGAGTTCGTGATCAAGTTGGTTTCTTATAAACCACCACTTCTCCAAGAATCTGTGTTGGGTACCCCGAACTAGTTGGTTAAGCTAAACAACAACTTGGAGAGTTGGAAGATAAAAGCTTAACCCACATAGCTCACTCCAGAGGGATATCTTGTGTGTGTATTGAAGATAGATGATATCTTCTCCAATTGATCCCCGTGATCATTTGTGGATTTATTATCTTGTCCAAAACTTTGATTTGAGTGTGGGCTATCCTCGAATCAAATCAGAACCAACGATATTCGTAACGTTGTCTTACTCGTGATTGATCCCTCGAGCATACACCATTACATCTATTGGTCTGACTAATACTAACACTTGTTCACATAATTATGGAATTCCATCTCCATGGAAACCTGGATGAATTGTTGTTGAGCCCATCAGCAATATTGTTATCTTCTCCATGATCTATGTTGAACATCCAGTTAGTATTGGAAACTTTTATAAGCATTATCTTCATGACCCGTTCGTGAAGCATATGTACGGAAGAAAGAAGTGACTTCCTCTAATTCATGAGCATTTGATGCAAGTTGCCGCCGTGAATTCGAGAAAGCATGTTTCTACCTCCTCTGGAGTCATCTCAAGTCAGTCATGCATACGTGCGAAGTATTCTATGGTCTGATAGACTGATCATCTTCATTCTGTATGTATCCCTAGCACACCAAGCCACTGATTGATTTGTTCAAAGAAAAGAAGTTCAAATGCTATTCCCGAAGAGCCCGGACGGACATGCACAAGACTTCGTTATCTCCAATGATGATTCCCAATCTGAACTTGATAGTATTTTATTATAAGACTACTATGTGGTCACGTTTGTCTGGGACAACGTGTTCACAGGTTTTGTAGCAGAACCAGCTCATGTTTTGGAGCTGCTATCGTAGTTCATTCCTGAGAATCTCGCAACGCCGTCTCGTCGAATTGTGTTGCAAACATTCATTCCTTCTAGACTCGATGAGTCTGGAATATCCTGACACCAACCAGAACTGAATCTCAGGCAGATATGATGGTTGGAGCATTTTCCAAGAACTATGATATTGGTCTCTCGATAACCGGTAAAGTGGATGTCGTGGCCAACACACCCAGCCGGAAGACCTATTGTTGTAGAATCTTGATTGAAGAAGCTGGCCACCTCCCCATAAGGATTTCGTAGGATTTACTCCCTAGTTGTTCCTTATGGATTTTTGTGCTCCTGAAGTCCGACCTTTTATTTGACGTTCTAGGTACCAAACCATTATGATAAACGGGTTGTGCTAGCACATCAAGGAGAACATTAGAAGCGGAGTGCTAAATGTCTCTCGGTCGATCACCCAGATTTTGCCCCTTTGCTCCGCTAAGGTGAAATCTAGGAAAGTGTTGTCTTCCCTTGCATCTGCATCATCCATCATTATTCATCATGGTAGTATGTGATGTTGCCAGGATCCTTGACACGGATATTGGTAAAACCTTGATGAATATGGGAATGCTCAAGTTCTTGAGAGCACGCACAAACACTAGGTGTTATCACCGGCACTAACCGGGATTGCTTCCAGTGCTCTTGGTTATGCTATAACCCCTCAAGAGTAGATTTACTCTCTACTGTTGGGTTTCCTCCCAGTTACTAGAATCATTCCCAGCATTTGCATTTTGTTCCCAGCTTGCACCACCATCATGCAAATTTTCCATGAATTGCCCTTCTCAGCAACTGTTGTTCGGGATTATCTTCAAAAGTGGTCCTACCATAGGTTCCATCCATTTCTGGTGATAAGCAAAATCAACCTTGGCATTGTCTTTTACAAGGTAGTCCACATCATCCATTCTGGCCGAGAATGTCATTCCTTCGGACTCCGTCAAACGATTGATTGTGTTTGCCTTAGGCTGGTATAGAGAGTTCCAATGATCTCTATATCAAAAGTAATTCTTTTTGCCACTTAAGGGAATAACTCTACGAGTCATATTCTTTAAGGTGCCCCGTCTGGTGGTATCGATCACCATCTTCTTAGGTGTGGAATTATTGCCATTAGGTGAACCTACATCGTTTGTTTCACTCCATTCCCCTGGAGGTGTACCCCGTGTCTCAGCTCAAGAGATGTTTCAACGTCTCACTCCATAAGTTGATCTTGAATTGCTCGATCTTTCGGAAGATCAATTTTGTAGAGTTTCTCTCATCGTCACCGTTTGGACAATGATCTCGAAATCAAGGATGCCAAGAATTACATGATGCAATGAATCAACAATTTCGAGGAGGGAAACTGGATCGAGAAGATTGTGTTAGTTAGTGTCCCCTCTGATTTCGTACCCTACGCTTGAATCTCGGGACAAGATTCTTGTTTAGTGGGGGTGAGTTGTCACAGCCCTAGACCATCCCTTGCCTGCCTTGCTTGGTCCTTAGGTGCATCATGTTTATTTTCAAAGGAAACCTGAAATGGGGATGCTCAAACCCTAGCACTAAATGAATTAACTAGGGTCAAATTAAAATCCTTTTCAATAAACCCAAAATGCCCTTGGGAAAAGTTCATCATTTTTGGATTGATTAAAAACCTCTGCCAAAAATGTTGCACATATTTCTAGGACCATTCTGGATTTTTGGATTAAATCCTATCTTAGTTGCATTTGGGCATTTAAATTTTATATATTATCTTAAATGCTCAAATAATCCTAAACTGAAATGTTCCATGTTAGTTATATGCTAAACAGTGGGCATGAGCAGTTTGGTGATTTTTGAAAGTGCCTAAGCATTTTTAGAAAAAGCCACAAAGTTACAAAAGAAATAGATAATAGAAAACAGATGGAATTAAAAGAAAGAGAGAGACTTACCTGGGCTAACTAACCTGTGCAGCCCAGCACTGTTGGCCCAGCCACTTCTGGGGGCCCAGCCCAGCACCGCCTCCTTCAACCTCGTGCCAGAAGGCATGAGGGCGTGTGGCCGGCGCGCGCGCGCGGCCGTGCCTCCACGCAGCTGCCTGCCTGGCCTCCCCTCGCCAGCGCGACGCCGCCAAGGACACGCCGCAAGAGCCTGGAACCTCCCCCTGACCTCTCACTCGCCCCTTCCTCCCTCCCTCGTCTCTCCAGGGCCATGGCCGACGCGCCCGTGGGCGCACCGACGGCCGTAGCCGCAGCCACCGCCTCCCCCTCGTCCCCTCGACGTGTCCACGAGCTCCGCCACGGACCCGTGAGTCTACACGCCCACGCACGCAAGCTCGGGAGCCTCCTAGCGTCTTCCCCGACCTCGTCTTCAAGCCTCGGCCGACGAGATCCCCTCCGCCGCCCTGCTCTGCTCCGAGCCTCCCTCGAGCCCACGTCGTCGCCTCTACACTCACCGTGAGCCCCCGAGCAGTTTCCCTCTCTTCCCCGACCTCCCCGCGCTCTCTAGCCATGGCCCCACCTCCGGCCGGAGCTGTGGTCCGCCGGCCATGTCGCCGCCGTAGTCACAGTTGCTGCCCCACGCGTCCAAGCACACCGGCGTGCTCAGCGTTCCTCCAGGAGCCCGTAGCCACTTCTTTTCTTCCTCCCGAGCCCCCTAGCGCCGCGCCCGCGCAAGCCCGACCGCTGCCGCCGCTGGACCTCGTCGCCGGCCACCTTCCGGCCACCCCAGCCCCCTTCCGATGGCACAAATGGATGCGGGCGAGTCCCAGCTCCACGTAGATGCCCTCCGCCGGCCATTTGGTCGCCGGAGGAGGATTTCCGACGCCCTCCGCCGTGCCCAGCCTCGCCGGCGGCTAGCCGCCAGCGCTTTTGACCTTTTGACCGGCGGGCTTGGCCTCTTTGACCCGAGGTTTGACCCCCCCCCCAGGGTCTATGACATGTGGGGTCCCGCCCTGTTAATTAACCTGGTTTAGGTAAACTATTAGGTTAGTTAGTGAGTCACTGACACGTGGGGCCAGCTCCTGTTAAACTAGTTTAGTTTAAAAACTAAACTTAATTAAGCCTGAGAGACTGACATGTGGGCCACCCCCCCCCCCCGACACTTTAGTTAGGATTAATTTAACACTAATAGTCTCTGTTAATTTCGCCTAGTCACTGACCAGTGGGCCCCAGCGTCAGGTTTGACCTGGGCTGACGCTGTTGACCCGATGACGTCATCCTGACGTCATGCTGACGCAGTAACTGTTTTCTAGATTTTTAATAAATCAGAAATGATTTATTTATTTCAGAAAATAGCCAAAACTTATAAAAATCATATAAAATCAACCATAGCTCAGATGAAAATAATGTATATATGAAAAATGATCAGAAAAATCCAAGGAATCTGTTTATGGCATTTTCATGCATGTTTGAACAAGCTAAGCCTGCTGATCAGGTCAAATCAATTAAATGACAATTAAATAATCACATATGGAGTTTGAATTTGAATCTTGGGTTCAAACCAACTTCATTTAATTGTGTTGCTAGTTACATTAGCTCAATCAACAGCATATTGCCATGTCATGATCATGCATCATATTGTTGCATTGCATTGATTGTGTTCTTTCTCTGTTTGTCGGTTTTGTCCCCTCTCAGTAGACGACGTTCCGACGATGAGTTCGATGACACCGATGAAGACTCATTGCTATCTTCAGAAGTGCCAGGCAAGAAAAACCCCATTGAGCATTCCGATACAATCCCACTCTCTCGTTCTTGCTCTCTTTTACTGCATTAGGACAACAACGCTTCAACTGTTACTTGCTACGGTAGTTGAACCCCTTTCCACTGCATGACCCGTCATTGCCACAGTAAATAGTTGAAACCCACTAGTGTGAGTAGGAGTTGTTTGAGCCATGTTGTGCCTACTCATTCATGCTTTCTGGTTATGCCTGCTATTGCTTAGAGTTGTGTCAGGTCTGATTCATCGGGGATGAATTGGAATGAGATGAACATGTCCTACTGTATGTGAGCTAAGTGTGTAAACACGATTTGGTAAAGGTAGCGATGAGAGGCCATGTAGGAGTACATGGTGGGTTGTCTCATTGAAACCGTCCTCAGGAACTGAGTTCTGTGTTGGTTGATCCATGAAACAGCTACTACCACACATTGGCCCTGAAATATGACCCCGCTCGACTTATTGACTGCCCTTGTTCTCTGTCCAGGAGTTGCAACTAGTTTCTCGTGTTTGTAGTTTACTGGAGGTCGTGCGCAGTGCTGACCCTCGGGGTGGACTATGACACGGCAGGTATGTGGCACGGTGTACCGGTTGCCCGTTTGGTGACGCGGGAACCCTGTACACATCGTTTGGGGCCGTGAGCGACACCCCGGCCGGATCTCCCCACGGATGGAACCCAAATAGGCGATAAACCTGGACGAGAGACTTGAGTGGTTGGTTAGGTCGTGGTCTACACCCACGTCGGCTTTCGCTTGAAGTCTGCCGAGCACATGTCGTGTGCAGACGCTAAGTGGTGGAAACATGTGTGAAGAAGTACACCCCTGCAGGGTTATATATAATCTATTCGAATAGCCGTGTCCGCGGAAATGGACTTCTGGGTTGCCTATAACATTTCATAGACAAGTGAAAGTGGATACTCTAAAACGCGCACGATAAGCATGAGTGCTATGGATGGCCTTCTCGTAGGGAGACGGGAGCGGATCCATAGTGGTGTATTGATTGGTGAATATGTGGACTCGTGTGCGCCACCTCAAAGAGTTACTTGCAGTCGTAGTTCAGAATAGCCACCGAGTCAAAGCTGGCTTGCTGCAGTCAAACTCCACCACCCCCTTTGTTGATACTGATGCATATGTAGCTAGTTCTGATGTAAGTCTTGCTGAGTACCTTTGTACTCACGTTTGCTTAATTTATGTTTTGCAGAGAGACTTCAGACTCGCTAGTGGTTCCGCATGGACTTCGACGTTTAGCTTGTTACCTCAGCTACGATCTTGTACCCTTGGGAGGGTCTTGTAGATAGTCAGGCTTCTTAGTCTTTTTCACTTGTAGATGTCTGTACTCAGACATGTAATGCTTCTGTTGCCGGTATGCTCTGTATGTTGGGTCATGTGACCTCTGTTTGTAATAAATGCTATGATGGCTCTTCTGGGCCTTATCTATATAAGTTGTTGAGTTATGTTGTGATGCCATGTTGTATAGCACATACTTGCATGTTATGCGTACGTGTAATGTGTATTGCTATGTGTGGGATCCGACACCTAGTTGTTTACCTTTGGTAGCCTATCTTATAGGGAAATGTCTCCTGGTGCTTCCACTGAGCCTTGGTAGCTTGCTACTGCTCCGGAACACTTAGGCTGGCCGGCATGTGTCCTTCTTCGTTCCTGTGTCTGTCCCTTAGGGGAAATGTCATGCGTTGTTCCTTTAAGTCCTTGTAGCTTGCTACGACTTGGGTTCATACGTTGATGACCGACACGTTCGTTGCTGGGTCATGTATGCCTGTCTCTGTAATTTAGTGCCACTTCTGGTTTATAACTAGTCATGTCGGCTCGGGTTCTCTGTCATATGGATGCTAGCGACACTATCATATACGTGTGCCAAAATGCGCAAACGGTCCCGGGCCAGGTAAGGTGGCACCCGTGGGGATACCGTGCGTGAGGCCGCAAAGTGATATGATGTGTTACAGGCTAGACCTGTGTGACTTAGGATCGGGGTCCTAACAGAACGATACATCAATGATGCTCACATGAAAGATAAGAATTGAAGAACAAAGAGAGCATCATAAAACATGTGACAAACACATCTAAGTCTAACATACTTCCTATGCATAGGCATCTTATAGGAAAACAAATTACCAAAAATCCAAGACAAGCAAGATCTAGCATATGCAAGGAAGGAGAAAGAAACAATAGCAATCTCAAAATAACGAGAGGTAATTTAGTAACATGAAAATTTCTACAACCATGTTTCCCTCTCTCATAATAATTGTATGTAGGATCATGATCAAATTCAACAAAATAGCTATCACATAACATATACTCAACACAATCCACATGCATGCCAAGTTGACACTCTTCCAAAATAGTGGGAGTAACGTTAACTAAAGTCATGACCCCTCCAAACCCACTCTTGTCAAAAAAAATCATAAGATTGATCATACTCCAAATATGTGGGATCTAAAGTTGACACTCTTCCAAGACCACTTTCAATATTATTGCAAACATTATTATCAATCTCATATTCATCATGGGGTTGAAATAAATTTTCAAGATCGTAAGAAGCATCACCCCAATCATGATCATTGCAACAAGTAGTGGACATAGCAATACTAGCATCCCCAAGCTTAGGGTTTTGCGTATCATTAGCACAATTGACATTAATAGAATTTATAATAACATCATTGCAATCATGACTTTTATTTAACAAGCTATCATGAATCACTTTTTCTTTTAACAATTCCTCACAATTTTCAGATTCATAAATTTCAAGCAAAACCTCATAAAGATAATCTAGTGCACGCAGCTCACTAGCAATAGGTTCAACGTAGTTGGATCTCTTAAAGAGATTAGCAAGTGGATGAGGATCCATACTTTAGCAAGCGAAGATGCAAGCTAATTGGGGGCACATAGCAACACAAGCAAACAGAAAGGCGTACGGTAAACACACGGTAGAAGAAGGGCAAATAAAACGGCAAGGGTGAAGTGGGGGAGAGGAAAAAGATAGGCAAATAAATATAATGCGAAGGATAAGGGTTTGTGATAGGTACTTGGTATAAGACTTTTGCGTAAGCCTCCCCGGCAACGGCGCCAGAAATTGGCTAGTTGACGGTGTGGCAAATCTTGACTTGACTTCGCGTGAGTCTCCCCGGCAACGGCGCCAGAAATTCTTCTTGCTACCTCTTAAGCTTGCGTTGTATTCCCTCGAAGAGGAAAGGGAGATGCAGCGCAGTAGCGTAAGTATTTCCCTTAGTTTTGAGAACCAAGGTATCAATCCAGTAGGAGACCACGCGCGAGTCCCTCGCACCTGCACAAACAAATAAGAACTTCGCAGCCAACGCGATAAGGGGTTGTCAATCCCTTTACGGTCACTTACGAGAGTGAGATCTGATAGAGATGATAATTATATTTTTGGTATTTTTGGTTTAATAAAACAGCAAATAAAAGCAAGAAAAGTAAAGTAGATGTAGATTGATATGTTGAGAATGAGAATAGACCCGGGGGCCATAGTTTTCTCTAGTGGCTTCTCTCATGATAGCGATATTCTACGGCAGGTAAACAAATTACTGTCGAGCAATTGATAGAAAAGCAAATAATTATGAGACTATCTAGGCATGATCATTGTATATAGGCATCACATCCGAGACAAGTAGACCGAAATGATTCTGCATCTACTACTATTACTCCACACATCGACCGCTATCCAGCATGCATCTAGTGTATTGAGTTCATACGAACAGAGTAACGCCTTAAGCAAGATGGCACGATGTAGAGGGATAAACTCAAGAAATATGATGAAAACCCCATCTTTTTATCCTCGATGGCAACAATACAATACGTGCCTTGCTGCCCCTACTGTCACTGGCAAAGGACACCGCAAGATTGAACCCAAAGCGAAGCACTTCTCCCATTGCAAGAACTATAGATCTAGTAGGCCAAACCAAACCAATAATTCGAAGAGAATTGCAAGGATATTATGAGCACACATAAAAAGTTCAGAGAAGAACCAAATATCTTTCATAGATAACCTTGATAATAAACTCACAATTCATCGGATCTCGACAAATACACCGCAAAAGGAGATTACATCGAATAGATCTCCTCGAAGATCGAGGAGAACTTTGTATTGAGATCCACAGAGAGAGAAGAAGCCATCTAGATACTAGCTATGGACCCGAAGGTCTGTGGTAAACTACTCACGGCTCATGGTGAGGGCAATGATGATGATGATGAAGGCCTCCGTGATGGATCCCCCTCCCGGAACAGGCTCCAAGATGGGATTTCCACGGGAACAGAAGCTACGGCGGTGGAATTAGGGTTTTCTCTCTGCGTATGGAGTTTCTGCGGTACATAGGTATATATAGGAAGAAGGAGGGCACCGGGGGGCTTGTGAGCCAGCCTCGAGATAGGGGCGCGCCCTGGGAAGGGGGGCGTGCCCCCCACCCTCGAGGGCTGGCCCTACGTCCCCTGACTTGGTCCCGAAGACTCCCGAGCGTGATTTCCTCCAAAAATATCTCTCGCGAAGGTTTCATTATGTTTGGACTCCGTTTGATATTCCTTTTCTGCAAAACCCTGAAATGGGCCAAAACTGCAATCTGGACTAGGCCTTTGGGTTAGTAGGTCAGTCCCAAAAATGATATAAAAGTGAATGATAAAGCCCATTAAACATCCAAGACTTCATACATAATAGCATGGAACAATCAAAAGTTATAGATACGTTGGAGACGTATCAAGACATAGGGTTGTTACTTCCTCCGAGAAAGGCCTGAACTCGTAGAACACATTGTGTACAACTTCACCATAGCTAGGGCCTTGCCTCCTCATACGTACCCCCTACTCGTATTATCAGACTTAGAACCACGACAGACACCGTCGCTCCCTCCCGTGGTTGACAGTGTTCCCGGTCGCTCCCCATGGCCTAGCACCATTTTCCGATCTCCTTCATTACTGGACAAAATCTCGTGCACTTCGGTGGAACGGATCCGCGACAAATAGGACAATAGATTTTATGTTTGTAGTTGATGCAATGTGTGGCCTAAATAGTCAAATATGATAGGATTTTGTAGTAGTTGTGCGTTTTATTTGTTCCTGTACTGGAGGTTGAAGACGACCCAAGTGGGCTAAATGAGAGGCTAGAAAGGGAGTTTGGCTGGGCCAATTGTCGTTCCAAGCCCATGTGTGTTAGAGATAATGGCCCATATAAATAGCGCTAACAGTTCGTCTTCCCCGCAGCTACTTATCGTCGCCACTATCTCTTCCACATCCACGATTGACACTCTCCCATCTACAAAGGCACATGCAACGAAAGCATTCATTGACTCACATCACCCCTTCCTCGGTTCTTCTGTGGCTAGAACCAACAAAAATGCCATTAACCCGGCCTACTAGTATCAGCCCTGAGGACACCTTTTTCCAGATCGCGTAATCATGTCGTCACGCTCCGCGGGTAAGCATTTCTCCATCCAGTTCGCCTAATCCTTTTGCCGTTGCCCCCATTTGTCCCACCATGATTTCTGGGCCAATTTTGTAGGGAAATCTCCCTTGGCGTGTTAGAATAGCAACTTGTATTACTAGGAGGCCAAAGCCATCATATATAGATGTACACAAGAATGCCAAAAGGCAAGAATACAAAAGGCCAAAGGCCATCATGAATATAACTCTAACACCCCCCCCCCCCCTCAAACTCATGGTGGATCCACAACACTAAGTTTGGAGAGGTGAAATCTATGTTGCACTCTAGTCTGTGCCTTCGTGAAGAAGTCCGCTAGCTGTAACTCGGAAGGCACATACTGAAGAGCAATAACATGATCCTACATAGCAGCGCGCCCATAATAAGCATCAACACCAATATGTTTGGTAAGCTCATGCTTCATGGGGTCCCACGCAATACTGATAGCACATGTACTATCGGACAAGAGGGTGGTAGGTGTAGTAACAGAAACATCAAAATCCTCAAGTAGCCATCGTAACCAAGTCACCTCTGCCGTCAGAAGAGACATAGCTCTCAACTCGGCCTCTGCACTCGAACGAGAAACTGGAATCTGTTTCTTCGTCTTCCAGGCAATGAGAGAACCACCAAGAAAAACACAATAAGCAGAAATTGAACGATGATCCGAAGGATCACTGGCCCACGTAGCATCTGAATAGGCCTGGAGTTGTAATGAGCTGGAACGAGGAAAAAAGAGACGATGAGAGATCGTGCCACGAAGAAGGTGACTATAATGAACTGAAGTGGGAGCGGAAACAAATTGACTGAGAATATGGACAGGATAGGAGATATCCGGACGAGTCCCAGCAAGATAGACAAGATTCCCAACGAGATGACCATAACGCGTCGGATCTGACAAAAGGTCACCATCAGTAGCGCGAAGGTTAACATTGAGCTCCATAGGAGTCTCAGCAATGCGCTCATCACTAAGAGCCGCACGAGCAAGAAGATCTTGGATATACTTTTCTTGAGAAATAGAAAAGCCATCAAAGGTGGAGGAAACCTCAATCCCAAGAAAGTAACAAAGGGGACCAAGATCAGACATAAGAAACTGCTCACTAAGACGAGCCTTGACAAAGGAAATGTACTCAGAATCCTCGCCAGTGATGATCATGTCATCAACATATAGAAGGAGAAGAGTGCAGCCACGAGCAGAAAGGTGGACAAACAGCGCTGGATCATGAGCACTGGGCGAAAAAACAGTTGCTGTGACGACAGAGGCAAAACGCTCAAACCAAGCGCGGGGGGCTTGCTTAAGGCCATAAATAGAACGACGAAGATGGCAAACCATGCCATCAGGAACTGAATACCCAGGTGGTGGCTGCATATATACTTCCTCACACAACTCACCATTAAGAAATGCATTCTTAACATCAAGCTGAGACACAGACCAATGGCGAACAGAGGCCACAACGAGAAGCGTGCAGACAGTGGTCATATGGGACATAGGAGCAAAAGTCTCATCGTAATCACGACCATGCTCCTGCTGAAAGCCACGAGCCACAAGACGAGCTTTATAATGCTCAAGAGAACCATCGGAGCGAGTCTTAATCTTATAGACCCACTTACAAGTGATGGGACGAACATGGGGTGGAAGAGAAACTAGGTCCCATGTGCCGGTGCGCTCAAGGGCAGCAATCTCCTCTGCCATCGCAAACTGCCATTCAGGATGAACAATAGCATCTCGATAAGAAGTCGGCTCAAGAATGGTCGAAAGACCATAGCGAGAAGGAGAATACCGGTCAGGGGGCAGACAAGGCCGGGAGCGAAGACCATAAGTCGATTGAGAGGAGGAAGATGACACACTAGAAGAAGAGGGCGCATCGGTAGACTCATCCACAACACGTGAACGACGAGTATAATGGAAAGGAAAGGAGGGAAGAGGTGGAATAACTGGAGGTGGAGACGGGGAATCTATCGGTGATGAAGGTGGGGAAGGGGAAGGTGTCGGTGATGAAGGTGGAGAGTCATGCGATGAGGGAGGAGAAGAAACCGTAGGAGAGAACGGTGTCGGATCTGCAACAGTAGGACGAGGAGTAGGAATATTGGGCACAGAGGGAGGTGTATTTGGAAATGTAAGAAAAGAGATGTCCTTCGTGGAAAAGGCCGAGGAGGATGGACGCGGGTAGAAGGGATGGGATTCATCAAAGGTCACATCCCGGGAAATACGCATCCGGCGACCGACAGGATCCCGACACCGATAGCCCCTATGCTCATCACTGTATCCGAGAAAGACACACTCAACAGACTGAGTGGTCAGTTTGGTGCATTCACGAGGGCAAGCAAAACATAACAAACGCAACCAAACAAACGGAGGGCCGAATAATCGGGAGAACGACCAGAAAGACACTCAAGAGGAATACCACCCTTTAGAGCAGCAGATGGTTGGATGTTGATGAGATAGGTGGAAGTGGTAACAGCCTCAGCCCAAAAGTGAGGCGGAAGAGAGGCGGCGATCATCATCGCACGTGTTGTCTCAAGAAGGTGACGATGCTTGCGCTCAGCCACACCATTCTGAGCATGAGCACTAGGGCAAGAGAACTGAGCAAGAGTACCCTGGTCAGCAAGGAATCCTCGCAACGCATGGGAGATATACTCACCAGCTGAATCTGCACGAAATACACGAATAGGAGTGGAAAACTGGGTATGAACCATGGCAGCAAATTTTTGTATATAGATAAGACCTCACTACGACAAGACATGAAATAATCCAAGTGTACCGAGAAAAATCGTCTATAAAGATAATATAGTATCATTGACCCCCTTTCGAAGCGAAGGGATCTGGACCCCAAACATCAGAGTGAACGAGATCAAAAGGACGCTCAGACACTGACTCACTATGAGGATAGGGTAGCTGAATCTGCTTACCAAGCCGACAACCTAGACAATCCAATGAAGCGTTGCCGGAGACAGTCCCCAGAACACCATGATGAACTAAAGACGAGAGACGAGAACCACATAAATGGCCAAGACGATGATGCCACTGCTGAAAAGAGCTGGTAGAGGCAGCGACAGGAGTTGCAAGACTAGCAGCAGTGGCAGTGGAGGGAAGACGAAGCCAGTCAAGCTCCCAGAGACCATCAGAGCGCCGAGGGCCAGCACCAAGTAGAGCGCCCATGCGGCGATCATGAACAGAGCACGAATCAAAGTCGAGAACGACCCTACAACTAGAGTCAACAAATTGACCACCAGATATGAGTTGCATGGTAAGTCGAGGAACATGAGCGACAGAGGGAACATGAAATGAAGAGGTTCTAAGAGTGCCTCGGCTAGCTACAGGGAGGGGAGTGCCATCAGCCGTAAGAACACAAACTAGAGACTCGACAGGTCGAACGGAGGTCAAATTGGAAGAATCATAAGTCATATGAAAAGACGTTCCAGTATCAAGAATCCATGGAGATGTACCTGAATGAGCAGATGGTGGTTTCTCAGTGCTAGAAGAGTCAACCACAGAAACTGCAGAACCTGTCGGTGAAGAATCCCAAGCATCAAGCAGGCATCGCAGCTGCGCAATCTCACACACGGAGAGGGACACGGCTGAAGATGACGAGGTAGAAACACCTGCCGGCGATGAGCAGTCACCACCACTCGTGAAAGCCGCGTGTAGAGTCGACAGAGAGTAACGAGTCAACATAGAACCGCATGTGGAAGCCACTGGGGGAGTCAACGTAGAGCAGTCTCCGTCGCGTGCAGAAGCCGCGAGAGGAGTCGGCGTAGGGCGACAATCACCAGGTGCGGAAGTCGTGTGAAAAGTCGCTGAAGAACGACCAACACCGGCCAACAGAGGCGGTGCAGCTGCCGAAGAAGTCGACGTAGAGCAGCCAGCAGCACCGGCGGAAGTCGCAACAGGTGTCGAAGTAGAGCGACAACCATCACCTACAAGCGGGTGAGCACCAAGCACCGAGGAAAGGCTCATGTGCGAGACGGGATCAATGAATGGAACACGGTCGCAAAACATCAAGCAACGAGGAAGAGGCGTGCCCGATGAAAGCATTGTACCTGTATTTTTTCGGGTTTTTTCCTTTTTTTTGGAACTCAATCGGGCAGTCACACCCGAAACAGGGCCCAAGTCTAGCTTTTTTTTTAGACAACCACACAAAGCTTTATTAAATCATCACCACGTTTACAGGGACGGAGGGAAGATCCCACGGATGACCTAACCATACATGACGGCCCGGTCCCAGATGTAGAGCATGCTTCGCTAGGTTATGAGCCTCGAAATTCGAGCTCCTATTTTCATAAACTATATTACAAGAGATAAAAGCACTCATTCCTAACTTCACCTCCTGGATGATCGCTCCATAATTCGCACTGCTACCCTCCTTAATCTCAACCACCACGTTCTTGCAATCTGATGCTATATAAATTCTCTGGTTGTTCAGGTCCAAAGATAGGGCAATACCTTCCCTAACCGCCATGGCCTCCAACGTATCTGGATCGCTCACATTTGGGATTACAACGAGAGAAGCCCCCTCAAAGCTTCCATCCTGTTTTCGGCTAATAGCAGCCACTGCACCGTATCTGCTCGTGCGGCTAACAGCTGCATCTACATTGATCTTTGCCAGGTTAATAGGGGAGGCACCCATGTTCTGCCAACAGGAGGAGCCCGAGTCTGCCCAGATTTTGTGTTTGTATCCAGTGCACGTAATTCTGCCATGTAAGAGTTTATGAACCCTCTAATTGCATTGGGGCTTTGGAAGATACCTTCGTGGAGAGCTTTTCGTCTGGCACTCCAGATCGCCCATAGGGACACAACAAGCCGCAGGAACTCATCACTATCAAGTTTTTCGCACATCGTGAAGATCCACCTCCTGGCATCTTCATCCTGGTATCACTGATTTGCTCAAGAATAGCATCGGACGAGAGGGCCCATGTACACCAGGACATAGGACAGCTCAAGAGGGCGTGGCGCCAGTTATCCTGCGATCCGCATAACGAACACCCGCCGACGTATCCATGTTCCTGTGATGGAGCAGTTCCCTTGATGGAATTGAGTGATGCGCTAAGCGCCAAAAGAATAGTTTCAGCTTTGCCGGAACTTGCAGACTCCATATATCCTTCCAGTTTCCCTTGCTCATGATCGCATGTGATGTGCTTTCACTTCCATCTAGCCAAGCCTCCCTCTCATTCTTGATCCTAACCAGCATCCGGTAGGCCGAACGGACAGTGAACATTCCTCGCCTCTCCTCATTCCAAGCCCAGAAATCTTGAACTCTTCTGTGACAAATTGGTATTTTGAGGATAGCTTCTGCATCAAATTGCGTAACCATGCTCCGAATCACATCTTCCTTCCAGCTTGTCGTGCTGCTGTCAATGAGTTCGGCCACTCGCTCTGGGGGGTTCTGCAACAAAGAAGCGATCGGGCGCTTAATACCATCCCGTGGAATCCAGTTATGATCCCATATCATGGTTGATTCCCCATCTCCAATCCGTTTGATAATCCCCTGAGCCATGACATCACGCCCGTCTAGGATGGCTCGCCATATTTGAGAGGGGTGTGAACCCAATTCAGCTTCTAGAATATCTGTTTCTGGGAAGTATGCAGCTTTCAGTATTTGAGCACTTAAAGAGTCGGGTTCAGTTAACACTCTCCATGCCTGCCTAGCAAGAAGTGCTAGATTGAAAATCTCCATGTCTCTGAAGCCCAGCCCTCCAATATGCTTTGGCTTGACCATGATATCCCATGCCACCCAGCACGGCTTTCTTTGTCCTCTTTTACTACCCCACCAAAACTGGCGTATTATCGATGTGATTTTGTCGCACAAGCCTCTAGGAAGTCTGAAGCAAGACATTGAGTAAACTGGGATGGCCTATGCAACTGATTTGATTAAAACCTCTTTGCCACCCACGGACAACAATTTCTCCATCCATCCTTTCACCTTGTCCCAAACTCTGTCCACCAGATATTTGAAGGTACCGTTTTTTGAATGTCCCACCTTAGTAGGCATACCCCAAGTAGCGGTCTGTTAATGACTCATTCTGAACTTGCAAGATGTTCTTTATGCTATCTCGAAGTGGCTGGCTGCATCCTTTACTGAAGAAGATTGAATATTTCTCACGGTTTATTCTTTGGCCCGAAGCACCGCAATAAGAACCCAGTAGGTTTGACACCACATTTGCCCCCTCCACACTAGTCTTGAAAAGCAACAGGCTATCATCTGCAAAAAGAAGGTGATTAATCGGTGGTGCCGTAGGAGCCACCTTCACACCGACCAACTCGGATGACTGAGAACTGGATTTCAGGAGGCACGAAAGGCCCTCTGCTGCAATCAAGAAGAGGTAGGGGGAGATAGGGTCTCCCTGCCTGATTCCCCTCGTAGGCTTAAAACTTTCAAGTTTCTCTCCATTGAACAGGACTGAAAAGGATACCGTGGACACCATACCCATTACTGTGTCAATCCATTGCTGCTCAAATCCTAACTTGACCATGATGGCTTGCAAGTAGGACCATTCCAATCTATCATAAGCTTTCATCATATCCAGCTTTACAGCACAGAAGCTATTGCTCTTGGATTTGGTCCTCTTCATGAAGTGTAAGCACTCATATGCACATATTATATTATCCGTGATTAACCTCCCAGGAACAAAGGCAGATTGCTCCTTTGAAATGATATCTGGTAAGATGAGCTTCAACCTGTTAGCAACCACTTTGGAGGCAATCTTATATAACACGTTGCATAAGCTTATGGGCCTGAACTGAGACAATAGAGATGGGTTAGTAACTTTTGGAATAAGAACCAACACTGTATCGTTTATACTTTCAGGGCTATCTTCTCCCCTGACTATCCTGAGCACCACTTGTGTAACCTCTTCCCCACAGATATCCCAGTGACGCTGGTAAAAATGAGCTGGGAATCCATCAGGCCCAGGTGCCTTGGTGGGGAACATCTGAAACAGCGCTGTTTTGACCTCATCATTAGTATATGGTGCACAAAGATTAGCATTCATACCAGCTGTTACCTTCCTCGGAACATGTTGTAGAACAGCCTCCATATCCTGTACTCCTTCAGAAGTGTATAATTCTTGGTAAAAATATGTCGCCAAATTTTTTAGTTCAGCCGGGTCCTCAACAAGAGCCCCCAAAGAATTCTGTAGCGCTCTTCTCATATTTTACTTCCGCCTTAGACTAGCCCGCATATGGAAAAACCTCGTGTTTTTGTCCCCCGCAGCAAGCCATTGAACTCTTGCCCTTTGCCTCCACATGATCTCCTCCCGATGGTATAGTTCAACGAGCTTCTCATTTATTTTTAGCTCCAGGTGGTTCGGTCCCATCCTCATGGGATCATCCCTCAACCTTTTAAGTTCTTGTTGCAGGTTTTTTATTTCTTTGCGCACACTCCCAAACGTATCGCGAATCCAACCCTCGAGGTTCTTGGACATGGCAGCAAGCTTCTGTTTCATCTCTTCCACGGACGTGCATGGCGATCCTGACCAGCCATTGATGATCGTGTCCTTCAGATCTTCATGCGTTTCCCACATCATTTCATACCGAAATCCCTTCTTCAACGTCGCCCGTTGCGATCCATCCCACTGAAGTAGGATAGGGCTATGATCGGATGCAGCCGCTTCCAAATGCTCCAAGTTCGCTAGCGGGAACATGGCAGTCCACTGAGCTGTAGACAACGCTCTATCCAACCTGCATCTGGTGAAAGAACCCCCAGCAACTTTCTTTTCGAAGGTCCAAAACCGGCCTCTGTAGCCAATGTCCAGCAGTCCGCATACATCCGTAGCTTCTCGAAAAGCTTGCATCTGGGCATTACTTCGTCTCCCAACTCCTTCGTGTTCCTCTTGGCGAAGGACTTCATTAAAGTCCCCAATGCATAGCCACGGCAAATCATTCAATGTGCTAATATTCTTCATCAATTCCCATGTCTGGTGACGGAGGTGAGTCTGAGCTTCACCATATACACAAGTCATGCGCCACATATCCTTCCCTGGTTCCACAACAGACACATCTAAGTGATACACAGAGTAACCCAAAACATCAATCTTTATTTCTTTGTTCCAGAACAAACCTATTCCTCCACTCCTTCCCTGACTGTCTACTGCATAAGCACACTCATAACCCAAAGTTTCTGCTAAAGCTTCTACCCTACCTCTATTTATTTGTGTTTCAATGATACAAAGGAGGGTAGGGGTAAACTTCTTCGCAAGGTTGCGAATTTCATGAACTGTCGCGGCATTACCCGCTCCACGACAGTTCCATACCAGGGCACTCATTGTCCCCGGCGGCGCCCCTCGAGGGAGCCCGCCAAAGGGTTCTTTGCTGTTGGAATACCATCTTTTACATCTGAGCTCTTGTTGCGCTTGGAGTCTCGCTTTGGAGGAGGGCTGAGGGCAGTAGCTCTGTGCGGTATAATTGCCATTTGGTTCCCATCTGATGTAGTCCCCCTCCAGTCATGCCACTAGCGACTCCCTTGGGCGAACTGTCTATCATGATCGCCCTCTTTCTGTTGTTCTCCTCCATGATCGCATCCCCCTGTGAGTCTTCAGCGCCATCCTCATCAGAATACCCCTCACCATTATACCCCTCACCATTATACCGCGGCGGCCTCCCCTACGTTCTCGTCCTTCTCCTGGCCCTTTTCCAGACCGCATGAACCAAGTGGCCCGTAGGTCCTTGAAAACCAGAGCAGAGGAGGGTGAATCCCATTACCATGCTCCTTGTATAGATGCCCCATCATCCCGCATACAGCACACCAGTCCGGCAACCTCTCGTACTTGACTCTGTAGATTTGACGCTTGCCATCTCTTATCATCGATACAGCGTTCTTCAGAGGTTTATCAACCTTGATGCGAACCCACACGTGGTAGAAGTTCCCTGTAAAGTCCTGAGACGGCTGTTCAACATGCCGCACCTCACCAATTTTAGCTGCGAGAGGGCCAGCGAGATGTGCATACAGGTCCGGCAGGTCATGGATCTGAGCCCAGATATCGATGTAGTCAAGCTTGATTAGCGATGGTTTGGTGACTCCGTCATAAGGCACTAGAATCACTGCATCTCCTCTGAAGTTCCAGGGTCCCTCATGCATGACCCTCTCCCAGTCGCCTAAGCATGATAACTGCACCGTGTATAGATTATCCTCTAATGGTCTGAACTTCGATTCCTGTACGATGTCCCATGCTGCTCTCATGTTGCGATAGAACCAAGTTCTGCTGTAGTTCTTCATGGTGTTTACCCGAACTAGGGCAACCCATCTGGCCGCCTCCTGTGACGCCTCCTTCTCGTCGAACACCACGTCGTCCAGGTCCTCCTCGCGCAAACCTAGCTCCTTCATCATTGCTTCAACATCGCTAACCACCGAGGATGCAGAGGCCCCAGTCGAATCCATGGAGGTTACTAACCCGATGTAGATCGGGCCTTCTAAGGAAACCCTGAAACCTCGTCGCTCCCAGAAACACCGGCCAGGAGCGGGCAGCGATCCCAAAGATCGCCCCTTGGTCGCTCCACGGGCGTGTTCGGGTAAGATCGTCGGGAGGGAAGCCAAGAACTCGACGGCGGCGCAAGTCGCCACCGGGAGGACGAAAACCCTAACTAGAGGGAAAGTTCTTGAGGCCCAAGTCTAGCTGGAACACCACAGCGAATCAGCCTTGACAGCAGCCAAGGCCCAAAACGTGACCCAAGTTGCCACGCTCCAACGCACGTAGCGGACGCGAGCCCTCGACACGGATCGAGGTAGGCAGATCGAGGCAGACCCGTGTGCACACACGGCCGGGCAGCGAGATGGCAGCAAAGGCAGACAGCCAGAGGAGACAGCGGTCAGATGGCGGCAAAGGCGGACAGCCAGAGGATGCCGCCGCCTGGTTCGGGCGATGACCGGGTGGGGCGCAGGATCCAGTGGACGAGTGGGCTGGAGCACCTTGATAGATGCACGAGATCCAATCGAAGGTGGACGAGCGCTGACCTACGGAACGGAAATACCAGGAGCTAGCCGACCTATATGGTGACCGGGTGTAGCGGCAGAATTGCAAGGCAGGAGGACTTGGACAAGATCACGCCGAGGTGTCGAACGGAAAGCAGAGCTGGCCGACGGAATCCAGTGGGAAGAACAACCAGTCGGGCATCTTGAAGCTAGTGGACACAAGAGGCAGCGGTGTTGAGCTATGGTTGGAGGCACGGGAACACATCAGTCGGGCGTCCTGAAGCTAGTGGACGCAAGAGGCAGTGGTGTTGAGCTATGGTTGCCGACGGAGGGCAGCCCAAAGTTGGATCGGAAGAGAAAGAGCACGAGTTGCGCGTGCGAAAAAAATCCCTAAAGCTCTAATACCATGTTAGAATAGCAACTTGTATTACTAGGAGGCCAAATCCATCAAATATAGATGTACACAAGAATGCCAAAAGGCAAGAATACAAAAGGCCATAGGCCATCATGATTATAACTCTAACATGGCGAACGCCTCTCTGTTTTCTTCTTTTTTGTTAGAGAAAAGGCGATCGCCCGACTTTATAAATAAAGCCACCAGGCAGAGTCATAACACCAGCACATAACACCACATAAGTTTAGCAGAATGGGGCTAAGAAGTACGAGTACAAGGCATCCAGCCTAACATGGCACACAGGCCGACCAGCAGAAACATTTAGGAATCCGTCCTCCGAGAGTGCCTCAGTAGGGAAGACGCCATAAATTTTATTTTAGATAACATGTCGTCGAAAACCTCTAGGGGCCAGTTCTTTTGGCGGCTTAAAAGATAAGCCGCCTCCTCCCCAGCTTTTTCCATAAGCCGCCTCCCTCATTCATTGAGGATTCTAACCTAGTTATGACATTACTAATTTAGAAGCCTCAACAAATTTTGGCAGGGGCTTATTTTTTAAGCTGGGCAGAGGCAGCTTATTTTTTAAGCCATCCAAAAGAACTGGCCCTAGGTCCCCTTCCTTAGTCAATGATCTCCACTACCGCAAAAAGACATTGGCTTTAAATAAGCAACTCACAGGGTTAGCCGGGAAAATGTGTTCAATAGTGAACTTGTTTCTAGTAGTCCATAGCGACCAACAGATCACAGCCCAGCCCACTAAGAAAACCCTCTTAGACTGGCCTGATAGAGAATTAATACACCGCCGTAAATCCTCAAAAGAAGATGGGTTCCAATTAACACGAAGCCAAAGTCTAATGCAACTCCAAATGAATTTAGCCATAGAGCATTGAAAGAAGATATGTTCGATATTCTCAAGAGCACCACATAACTGACATCTATCAGAGTCCGGCCCGTTCCTCTTCTTAATCTGATCAGCCGCATGGAGTTTACGACGGAGAGCTTGCCATAGGAAGATTTTAATCTTAGGAGGAATGTGGGCTGACCATATATTCTTAAACTTAGCAGTACGGCCGCCAGAGATAAGTTTTGAATACGCCGATTTAACAGAGAAACGCCCCAAGGAGGAATGGGGCCAAACAACGGAGTCATCTTCCTCCGAAAGCAAGGGGAAGCAGGCAGTAAGGCGCTGCCATTCTTCCAACTCCACAGGGGAAAGAGAACACCGAAAATCTAACACCCGGTCCTGAACCGAGAGCTCAAAGATAGAGATCTCAGGATCAGCACAAAACGAAAACAAAGTCGGATAAGCAACCGCAAGCGTGGTATCCCCTACCCACCAGTCTAACCAAAAACGAGTAGATTTACCATTCCGAACTACAAATTTAACAAGAGATCGGAAAATCGGTCGAACTTTACCAAGCTCATGCCATAATTGAGAACCACCATAAGAGGGTGCGAACATAGGGCTCGAGGAGGGGAAGTATTTAGCTTTGAGAAGGGAAAGCCAAGTAGGACGATCCTCAAGGTACATTATCTTCCACCACCATTTTAACATAAGGCACTTGTTCATGATCCGAGTATTAATGATGCCAAGGCCCCCATGTTCTGAGGTCTACAAATGAGGTCCCATTTAACCATCCTATATTTGCGTTTATTATCGGAGGAATTCCAATAGAAGGCACCCCTGTGCTTGTCAAAACCAGTGTGTATCCCTCCGGACAGTAGATAGAAGCCCATTAGAAACATCGGAAGGGAGGAGAGGCACGCGTTAGTAAGGGCAACCTTGCCCGTCTGAGAGGTATAGCGACCTCTCCATGGCAAAACTCTATTGCCAACTTTAGTCACTGCCGGGGCGAAATCTTTCGCCAAAAGCTTGAGAGGGGAAATAGGTAAGCCCAAATATTTGAGAGGGTAAGACCCAAGAGACCAATTCAGAAGATGTGCCACCCGCTGAGCTTCCGAATTAGACACCCCAGTAACAATGACCTCGTTCTTAGAGAAGTTAATTTTAAGACCCGAAAGAGCTTCGAAGCATAGAAGAAGAAATTTCAGATTCGTGAGACTGTTCTCATTAAGTTCAACCATAATGATGGTACCGTCCGCATATTGGAGGTGAGTGATGCCATTAGGGATAAGGTGAGAGCTAACAGGCGAAATGTGTCCAGCAGCCACAGCACGAGAAAGAATGTGAGATAGAGCATCGGCTACAAAATTAAAAAGCAACGGGGACGCCGGATCCCCTTGTCTCAGGCCCCTACCATTAGAAAAAAAGTTACTAGTTTGACCATTCACCGCCACAGCCGTGTGCCCACCGGAGACTAGCTGCATCAGGCGATGCACCACCAAACCCTCGAAGTGTGACGCCCGAGACCCGTGAACCACTACTTCCTCTACGACCCGCGAGAACGCCTACTTCCACTACGTCCCTCGACGTCTCGAACCGCCCCGAAACGCACGCTTCAAAGGTATAACGAGACGACCCCGTGGATGACCCGTGAATGCTTGTTGTGGTTGTATGAAATGCTCCTCGTGTGTGCTTCGTGTCCGTTTCATCCCTTTTGTCTTGTTCCTCGGTTGCCTCGTCGCCGACTCGTGGGAACCCGGTGACGGGATTGCCCCACCTTTCATCTCGTTGACTCGCTCTCCGTCATCTTTTGCATTGGTCTCTCAACGAGTTACCGGAACCGATGTGATGCGTGGCATCATTTTCGGTTCGTTGCCGTGGCACCCTTTCGTTCCACCACGGTGATGATGCTTCATATCATCTTCTTGTTAACCTTTAATAATTGCATAAACTTGTTCATGTCATCTGCATCATATTAACAACATTGTAGGTGTGAATTGTTGTTTGCTTATAATTATTAAACATGCTCATGAGGTTTTCCGGATTGTTGTTGTTATTTTTCCGGCCTCATTTAAACTGTCTAAATAGTGTAGTTTTATTATGCTTCACCTCTTGCCATGTTAACAAACATTTAATCTTGTCTTGTAAATAACGAGAGTCAATTAAATAATTAAATGTGGTGTTTCGTCAATATGCAACTCGTTGCATATTGAGCTCCACTTAACTTGTAGTTTTGTTTGTGCACCTTGCCATGCCTTGCATATTTAAACCGGACATGCATCATACTTGGATGTGCATCGTATGCCATGTTTATGCTTGTGTGTTTACCGTGTTGTTTGTTTCTTTCCGGTTTGCTTCTCTTGATAGCTTCGGTTTCGTTCCGGAGTTGTGAGGATTCTCTCGTCTCTGTTACTCCGTCTTCTTCATGGATCCGTTCTTCTCCCTTGTGGAATTCCAGGCAAGATGATCGAACCCGGATACCATTACTATTTTTTGCCTATTGCTAGTAGATCCGCTCTATAGTTTTGCCTCGATGCCCATGTCTTTCCTGTCAGCCTCCTACTTGTAACCATGAACCTGTTTAACCACCCTACCTATGCAAACCGTTGTTTGGCTAAGTACGCTTCGCTCAGCCCCTATTATAGCATTGTTAGTTGCAGGTGAAGATTGAAGATGCTTGCTTCATGTTGAAGTTTGGTTGGGTTATATCACACTATAAATGCTTAAATGAAATCATCTATATACTGGCAAGGGTGGAAGGCTAAGCCTTTTGCTTGGTGATTTGTTCCACTCATGCCGTTAGGAACCGTATAAACCGGTGTTATGTTCCTTGATTATGCGTTCCTAACACGGTTGGGGTGTATGGGACCCCCTTGATAAACCGCTAAGTGCTAAGTCTTTTCCAGCAAGTCCCAACATTGGTACTATTTGCCTAATAACTAATAAAACTTGTAATGGGACTAGCTATCCCTTTTATTTTAATTCAACCCCCCTGGGCCAGTGCTCGATTTGAGTGTTGGTCCAAACTAGAGTCGTGTGCGGGGCCCCCCTTGGCAACTTGGGTATTTCAGCCACTGTACGCTGTGCTCATCCGGTCGTGGCCTGAGACTAGATACGCGCGGCTACTATCAGGGTGTCGGCACGCCGGGAGGATTTGCTGGATTAGCCTTACCTTAGTTCGGTTTAACTTGAGCACGGGATTCCGAGAATACTCGGGTCTTCCCACCTATGGAGTTGCGACTCCGCGGATCGTGGGCTTGTGATGGGCCAAGTTGGAACACCCCTGCAGGGTTTGAACTTTCGAAAGCCGTGCCCGCGGTTATGTGGCAGATGGGAGCTTGTTAATTCCGGTTGTAGAAAACTTGACACAATGTTTCAATACACTACCTGCGTGTGTACCGTGACTGTCAATTTCCGAATAGGGATTCGGGAGTTGAACACGGTGGGGTTATTGAAAGCACATTTGCTCTCCGGGTGGTTTTGGTAATTAATGACAACATACTTTGTGGTTGGACTAATACTTTTATCAAGTATGTTTCAGGAAACCCAATCACATTGGTATGGCAAGATGACTGAAGAAGTGGACCCCTCAAGTGCTAAGACAAGCATTGGCAAAAGCTCAAGACTCCATTTTTGGTTTAGTGATCAAAGATCACATTGAGTCCATAGGAAAGCCAATACTATTAAAAGGGGATGAGGTTGTGTTGATGATCTGGTTGCTCAAGTGCTTAGTGATTTAGCTCCTTCAACTATCAGCACCTTTCACTACCAAACACACTCATAAGTAATCTCGGACAAACCGATTCTTCCAACTCAGTCCCACCGAGATGAACCACTTCTGCCATATTCCAAACCCTAGAAAAATCGGTCACACCGAGTTTGAGATCGGTCTCACCGAAACTGAACTGCCAACCTTCTGTAACCACTTCACATCATTTCGGAATAACCGAGTTTGTATTATCGGTCTCACCGAAATGGACAAGCTTCTGTCTTGGCTCAAATCGGTCTCACCGATAATTCATTTTCGGTCTAACCGATTCTGGCATGTTCCTACTCTTTCTCAAATCGGTCCAACCGAGTTTTCTTTCTCGGTCTCACCGAAATCTCCAACGTTCATATCAGAAACACTTTCGGTCCCACCGAGATGGTATTTTCGGTCCCACCGAAAATCCCAACGTTCACTATATTTGAACTTTCGGTCTGACCGAGTTTTCACTTCGGTCTCACCGAGATTGGTCAAATGTGTGTGTAACGGTTGGATTTTGTGTGGAGGCTATATATACCCCTCCACCCCCTCCTCATTCGTGAGGAGAGCCATCAGAAAGTACCACCACTTCTACCATACACTTTCTGAGAAGTGAACCACCTACCCTTGTGTTGAGATCAAGCCATTCCATTCCTACCATATGAAACTTGATCTCTAGCCTTCCCAAGTTGCTTTCCACTCAAATCTTTCTTCCACCACAGCCATATCAGTGAGGAGAGTTGAGTGTTGGGGAGATTATCACTTGAAGCACAAGAGCAAGGAGTTCATCACCATCAACACCGTCTATTACCTTTTGGGGGGTGGTGCCTCCTAGATTGGTTAGGTGTCGCTTGGGAGCCTCCGTCGTGATGTGGAGTTGAACCAAGAAGTTTGTAAGGGCAAGGAGATCGCCTACTTCGTGAAGATCTACCCCGAGTAAGGCTAGTCCTCCGTGGGCGTAGGCCGTGATGGAATAGACAAGGTTGCTTCTTCGTGGACCCTTCGTGGGTGGAGCCCTCCGTGGACTCGCGCAGCCGTTACCCTCCGTGGGTTGAAGTCTCCATCAACGTGGATGTACGATAGCACCACCTATCGGAACCACGACAAAAATCTCCGTGTCACCAAACTGCGTTTGATCTTCTCCACCTTCATTTACTATATATGCAATTTACTTTCCGCTGCCCATACTCTAGAATTGCATGTGTAGTATGTTACTTGACTTGATCTTAATTGCAAAACTGCCAAAATCTGTCCTTGATAAAAGACAGAAATTTTATCTTGTCAAGTAGTCTAATCACCCCCCCCCTCTAGACCTACTTCTTCGATCCTACAATTGGTATCAGAGCTTTGGTCTCCATTGCTTTGGTTTACACACCATTGGAGGAAGATGGACGTGTCTACGGATGGGAGTGTTAGCCATAGAGTGCCTGTTCTTGATGGAAGGTTTTATAACTCTTGGAGGTCTGAAATGCTTAGTATCTTTAAAATGTACAATTTGTGCAAATATGTTAAGACCCCCTATGTGCCTCCTGTTGATCCTTTGCACCCTACCATGGATGAAGAGCTTGATTTGCTTCGTAACCTTAGAACTGTGAATCTTATCATTAGAGGGTTACCTGATGACTTGCTTAATCTTGTTACAAATTTTGAGTGTGCCTATGCTATGTGGAAATTCTTGGAAGAACTTTATCCGGACTACTCTATGAGAGGTCTTGATGAAATTCTACACAAGACTATTGAATTTGATAGGTTGCACCCCAATGATCCTAACTTTGATAAATGCTTCTTTGAGCTTCGTGATCTTATGAAAAAGAAGGGTGATCCCGGTCTTATCAATATTAGAGTTAGAAATGCTCTTGCATTGCATTCCGAAGATTATTATTCCATTGACCAAACTAATGCAAGTACTTATCAAATTGACCTAGGTGTTGATGATGAACAATCCATGGGTCAATATGATGATGAGCATGAGCATGATGATGATTACTCTGATTCGGACACCGAGCTAGACAAGGTCATGAAGAGTCTCAATCTCATGGCAAATATGAGAAACTACATGTCCGGTGGAAAAGAGTGGATTCTTGATAGTGGATGCACCGATCACATGACCGGAGATAAAGACATGTTTCGAGAGCTTGCAAAAAACGATGGTCCACGCAAGTATGTGACTTTTGGAGATAACTCCAAGGGTAAGGTACTTGGCCTTGGTAAGGTGGCCATATCTCATGATAGCTCTATTCAAAATGTCATGCTTGTAGAATCTCTTGGATACAATTTACTTTCCGTGTCTAGATTAGCTGACTTTGGATTCAATGTGCTATTCACCAAATTAGATTGCCAAGTCTTTCGTCGTGATAATCAAAACATGGCTTTTACTGGTATTCGTAGAGGTGATCTATATATTGTTGATTTCACTAAGAAAGCCCAACCTAGAGCTTGTTTCATTGCTAAATCCTCTAAAGGTTGGTTATGGCATAGAAGGCTAGGACATGTTGGTATGCGTAACCTAGACAAGCTAATCAAAGGTGATCATATTCTTGGTGTTAAAGATGTTTTCTTTGACAAAGATAGACTTTGTAGTGCTTGTCAAGCAGGAAAACAAGTTGGTGGAAGTCATCCCGTGAAAAACATCATGACCACAAGGAGACCGCTTGAGCTTCTTCATATGGATCTCTTCGGTCCCAATGCTTACAAAAGCCTTGGTGGTAACTCCTTTGGTCTAGTTATAGTTGATGATTATTCCAGATTTACGTGGGTATTTTTCCTTGATGATAAATCGCAGGTTCAGAGGATCTTCAAGACCTTTGCCAAAAAGGCCCAAAATCAATTTGAGGTGAAGATCAAGAAAGTTCGGAGTGACAATGGAACGGAGTTCAAGAACGCCAATGTAGACTCTTTTCTCGATGAGGAAGGAATTCTACATGAGTTCTCGGCTACGTACACTCCTCAACAAAATGGAGTTGTTGAGAGGAAGAACCGAACGCTCATAGAGATGGCAAGAACGATGCTTGATGAGTACAAGACACCGAAACATTTTTGGGGAGAAGCCGTCGAGACAGCTTGTCATGCTATCAACAGACTTTATCTTCATAAGCTCCTCGGCAAGACATCATACGAGCTTCTCACCGGTAACAAACCCCAAGTGGGATACTTTCGTGTCTTTGGTTCAAAATGCTATATCCTTGATAAGCATCGTCGGTCTAAATTTGCTCCTAAATCTCATGAAGGCTTTCTTCTTGGTTATGGATCAAACTCCCACACCTACCGTGTCTACAATAATTTCACCCGAAAGGTTGAAGAGACGGTAGATGTGAAGTTTGATGAATCTAACGGCTCGCAAGTAGAGCAAATGCCTATTGATGTAGGAGACAAGGACCCATCGGAAGCTATCCAAGATTTATCTATCGGGAAGATCCGTCCCATGGAAGTGAAGGAGAGTACCTCATCTACATATGTGGAGCCACCTACCTCACAGAGAGATGAACCTCAAGGCAACATGGAGGCCTCCACAAGTGGAACTCATCAAGATGAGGAGATGCAACAAGAAGATCCACCACAACCTCCTTCTCCACCACCTCAAGACAACACCAACAACAATGAAGAAGAAGAAGAAGAGGAAGATGAAGATGATGAGGAAGCTGAGCCACAACATCAACAAAAGCTATCCCGAGTTCGAGCAAGAGTCAAGAAGAATCATCCCGTGGAACAAATGATGAACGACATCAACTCCGGGAGAATTACTCGCTCTAAAACTCGCTTAGCTAACTTTTGTGAGCATTACTCATTTATCTCTAGTATTGAACCTATGAAGGTAGAAGAAGCACTTAAAGACCCGGATTGGGTGAACGCTATGCACGAAGAACTACACAACTTCGAGAGGAACAAGGTGTGGACTTTGGTAGAGAAGCCCAACGATGATCAAAACATCATCGGAACCAAATGGGTGTTTCGGAACAAGCAAGACGAAGATGGACAAGTCATCCGCAACAAGGCTCGTCTCGTAGCTCAAGGTTACACACAAGTCGAAGGTATGGACTATGGTGAGACCTATGCCCCCGTTGCTAGACTTGAGTCCATTCGCATTCTTCTTGCTTATGCCAATCACCATGATATTACTCTCTATCAAATGGACATCAAAAGTGCTTTCCTAAATGGTGAAATTGAGGAGGAAGTATTTGTGAAACAACCTCCCGGTTTTGTGAATCCCAAAAAGCCTAATCATGTTTACAAGTTGCATAAAGCTCTTTATGGTCTTAAACAAGCTCCTAGAGCTTGGTACAAATGCTTGACTAGTTTTCTTCTTGAAAAAGGCTTTGAGATTGGAAAAATAGACTCAACACTATTCACAAAAAGGGTTAATGGTGAACTATTTGTGTGCCAAATATATGTTGATGATATTATCTTTGGTTCAACTAACCCCCATTTTAGCAAGAAGTTTGGACAGCTCATGTCGGAGAAGTATGAAATGTCCATGATGTGTGAACTCAAATTCTTCCTTGGGTTGCAAATCAAGCAATCTAAGGAGGGTACCTTTGTCTCACAAACAAAGTACACCAAGGATCTCTTCAAGAAGTTCAACATGCAAGAAAGCAAAGGTATGAGTACCCCCATGCCTACTAGTGGACATAATGACTTGACTAAAGATGGAGAACCCGTTGATCAAAGGGTTTACCGTTCTATGATTGGTTCTCTACTATATCTTTGTGCTTCTCGTCCTGACATAATGTTGAGTGTATGCATGTGTGCGCGATATCAAGCAGCCCCTAAAGAATGTCATCTTAAAGCTGTTAAGAGGATAGTGAGATACTTGATACACACACCAAACTTTGGCATTTGGTATCCTAAGAGAGCTTCTTTCGATCTTGTTGGCTATTCCGACTCGGACTATGCCGGTGACAAGGTTGATAGAAAGTCAACTTCGGGTACATGTCAATTCCTTGGTCGATCCCTTGTATCTTGGTCCTCCAAGAAACAAAATTCGGTATCTTTATCCACTGCCGAAGCAGAATATATTGCCGCTGGTTCGTGTTGTGCTCAATTGCTATGGATGACACAAACGCTTAAAGATTATGGGATACATGTGAGACGTGTTCCCTTGCTTTGTGACAATGAGAGTGCAATCAAGATTGGACACAATCCAGTGCAACATTCTCGAACAAAGCATATTGAAGTTCGTCACCATTTTATTCGTGATCATATTGCCAAGGGTGATATTAATCTTAAGCATGTTCGTACTGACAAACAACTTGCTGATATCTTTACAAAACCTCTTGATGAGAAAGTGTTTTGTCGCTTGAGGAGTGAGTTGAACATCATTGATGCTTCAAACTTGGAGTGATAACTCCTTTGATGCATGCAAGGCATGAGCTTACTTGACTAATCCTTGATATTTCTCTTATGATGATGATCATATGTCTTGGACACATTTGCCTCCTTGTATTGCATCTAACTCTTTGCAGGTACTTGGATGATCTACATTCCACAAGATTACCACACACTCAAGTCATGAGTAATCTTGTCATTGACCAAGTATCTAGCCCGTTGGGATGTTGAGTTCAAGGAACAAAATTCCACATATCCTTTTTGACATCTTATACATCTAGTATTTCACTCTTGTCATCTTGGATATCCTCGAGTATTTCCTTGCTTGCCTAACCCATGTAGGAAGATGAACTACACAAGTAGAAATGGCGCTCCAACTTCACATTCAATGAGCACCTACATCAAGCCTACCTACATGTGCAAAGCATCAACAAGCCCAAGGTATGTTCTTCACATCTTTGAGGAGCTTTGCTCAAAGTCATGAGTACAAGCAGCTTCATAAGATGTGATCACATCAAATGCTTAATCATAAAATGGCAATCCCATTTTGAGCTTAAACGATGAGTATGACCTATGATCAAATGTCCTCATTTGACTCCTAAGTCAATATACTCAAACATAGGTGACTTTGTTGCCGACCTTTGTCTAGATGAAGTACATATGCTTTTGGAGTTTTTTTTTGTGTTTTCTCTTATGTTCTCTCATTGAGTTTTTTCTTTTACAAAAA
>LR738711.1:795946023-796022247 GCA_902687465.1 Secale cereale
AAAAAAAAAAAAAAAAAAAGGTTCCTAGATGAAAATCCTTTTGAAGAATCCTTTTATTTCTATTCTTATGTTTCCTTGTGAATATCCTTCTGGAAATCTTTTTATGGCTCTGATCAATTCCTTGAAAATCTTTTACAAATTCATTGCAAATCCTTTGAAACATCCCTCGCAGAGTGAGCTGGATTATTTCTGTGTTTCCTTGGAATTATCTTCCAGGACATCAACTTCTGCAGCTCTACTCAGACTTAAATCTTAAAGAGGGAGAGGACTCAAATTTGGACTCAAATTGTTTCTCTATGAATGTTCTTGTTCGTCCTGTTGTGATTCTTCAGGATCCCATTTCTCTCTTTCTTTCTTTCTCTCTTTCCATTTTCCTGTCCTACCTAGTTTGCTGTCCTTTTCGGCACTTGATGTCAAAGGGGGAGAGAACTTAGGTGGAGTAGGGGGAGTAGGGGAGAAGAGAAGACTTAGGGGAAGAAGAAAAGCAATCTTATCTTAAGGGGGAGAGAATCACATCAAAGCTTTGTCGTGTTTTATATTGGACATTACAATTGGCATCATTCTTTTGATTTTGCTTTTTCCATCACACCCCTTGTTCTCACAATTGGTACCTTGTTCACAATTGGTATCTTATGAAGTCTTTTAGTTTAAGGGGAGAAGACTTAAGAGGAATCGTCACAATTGATATCCTATGAAAAGCAAAATCTCTCAGAGTTCATTGAAAATCTTTTAGTTTCGGAGACATGTTTGCTGATTCAAGCTCGTGCTCAATATGAGACACTCTTTATACATGTCCTCCCTGGCTTGGTACTCTTGATGTTCTTGCAGTTGGTTGAAGGAATACTCTTGTGTTATCTAACCTTGTTTTCTCAAGTTTATCCCTTCAGGTACAAGTGCCAAGGAACCTCAAGGTAAGTATATGCATCTTGCAGAGTGTGCATGATGGTGACTTGCTTGTAAATACTTGTTTGCAAGAAATCACCATGCACATATGCATTATCACTCAATTCCTTTTCTTCTGCTCTGATGCATATAGCCAAGCTGCATGTAGCACATCTTGCTTATCTCTCTTGTGTGCTTGTGGTAGTCCAAAACCATAATCTATGAAAATCTTGCACACTTGTAGGGGGAGCCTGTGTACTACATGCTTGTCAAAGCTTTCGTGATAATTCTGTCTTTCTTTCAATAAGCTTTGATGTTTTGTTTAAGTATAATTTTAGTGTGTTGCCATCAATTACCAAAAAGGGGGAGATTGAAAGCACATTTGCTCTCCGGGTGGTTTTGGTAATTAATGACAACATACTTTGTGGTTGGACTAATACTTTTATCAAGTATGTTTCAGGAAACCCAATCACATTGGTATGGCAAGATGACTGAAGAAGTGGACCCCTCAAGTGCTAAGACAAGCATTGGCAAAAGCTCAAGACTCCATTTTTGGTTTAGTGATCAAAGATCACATTGAGTCCATAGGAAAGCCAATACTATTAAAAGGGGATGAGGTTGTGTTGATGATCTGGTTGCTCAAGTGCTTAGTGATTTAGCTCCTTCAACTATCAGCACCTTTCACTACCAAACACACTCATAAGTAATCTCGGACAAACCGATTCTTCCAACTCAGTCCCACCGAGATGAACCACTTCTGCCATATTCCAAACCCTAGAAAAATCGGTCACACCGAGTTTGAGATCGGTCTCACCGAAACTGAACTGCCAACCTTCTGTAACCACTTCACATCATTTCGGAATAACCGAGTTTGTATTATCGGTCTCACCGAAATGGACAAGCTTCTGTCTTGGCTCAAATCGGTCTCACCGATAATTCATTTTCGGTCTAACCGATTCTGGCATGTTCCTACTCTTTCTCAAATCGGTCCAACCGAGTTTTCTTTCTCGGTCTCACCGAAATCTCCAACGTTCATATCAGAAACACTTTCGGTCCCACCGAGATGGTATTTTCGGTCCCACCGAAAATCCCAACGTTCACTATATTTGAACTTTCGGTCTGACCGAGTTTTCACTTCGGTCTCACCGAGATTGGTCAAATGTGTGTGTAACGGTTGGATTTTGTGTGGAGGCTATATATACCCCTCCACCCCCTCCTCATTCGTGAGGAGAGCCATCAGAAAGTACCACCACTTCTACCATACACTTTCTGAGAAGTGAACCACCTACCCTTGTGTTGAGATCAAGCCATTCCATTCCTACCATATGAAACTTGATCTCTAGCCTTCCCAAGTTGCTTTCCACTCAAATCTTTCTTCCACCACAGCCATATCAGTGAGGAGAGTTGAGTGTTGGGGAGATTATCACTTGAAGCACAAGAGCAAGGAGTTCATCACCATCAACATCGTCTATTACCTTTTGGGGGGTGGTGCCTCCTAGATTGGTTAGGTGTCGCTTGGGAGCCTCCGTCGTGATGTGGAGTTGAACCAAGAAGTTTGTAAGGGCAAGGAGATCGCCTACTTCGTGAAGATCTACCCCGAGTAAGGCTAGTCCTCCGTGGGCGTAGGCCGTGATGGAATAGACAAGGTTGCTTCTTCGTGGACCCTTCGTGGGTGGAGCCCTCCGTGGACTCGCGCAGCCGTTACCCTCCGTGGGTTGAAGTCTCCATCAACGTGGATGTACGATAGCACCACCTATCGGAACCACGACAAAAATCTCCGTGTCACCAAACTGCGTTTGATCTTCTCCACCTTCATTTACTATATATGCAATTTACTTTCCGCTGCCCATACTCTAGAATTGCATGTGTAGTATGTTACTTGACTTGATCTTAATTGCAAAACTGCCAAAATCTGTCCTTGATAAAAGACAGAAATTTTATCTTGTCAAGTAGTCTAATCACCCCCCCCTCTAGACCTACTTCTTCGATCCTACAGTTATGTTTGACCGGCTTTAGCTAGGATCACTTCGTGATCATCTCGACCGAGGCATTCTCTTCTCGCTCTCTTTTACGTAAGTTAGTGCTAGTTGCTGCTGCAGACTCTTGTTTTGTTTCCTTCACCTCTCGTTCTTTCTTCAGCCTTGTCCTCACCCAAGGCTTAAATAGTCTTGTTACCCGGGAACGGGATTGCTGAGTCCTCTGTGGCTCACAGTTACTTCACCACACCAGATGCAGGTTCAGCCGAGTTTGATGCAGGAGCTGGTTCAAGTTCTTCACCTGGGAGCTCGATGAAGAGTTTGACCGTTTGCTTGTGACGTTTCGATGTTCAGTAGTGGTTTCTACTAGGATTCGATCCTGACCTGTGGTTTTATGTTGTTTTGGTATCTTGCTTTTGGATCTTACCCTTAGATGGGCTGTGATGTTTTGAATGATGTTTGTTTATGTAATGTATTGTGTGAAGTGGCGAGTGTAAGCCAACTATCTCCTTTTGCAATTTAATCCCTCTTTTACATGAGTCGTGCAAAGATACCAAACTTGAGATCATTCTAGGATGGGCTTATACCTTTAAGTCGTGCCTCGACACGTAGGAGGTATAGTCCCATCCTGGGCATTACAAGTTGGTATTCAGAGCCTTCTCCGACCTAGAAGCCCCCACTGATTGATCGAATCGTTGACGGTTGAGTCTAGGCACACACTGAAAATATTTTGAGTCCTATATTATATCGGAGAGTAGGATTTCTTTTGCTCCTCATCCCTTTCACTCTGGTGAGGACTCCTGACGATTACTCTTACCTCTTCTACTTTCAAAAAATGCACAAAATTTTTTTTAGGATCCCGCGAGTATTCTGGGATTATTTCGATGTTCTTGTGACAAGGATATTGTTCTCGATGCCTCCTGTTACCGAGGAGTTGAGCTTCGGGGTATCATTGACACAAGCATATCGCGACAGTACTAAATACTTAAGACGGCTGACATCGAAAATCTCTCCTATACGGCCAGTGGCAAGATAACCCCGACATCACCCAGTACTGGGGAGGTAGCTCGAGAGTATTGCCATAGCTTGTATAGTGGATGCTTTTCGAAGGTCCGAGGTAAACAGTTTCCGAGAAAGACTGGTTATGTGTTGAAGGATGGATACACCTGGATGTAGGTTTAGAGTTGATTGCGCGGTGCTTCCCGTGTATCCCCAACATCTGATTGCATAACTGGAAACTTTCGGAAATCTATAGGTGGGTTCATCTAGTAGTTCTAGGCATTCTTCCAACGGATGCTCGATATGAAGTTCGGGGTTCTACATTGAGTGAAGTGGTTTTATGGACTTGTTCTGATCGGGAGTTGCATCTTAAAGGGTCCTTGGCTATGCTGATCCGGGGATTGCAAAACCCTTTTGTAACACGTTCCATGAGCTTTCAGCACAAAGATGTCGAACGAAGCTTCTATCTTGTATTTGTTCTATCTGTTCCTTGTTCCCTTTTTATTTTCTTTTGTTCTCTAATTCTGCCGGTGGATGTAATTCAAGATTTCGGTGTTGATCTTATCCCTTTTCCTCTTTTCACAATGCTTTCTTATTCCGGTGCACAAATTAATCATTCTCCTCTTGTTATTCATATCCGGAGTGCTGAAGATTCATAATTCCATTCTTAATCCGTTCAAGCTATTTTGAGGATAGTCATCTTATTCAAGCCATTTAATTCAACCGGTGCTATATCTCTTAAGCAATCTTTCCCAACGGTGATTTCTTTTGAGTGGGCCCTAACCCACAGGTCTTTTCCAGGATCTTACCTGACTCTTCTTTTTCTGGAGTTATTCTCAAATTCTTTCCAAAGTGTGACATAAGAATGATTCCCATCAGTCACATGCCTTCTCCAAGCTTGTTTTCAATTATTTCCATCTTTAGCTCCACCTCCCATCTTTTTAATCTTCCGGAGTGCTCAACAATTATTATGGCATTTCTCGTCTTCACTCTCAACAATTGAAGACCGGAGAAGTGTTTCTCTTAAATCTTGGCCGTTCTCTTGAAGATTCGTGGTTCTAGCTTCATGCCATCCTCATTATTGTTTCGATTGTGAGGAATTCTTTTATACCTGTCCGAAGCATTTCATGAATTCTTTTCTTTGTGATCCTCCGAAGGCCATCATTTCAGAATTTTTCTTCGTTCTCAGTTTTCAACTTCAACCTCCAACTATTCCTCATTGATGCCCCTTCGTTCGTCTCCATATTCTTACGGTGGTTCTTTCAAGTTTACCCTTCCGTTGTTATCATTTTAATTCATTTGTTCTTTTCATAATCCTACCAGTGCTTCGTTGAAGATTTATCCAAGGTTGTGCTAGATCTCTCTTTAATTCTTTGCAACGAGAATAAGTAGTATGCCAAATCCTTGGTTGTCATCAATTTAATTGGTGAAGGAGATGCATGACATAATTCTTATTCTTATTCCTTCAAGGTGATTTAATCTCTATTTTCCGGAGCTTGTTCATCATATCATATTCTCGGTTCTAAGTTGTTCATCTTGTTTTCCGGAGTTCCATGTTATTTCTATTATATCATTTCAAAGCTCCATCTAATTCATCACAGGCCTCGAATCTTATTCTTTCATCTTTCACTTCTCATGCTTTCATTACCGGAGTTTCATGGTGGTTCATCAAGACTTAATTCATCCTCAGTCTTCTTCAAGATTCTTGTTGGAGGAGCTCAAATATTTCATCTTCTTGCATTTTGAATTGCAATTCTTTCTACCTTATCTTTCAGATGGTGTTATGTCATTCTTGACAATTCCTTCATGTTTCATGATTCACGAGTTATCAAGAATGAGATATTTAAACCCATCATTTTCTTTGTTCAGGAGATCTTTCCAACCTTTAATTATTCGTTGGAGTTATCTTGGGTTGTATTTCACCTAAAAGCTTTTCCTAAGGATTGTTGCTAATTATGGTGCTTATAAATGACCCAAGTTCTTCATTTATCATTCCGGCGAATTAAGTTCTTCGTCTCCTTGTTGATCTCTATCCAATCAATTGTTTTCGTTAGTGGCTGGTTGTCACCTCTTAATTTTGAGTTGTTTTCCATAAGCCCACATGAACCTCATTCGTTTCGTTGTTGATTTTCCAACAACTCTGTTCAACCCCTCTTTGTAAGGATGCTCTTTCAAATTCAATTTTGAGAGTTGTCTTTTCTTCTCCGTTCAAGTCTTTCATTGATTTGTATGTTATTCTTTCATTCCAGAGGCTTTGTGATATTGCTATCTTTAACCATCATCTCGTTCTTATCGAGATCATGTTCTTTCCCTTGTTTATCATTTAACCGGAGTGTTGTATTCTTCATTCAAGTTCTCTCATCTTATCAATTTTTGCCTATCTTTTTAACCGGAGTGCTGTCTGAATCCTTTCTTACCCCTTGTGCCATTCTTTTAATTGTTTCGGAGGCAATGTGTTGCTGTTTTCATCAAGTATCATCTCAACTTGGCTAGTTCTTGTTAATTCCTCCCATTTTCAGACGGAGTGCTGACCGAATTTTGTCATTCTTATTCTTTGGCCATACCATTGCGGGTTCATATTTTTCCGTCCGTGAGCTCTTGTTTCATGTCTTTCAACCTACAAGGTTCTCATAATGCTCCTTGTTCCTCTTTTCTAACGGAGTTTTCATCTTCGTTCATCTCCGTTGTATTCTTCTTTCATTTTGGTCAACCT
This sequence comes from Secale cereale, assembly GCA_902687465.1. Classification (NCBI taxonomy): domain Eukaryota; kingdom Viridiplantae; phylum Streptophyta; class Magnoliopsida; order Poales; family Poaceae; genus Secale; species Secale cereale. The sequence continues at coordinate 795,952,594 of LR738711.1, forward strand.
CTCAAGGTTCTTTGGTTTTCACTCGTCTGTCAAAGAAGCAACTTTGTTTTACCTCTTCTTTTTCGTTTCTATCCGGTGATATCTCTAGGATCTCGGGTCGAGATCCTCTGTTAGTGTGGGAGAGTTGTGACGCCCGAGACCCGTGAACCACTACTTCCTCTACGACCCGCGAGAACGCCTACTTCCACTACGTCCCTCGACGTCTCGAACCGCCCTGAAACGCACGCTTCAAAGGTATAACGACACGACCCCGTGGATGACCCGTGAATGCTTGTTGTGGTTGTATGAAATGCTCCTCGTGTGTGCTTCGTGTCCGTTTCGTCCCTTTTGTCTTGTTCCTCGGTTGCCTCGTCGCCGACTCGTGGGAACCCGGTGACAGGATTGCCCCACCTTTCATCTCGTTGACTCGCTCTCCGTCATCTTTTGCATCGGTCTCTCAACGAGTTACCGGAACCGATGTGATGCGTGGCATCATTTTCGGTCCGTTGCCGTGGCACCCTTTCGTTCCACCACGGTGACGATGCTTCATATCATCTTCTTGTTAACCTTTAATAATTGCATAAACTTGTTCATGTCATCCGCATCATATTAACAACATTATAGGTGTGAATTGTTGTTTGCTTATAATTATTAAACATGCTCATGAGGTTTTCCGGATTGTTGTTGTTATTTTTCCGGCCTCATTTAAACTGTCTAAATAGTGTAGTTTTATTATGCTTCACCTCTTGCCATGTTAACAAACATTTAATCTTGTCTTGTAAATAACGAGAGTCAATTAAATAATTAAATGTGGTGTTTCGTCAATATGCAACTCGTTGCATATTGAGCTCCACTTAACTTGTAGTTTTGTTTGTGCACCTTGCCATGCCTTGCATATTTAAACCGGACATGCATCATACTTGGATGTGCATCGTATGCCATGTTTATGCTTGTGTGTTTACCGTGTTGTTTGTTTCTTTCCGGTTTGCTTCTCTTGATAGCTTCGGTTTCGTTCCGGAGTTGTGAGGATTCTCTCGTCTCTGTTACTCCGTCTTCTTCATGGATCCGTTCTTCTCCCTTGTGGAATTCCAGGCAAGATGATCGAACCCGGATACCATTACTATTTTTTCCCTATTGCTAGTAGATCCGCTCTATAGTTTTGCCTCGATGCCCATGTCTTTCCTGTCAGCCTCCTACTTGTAACCATGAACCTGTTTAACCACCCTACCTATGCAAACCGTTGTTTGGCTAAGTACGCTTCGCTCAGCCCCTATTATAGCATTGTTAGTTGCAGGTGAAGATTGAAGATGCTTGCTTCATGTTGAAGTTTGGTTGGGTTATATCACACTATATAAATGCTTAAATGAAATCATCTATATACTGGCAAGGGTGGAAGGCTAAGCCTTTTGCTTGGTGATTTGTTCCACTCATGCCGTTAGGAACCGTATAAACCGGTGTTATGTTCCTTGATTATGCGTTCCTAACACGGTTGGGGTGTATGGGACCCCCTTGATAAACCGCTAAGTGCTAAGTCTTTTCCAGCAAGTCCCAACATTGGTACTATTTGCCTAATAACTAATAAAACTTGTAATGGGACTAGCTATCCCTTTTATTTTAATTCAACCCCCCTGGGCCAGTGCTCGATTTGAGTGTTGGTCCAAACTAGAGTCGTGTGCGGGGCCCCCCTTGGCAACTTGGTTATTTCGGCCACTGTACGCTGTGCTCATCCGGTCGTGGCCTGAGACTAGATACGCGCGGCTACTATCAGGGTGTCGGCACGCCGGGAGGATTTGCTGGATTAGCCTTACCTTAGTTCGGTTTAACTTGAGCACGGGATTCCGAGAATACTCGGGTCTTCCCACCTATGGAGTTGCGACTCCGCGGATCGTGGGCTTGTGATGGGCCAAGTTGGAACACCCCTGCAGGGTTTGAACTTTCGAAAGCCGTGCCCGCGGTTATGTGGCAGATGGGAGCTTGTTAATTCCGGTTGTAGAAAACTTGACACAATGTTTCAATACACTACCTGCGTGTGTACCGTGACTGTCAATTTCCGAATAGGGATTCGGGAGTTGAACACGGTGGGGTTATGTTTGACCGGCTTTAGCTAGGATCACTTCGTGATCATCTCGACCGAGGCATTCTCTTCTCGCTCTCTTTTACGTAAGTTAGTGCTAGTTGCTGCTGCAGACTCTTGTTTTGTTTCCTTCACCTCTCGTTCTTTCTTCAGCCTTGTCCTCACCCAAGGCTTAAATAGTCTTGTTACCCGGGAACGGGATTGCTGAGTCCTCTGTGGCTCACAGTTACTTCACCACACCAGATGCAGGTTCAGCCGAGTTTGATGCAGGAGCTGGTTCAAGTTCTTCACCTGGGAGCTCGATGAAGAGTTTGACCGTTTGCTTGTGACGTTTCGATGTTCAGTAGTGGTTTCTACTAGGATTCGATCCTGACCTGTGGTTTTATGTTGTTTTGGTATCTTGCTTTTGGATCTTACCCTTAGATGGGCTGTGATGTTTTGAATGATGTTTGTTTATGTAATGTATTGTGTGAAGTGGCGAGTGTAAGCCAACTATCTCCTTTTGCAATTTAATCCCTCTTTTACATGAGTCGTGCAAAGATACCAAACTTGAGATCATTCTAGGATGGGCTTATACCTTTAAGTCGTGCCTCGACACGTAGGAGGTATAGTCCCATCCTGGGCATTACACGAAGCCCTTAGCCAGCAGAACTTGGCGGAGGAAATTCCAACTCACCGAATCATACGCCTTTTCGAAGTCTAGTTTAAGGACCACGGCCTTAGTGTTCTTACTTCGTAGATCATGAATTATCTCATGTAAGCAAAGCACCCCATCCAAGATAAATCTCCCCTTTATGAACGAAGATTGGAAAGGACTAATGACCCGATGGGCGATCGGAGAAACCCTAGTAGCCATGCCCTTAGCGGGAATCTTCGCAAAGTTGTTAACTAGAGCAATGGGCCTAAATTGGGAGATCAAGTCAGCACCTTTGACCTTAGGAATGAGGGTGAGTACCGCGTAGTTAAGTCTCGAGATGTCAATAGTTCCTAGCCAAAACCCTTGTGTAGTAGCCTTAATGAGGCCTTTTAACTGAGGCCAGAATTGCCGGAAGAAAGGGATGGAAAAGCCGTTAGGTCCTAAAGCCGCATTAGAGTTGGCAGTACGAATCATCTCGAAAATTTCCTCTTCAGACGGGGGGATCAGCAAACTATCATTTTCAGCGCTCGAAATCTGTTCGAGAGTGGACCAAAAAGACGGAGCTAACTTAAAACCCAGCTCAGGTTTAGCCGCTAATAGGTTAGAGAAGAATTGAACCACATGGCGCAGAATCACCGAAGGGTCAGAGACCCCGACGCCGTCAAAAAGGAGGCTATCAATCAGGCATCTCCGACGTCTACCATTAGCAACAGCGAAGAAATAGGCCGTGGGCGAGTCACCCTTTAAAGTCCAGTTGATAGTGCCTCTCTGCTTCCAGTACACTTCCTCCTGCCGATGAATACCCAATAGAGCCTCTTCTAAGCCGTAACGGATCTGCCATTCGGCCATGGACAGACCAGAAATATCCGCACGCTCGTCAAGCTCGCCAATTTGAGCAGTCAGCCTAGCTTTGTCTCGCCTTGACTCAGCATAATGATTTTTGGACCAGCCTCTAAGGAATCTACGAAGAAAATAGGAGCATTGATGCCAGTCATCCATCGAGCCAAAAGATCGGCGGTTAGAGGATAGGAAAGTCGAAATCTTTTGCGCCAGCAAGTCAGTGAATCCCTCCACTTGTAGCCAGGAAGCATCAAACTGAAACCTCGGGAAGCCAACCGAGCGTGAGCCATCGTCAAGAATCAGGGGGGCGTGATCAGATCCCACAATGGCAAGAGCTCTGAGACTAACACGGGGGAATAGCGAATCCCAACTAGGACATAAAAAAACCCTATCAAGGGCAGAATGAATGGGGGAGGTTTGGCGATTAGTCCACGTGTACCGGCCCCAACCCTAGGAATTTCACGAATAGCCGTGTCCCTAATGAAAGCATTGAAGGCATCAGCCAGAGGCCAGGAGAAATTAGAGGAGCTCTTATCAAAAGGATACCGCATCAAGTTAAAATCGCCCCCAATCAGGAGAGGCAGCTGACAAGATTCAATTTTATAACTAAGTTCGTCCAAAAAAACGTATCACATAGAGTGGTCAGCCAGACCATAGACCACCATGATTTCTAGTAAAGAGTTAAGAGTTTGATGAGATACCATCGTGCTCGCCCAAAAGATGCCATGGTCAAAAGCAACAAAATCGAAAACATCTTTTTTGGTACCAAGGAGAATACCACCCGAATGTCCAGCAGAGGCCACAAAGTTCCAATTAAATCTATCTATCCCAGCAACGGCCAAGAGTTCGCTAGAGGTGAAGGATGATTTTAGAGTCTCGACAAGGCCAATAAAATCCACATTTTCAGACCGCACCAGGTCTTTAAGCTGGTCCCTGCGCCCCGTGGCGCCGAAACCTCTAATGTTCCAGAATAAGGCCTTCATATGTAGGATAAGTTTTTAATTCTAAGACTCGATCTGCTCGGAGCCTTGCAGGGTTTAGCACGTTTCCTAGCCCCACATTTAGAAACCACCGGGGAAGCCTGACACCTATCATCTGCCCCCTCGTCCCCACCGGCCACAACCAGTGAGGCATTCGATCCCACCCCAGCCTCCTTAGCTTTCGCAATGTCAGCCTGAGCTAATTCATTAGCCCTAATGATACCAAGTACAGAAGAGGGTGATCCCAAACTAGAGTCTAAGCAAATGCCCACATCATCTAAAATTTTAAGCAAATTATCATCAGATTGCGACGGGAGAACTAAACGAACAGGCGAGTGAACATCGTGGAGGGAGGAGGAGGGGACTGTGCACGAACCTGAGGGAGGCAGATCCCGAGCCGCAGCACGCCGAGCAGCCCGATCGGCCACCCGCTCGCCGCTGTTGGAGACGTGGCTACTCTTGCGAGCCGTGGAGGCAGGCGAATGCACAGGCACAGGGCGAGCACGGCAGGGGGAAGCCGCAACAGAAGACGGGCCCGAGGCCGTACCCAGGTCAGCATCAAGCCTGCGACAAAGCCCAGCCGCAGACTGCCTAGAATCTCCAAATGCCCTGCTCTTTGCTGAATACTTCTTGACCGACGACTTCTTCTTCTTCTTGGACGCAGCAGGGCCAACCGGGGAAAAATCTTCAATGCCAGAAAGGGAAGGAGAGGCGGGGCGAGCAGGAAGATTAGAACACAACGCCGAGAATGGTGTGCCCTTAGCCCCACCAGAGGCCGCATCCCCTCCGCCCAAGTCAGGCATCGAGTCCTGAGCCCCCCTGCCAGCCGGAGCATTCTCCTTCAGCAGCTCCTGGTCTTCGGGGGATAGCCCATCCCACTCCGACTAGGTAAAACGGTGATCAGTACCATGCATGGAGTCATCTGGGCATCCATCCCCATCTTTGCTCTTGTCTTCATTGCCGGAGGCCGGGGGCGAAGGAGGAGGAGGGGCGACACCGGGCCCGAGGCACCCTCCACCCGAACCCGGAGCCGAAAGCCACCAGCCGCAGGGAAGATATCAATGGAACCACGAATACACAGTGGGTCGACACACCAGACCCGGAGACGAGCCGGCCCAAGGATGGCCAGAGAACCTTGATCCACCTCAATAGGCTTACCGATGAGAACCCCGAACGCCATCGGGAACGTCGTGGTGCGCATGTTAGGAGGAACATCTTCAACAAGCACCCAAACATCAGACAAAGAGGAGATCGCCTTGGACCCATTGGAAGCAGCTTTGACCGAAACCACCAGTTGATTCAACGGAAGCGTAAAGCTAGTACAGGAGGAGATCATGCGAAGACTCTCTTTGGAAGGGAAAGTTGCAGCAAACTCGTAATCAGAAAGTTGGCGGATTTGCCAATCCCACCCACCCTCATCCCACAACCGAAGCTCATTAAGAACCTGGGGAGAGATGCGTTTAGACTGGACAGAGATGATGCCAACGTTGGACAACGACGGGATAGGAGATGTCTCAGGGACCTCCCTATCTAAAGCAAAAAAAGAACATCCAGGAAGGCCAAGACCATAATGAACGAAAGCTGGAGGTTTGAGATGGTTCTGGCAGTCCGCCGTGAGGTGGCCGTCTTCCCTGCATATGAGGCAGAAGGGGGGATTTTCACAATGAGACTGGAAGTGGCCGGGGCAATGACATACAAAGCAGGTGAGAATGGGATTGGAGACCTGAGATTGAGGAGGGATGCAACCAGGACCGCGAGGAGGATGAGGGAGAATACCGTCACCAGGCGCACCAGACCCAGATCCGGCACCCCGCCCAGCAGCAGATCCGACGGGGCGGCGAACCGGAGCCCCCGACGCACCACGAGGAACGAAGCGGGACGGACCACCACCAGCCACCGCCGGAGCCCGCAGCGGCCCGCCACCCCGGGGGCAGCACCCTGTGGAGGAGGCGGTGGGGCCTGCCCCGACGAGCCCGCCCGACTGCCCGCTGCCGCCAACTCCCAGGGGTCGACAGCAGCCGCAGGAGCACCAAGCATGGGGCAGAGGGACCGACGGGCCAGATCCAGAGGCGCGGGGGGACGCATCGACCGTCACCGCCGCAGATTCCGCCTCCGGGGCGAGCGAGGCCTGAAGCTTAGCACAGAGCGCAGCCTCATACTCCAGATTAGCGGCAACTTCACCGGAGCCATCGCGCCCCCGCTTCTAGCCGGAGATCGCCTCAGTGAAGGATCCACGGGAGCGATCCATCGCGGCCACCGCCGCGAAAGAGAGGGAAAGGGGGGGGGAGCAGATCTGACGAAGCAGCGAATGGGCAGGCGGCGCCGACGCAAATCGGAGGAGGAGGCAGGAAACCCTAGAAATGGGGGAACCGCATCCTTCCGCACCCATAAATACCCGGTTCGAGCCAGGCTCGACTCGACATAAGGCACCACAGGAGGGGGGCTGGGCCTGGGCCAACCGCGGCCCAAAAACCAAAGATGGGAGGGGGAATCAGAAAAAGAGGCCAAAGCAGGAGCCGCAACAGGCCCACCAGGCCCAACATCAACCACAGGGGCCCGCGGCCCAGACGAGGGCACCAACGCCAGCCCCGATCCCAGATCTAGGGTTGGCGCCAGCGCCGTCGCCGCCGGAGAAGCGGGGGCCGCGTCCAAGGGCGAGCAGGCGAGGGGAACCATCGGAGAGAAGGACACCGACGCCGCCGCAACAACCCCACCGGAAACCAGCGGTTCCCCATCTGGAGACCAGACCGAAGCACACCGACGACCACGGGAGACGCGGCGCCAACCATCCACCTCCACAGCAGGCCCGACGAGCCGCCCCCGCCCACCAGGAGCAAACTTACGCCAGCGACCCGCCGCCGGAGCCACAGAGATACAGCTCACGGGGGCCGGACGAGGGGGGGGAAGGAGGGGCGTCAGAGTCTGACCCGGATCCATCCAAATCGAGCGCCCAAAATCGGTTAGCCCGGGTCGGAGCGAGGAAACCGGAGCGAGACGGGGAGGCCAGGGAGCAGGGGTGGTCGAGACGCACCGCCGGAGAGGAGCCCACAGGAGTCCGCGGAGGGGAGGGGGAGGGGGAGGCCGCATGAGGCAGGGACACCGTCGGGGGGAGCCAGTGGCAGGCGTCGCCATAGGAGAGAGGGGAGAGAGAAGCGCCATTCCCAGCTTGGTGTGCCCTATGGAGCGACTACTCTAGCACAGTGTCCATATGGGCTTTCTGGCTTTACCAACCACTACATCAATTGGCTTTCTCTCTCTGTTTTCTTCTATTTCTCCTTGATTCAATTCAAAACCTGGTGTTCATGTTGTCCTTGGATTGCAGTCAAGTTGCGTGCACAATTGTACATTCCAGGGTCGCGTGACATGGATGTGTGATTTTCGGTTGTTGGTGGATGTCTTTTCAACTACATTGGTGTGCTGAATATATGATATATTTTAACTTGAGATTTATTTATCTTACTTTTTTTCATGATTGACAAATTTGATGATTAAACGTCTCTTTCTCATTAGATCACCTGCAGAATATTAATCAATTCTAATGTTGAATCACTAGCAAGTGTGGCTCACTATATACTCTGAAGGTACGACCTTTCCAAGTATCGTGTAGTTTCATTTCAGCAGTAGTATATACATGTTCAAAACTCTCATTTTTTCAGAAAAAGAGTTCCAAACTACCAAACAGCCCGCGAGCAGAATGACACGGCTTTGTCCGACGTTGCTAGATCAGCATCACGACTGGTTTTTGCTTCCTTGACTAAAAATTCAGACTTGATTTGAATTCTTGCGGCCAGTCTTTGTATCAGAAGATTCAGAATTAACATCGCTTCCTCTGTCGGCGAAACTGCTACCTTCTCACCTTCAAGCATTGGATGGTGGTATGTCTGCCAGATCCCACAACAGTTGTTTGCTCTCTCATGACTTCTTAATGTACACAAGGGTGGCACTTGGACAGGGGCATCAGCCTGAATGAATGTACACCCAATTTTGTTCTCAACAATTTAGTAATCGGTGTCTTATTCTATGCATTTCTAGTTTAAAACTGACGATTCAAGCTTTCTAGGTCTCTCGAAAATGTGTGGTGAGATGCCTGATTTTAACCAAATTTGGATTTCTTGAGATGGTAAGGATGTTTCTCTCTTTTGTAACATTTAGAATATTTTCAGCTGGCTATAACTATTTTTACTTGCTCTAGCGAGTTATATTTCTGCAATGATTGGCCAAGTTAATCCCCTGTTTCTCATTCCGTCAACTATATCATGCACCGGTTTAAACATATTTATGGAATGGCTATTCTTTTTACTCATTGTAACTCGAGTATATCACATGTTGTACTACTGTTATGTTACAGCAGATGTAATGAGAAATAACAAACAAAGATAAGAAGACACACGTGGCCAAAGAAAGTCTGATTTCAGGTGTCAATTCCCTTTTCTACACGAAACATCTTTTTTTGCATATGGCATCCATCTTATTTTTCTGACAACATTTAGACCAATTTAGAGAGAGAGAGAGAACAAGCTTGATACACTAAGTAATTTTGGTCGTTTGAGGGCTTCGGGTTGCATGCCTATCATTTAGGTTTGCGAGCTGTGAACTGTACTTTAGGAAAACCAATTAGTGACTGCCAAATTTTACTTATGTGTATAGAATATCAACAAATGTAACATACTCATTTTATTGCCATGTAATACAAGAAATATGTGGGTGTGCGGTATACTAATGTGATACATATATATCGTAGCGCAACTTCTACAAACATCTAAATGGTCAAGATGATGTAATGTAAATAAAACATTTAGCATAACTTGCAGCATGGACATGAATGATTAATTTTGTTAGTCATAAGTTTTCGGGATGAACTGGAACTTTATTCCCAATGTTCGATTCACCATGCATCAATGCACTTTCTCTTTAGTACATTATTTACTTTCTACAAACATCTAAATGGTCAAGATGATGTAATGTAAATAAAACATTTAGCATAACTTGCAGCATGGACATGAATGATAGGCATGCCTCAAATTTCCGCTGCAACGCGCGGGGTATCTTCTAGTTTATTTTGTAACTGTTGCAACGCACGGGCTATGATTCATGGTTTGAACAACGGCCCGTAGCAACGCACGGGCATATTTACTATTTTTTTAATTATAAAACACGGATTGAGTCTGTCAGGTTCACCGTCATGGTGTTGTTCTAAAACAGTCCCCGTATTTTTCCATATTCAACCCGCAGTCCAAATCGAACCGGTACCGAGGAAAAAAACTCAGTCAAGCTCTGCCTCGCGGCGCTCCGCTCCGCCCCACCCACCTCCTGCCGCGCCCCGCACGCCACCGGCCGCCTCCCACCTCCCGCCCCACCCCGCTTTGCCCCGCACTGCCTCACCGCGCCGGACACCTCCTGCCTCCTAATCATATCTCCTCCTCACTTGCGGCTATCTTCGACGTTCACGGCTCCCCAAAACCTATTGGTCGCGACCTCGCAGGAGGAAGAGGATCGGAGGGTGCGGCGATGGCGTTCGGCTCCCGGTCGAGCACAAAAGGAAGGCAGGGCGCGGGATCCTCCCGACGTGCGGTGGCGCATGGGACGACGCAGGTGGATAGGCGCATGGATCTAGGAGGGATCCAGATCCGGTGGAGGACGGGGTGACCGGCGGCGGTGCCTTGAACTCCGGGGTGGCGATCTTGCATCCGGAGAGAGCAAAGAGTGATTTGCGAGAGATGGAGTGAGAGCACGGGAGGGAAGGAGAAAGAAGAGGGAATAGGCGTGGCGGTAGTTGGTTCTCCGGTGGCGATGGATCGGGGCACAGACGCAGAGGTCCTGCTCGGGGACGCGAAGATCCAGAAAGGCACTCGGGCGTGAGGCTTCTCGGTGAGCCTGCGAGCATGGGGATGAACTGGGAACCTCCCGTAGCCTACTTCCTCTCTCGGTCGTTCAGGAAGCAGGACGGACACCTCTGCTAGGCGCCCTTCCCTGGTCGATGACGGGCCAGTGTGGGCTGACACGGCGGCGCCCTTCCATTGTGGCAGTACCTTAGTAGGACGACGGCGGTAAAGGTCAACGCCCTGCTCGACGCACCCATCTTTGGACGCCCCCACCCCCTCGCTGGTTGAGCTCAAGGCCACCTTGCTCCGCCTCCGGTGGTCCAACTTACCCAATCTGGCCGGTCCGCTCCCCAGCAAGGCGGCTCCTTCAGTCCGCAGCACACCACGCTCAAGCCTCCACCACCTCGACTTCTCAAGGTGTAAGCGTTGTTTTTTGTTTATACAGAAGATGCAAGATTCTCCTGCAGCCATATAAGTAGCACTTACAGTTACAGTAGACAAGGACCTTGGCTTTGGATTATAGACTAGCTAAAAAATATTTCAAACAAATTACTCACTCAGCAGCATCTCAAATAGTACATAGTATTTTGTTCTTGTCTATACACATATTGTCCTTCCTGTATGATGCCCCTGTAAATAGATTATGCTTACAATACATAGTTCAGTATACTTTTAGTTTATAAATTAAATTAATCAACCATATGCACCTGTAATTCAGTAAAATAGCTTATGTTTGTTTATTTTTCTGTAGTAGTAGGCTACTTGCAAAATATCTTCATCACAATCAGGGGCATGTGCAAGTATATTTGTGTTGTAGATACACTGAGAGCAGAACCAGCCCAGTTGAGAATAACCTGAATGATCTCGTTTATGTGATGTTCAACAAGAGGCTGGACTCGGAAGTATAACAGTTTATAATTTATTGTTGGGCCAAAATTATGTCATGGTTTATATACATGTATCAATTCTTCAAGTAACTCACTACTTGATTCGGTTATGAGAATAACAACTGCAGATAGAGTAATTAATTTTGCTTCTTTGCTAGATGAATAACTTCATTATGGGTTGTGTTGTCCGAAGTAAATTGATACTACCTACTGTAGGAAAATTCCAGATGCATTATGAGGCGAGTGGCGAAGCCAGTGGGGCTAAGGCATCCTCGACATGGGTGCTCAACGGCGCGCCGTAGACCAGGAGGAGGATCTCCGGGTGGAGCTTGGCAGAAGCGATACACTTGGATGTAACTTCAGTACAACACTGCACTTTTCTTTTCTTTTTGAGTCATGTTCAACTAGAATTGCCATTTTGGCAGATCATATATGTTGAAGCATGTGAAAGTGGCAGTATCTTTGAGGGATTAATGCCACAAGATCTTAATATTTATGTTACAACAGCAGCAAATGCGGAAGAAAATAGCTAGGGAGCATACTGCCCTGGAATGGAAACACCACCTCCTCCTGAATATATGACCTGCTTGGGCGACGCATATAGTGTTTCTTGGATGGAAGACAGGTAACAAGCATCAGCTGTAATATTTACAGAAAGTTCCCATGTAATATTTATGCTCTGTATGTTGTATTGCTATTCTGAACCATGGGATCCTACCTACTGTGCAATGAAACTCACAATCTACTGAAGGAAACCATCAAGCAGGAGTACGAGGTGGTTAAAACGAGAACGACACCCCCAAATGACTCCAGTATCGGTTCTCATGTCATGGAGTATGTGACAGACCATTCAAGGATGACAAGCCATTCTTTTATCAAGGTTTCGATACTGCGAAGTCAAGCATCACAAACAGTCCGTTGCTTTCGCCCAGCCTCATGGGTGCAATCAATCAAAGAGATGCTGATATTCTTTTCATGTGGAAGAAGGTAAAATCCCAGTTATATATTTCTTGTCTAGCTCATCTTCTCGGTTACTACTAATTTTCATGCGTTTTGTTTTGCCAAATTTTCTGCTAACATTGTATTTTCTCGCTTTCAGTATGGGCAGTTAAATGTTGGATCAGAGGAGAAGCAGATGGCTCTCAGGGAGGTCAAAGAAACTGCGTTACACAGGAAGCATCTCGACAGCGGTATCGATTTCATCGGGAAGCTTGTCTTCGGACTTGAGAAGGGGCCGTCGGTGCTTGAGGTTACCAAAGGCCCCGGCCAGCCATTAGTAGACGATTTGGATTGTCTGAAGACGATGGTCAGTGTAAGAATCCCTTGTTTACAATTCCATAAATATGCAACACCCTGCAATACTCTTTCTGTTTTCGGTTGAGCTTAAGTTTACTGTTTACTGATGCCAACCACTATTGTTAGGTGCGAGTTTTTGGGTCCCAATGCGGATCACTCGCTCAGTAAGTCAGTATGGCATGAAACACATGAGGGCGTTCGCAAATATCTGTAACAATGGCGTCTCCGAGACCGAGATAGGAGGCCGCCATCAGCGGTTGCAGGGAAGTATAACCCACTGGTTCTAGGGCACAACGCCTGATCGGCTGCACTGCAGTAGTACATGCATGGGAGCAGTACCAAACGTTCCAGAGGTTCCTAGCTAGACCTCATCTATGGCGTGTGTGTACATATATACATTGGTGTAAACATGCAAGAAACAAGCCGACGATGCGCCCCATGTGGCGCCGGGTCAATCAGTAGTTTATGATCGTGCTTGTGATTTGACTGCAGTTAGTTGAAAGGCAATGATTGTTGTGCTTGCTATGCATATGATTCATATTTGTCGATTTTGACAGAATTAGTTAATGAAAAGAAATATTGTAATCTCTTCTCTATCTCTACTACTATTAAACAATCGAGTTGTGGCAGAAAGATTACATCTCAGCCATACATCCGTCATCTCTCAACGGACCGGATTGCCTTAATGTTGTATCACATCATTTATCATAATCAATTAGCAACGTCATCATAATTACGCAATAATTACCACAATCTCGTTTCAACCTGGGCCTATTTTAATCATATCAATTAGCAATAATTACCATGATCTACGCCATCATAATTTTTTTAACCCAGCCTTGTGTATTGCGTACATAAAAGGAAAATATCAATTAGCAATAATTACCATGATCTATGCCATCAATTTTTTTTGTAAACCCGGCCTTGTGTACGGCGTCCAGAGAAGGAAAAAAGAAAAAGGTCTTTCCCATGTTCGCATGTAGGCAAAGATAAACGTGGAAACCAAATCGCTCGGTTCTCTGTTTTTTCGATCATACGATCGATCAGACCCTGACCTTGATTCCAATCGTTCCTTGACTTCCGTCACTTCTTTCTTTTCGTTCACCTGTTTGAGTGTTCGTCGTCTTCGATGGCTCGACTCTTGGTTTGACTCTCCTGATCTTCTCGTCCTGGGGAACGACGGCGACGTGGGCCTCAAGCGCTATGCGACCACGACAGGTACGAGCATGTCTCTTTGTGCAGCCACGCCCAGCGCCCTATGCCTTCGCATGTACTGTTTTGCTATTCTTTCTATTTTGTTGTAAACCTAAAGCCTCGAATCTCGATTGATCGAACAAGGAAGGGAATTGTCGCATAGTTGCATTGTCGGCGCTAATTTGAAAAGCCAAGTATTCCTTTTAATTTCAGCATCATCATGTCACGCTTAGGCAAAACCTGCGTATGTAATATTTTATTCGATATGCACAATGATTTTGGATGTACTTGACTGTTTCTTTGATACAATTTTATATCTACGTATTTTAATTGCTATTACACATTTATACTAAGAGCCTTGAAGGGCCCGGGCCCCTGAATACTCAGTACCGGCCATGTATACAATATATCAATTAACCCGCCTCTCTGTTTGTTTGAGCGAAGCTTTGCGTACGTGTGCTCGCTCCTTTTTGAATTGGTTTAGCATTCTGGATCCAACATATTTTCATTATTGATCTTTTGCCAGATGTTTCAACAGCCCTGAGAAGCTAGGTCGACGAGCGAGCGAGCAAGCGGACGTGTTACGCAAGATATGCAATCTGGGATCAAATCCACCAGGACCGATCAACATAATTCAAAGGTGCGTGTACTGACCAAATAAATTCAACTCGAATTGTCAATGTCATTGTTAGCTCCCTCAAATTGTTAGATCTTTCGGAATGTGATGTACTGATTATTAAAGGTTTTGAAGTGTGCTAACTGGAAGCACGTGATTACTAATAACAGTTTGAAAAGATTAATTTAAAAGGTAGCAGAGTGTTGCGATTTGCTTTCTACAAACTTTGTTGGGGCCGAGTTACATCGACCTAACTAACTGACATAATGTGTGCGAACAGTACATTAGCTTTTTCAATTCAGAAGTGCTACTTTATGTTCTCCATCTCAGAAAATCAGTGATATTTTTTTGTGCACTATCATTTTTTTTAACTTTGCAAAAGCCATCCATGAGAGCATTATTCAAATCTGAATCTGAGTGAGCTCACAGCCAACTAACGTCATGCATGTTGCCATCTTTAGTGCTCTTCGGTGATAACTGTTTGCTAATCAAGATTCAAAATCCATTTGTTGCGGAATTCAGAATCATGTACTGGTTTGGAGAATAATCGGAGCAATGGTGGAGGGTGTTATGCTCAGCTGTCCGGTGAGAAGAAACCGGAATACCTAAAGAAACTACGAATAGCACGCCAGGCCAAAAAAGATGCAACTAAGTCATTTACACCATCTAGCGGATTGGTTCAGAGTGAACGTGCTCCTTTTACTGATGTAACAAACACGTTTATAATCGAACAAGGCTAATGATTAGAGCCTTCCAAGATAATGCAATTGATGTAGAGATTGTTGGTGGGCAAGATGTTGGAAAGAGGGTCTTTATACCGAGGATCCCTTTGTCGCCATCAGAGGACATCTCCCTTTCATTCAAGTTTAAGAGGAAACAATTCCCCATCTGCCTAAATTTTGCGATGACCATTAACAAGGCGGAGGGCCATACCATCCCAAATGTTGGCATTTATCTTCCCGAGCCGGTGTTCTCCCATGGTCAGCTTTATGTTGCCTTGTCAAGGGGTGTATCAAGGCGAATGCCATGGATTTTGGCCAAGCCGAACAAACAGATTGATAAATGAGGAAAAAGCACCAAGAATATTGTCTATATATATGTTTTAGAGGGATGATGCAGGTTCGTTCTTCTTTGATTGATATTTATTCAAGCTATTTTGTAGTCAACCATACTTTGTTAGCTTTTTTTAATTTTTTTAATCTGAATCATCATTTTATCTAAATACATATGGGCATGCTGTGAATTCTGAAATGTTTTTGATGGTTTTTGATTTATGAAATGTGTTTACAAGTCTGAAATGGTTTCATCTTGTGAATTATGAAGTAGTTACCTATCGCTTATGGAGATATGACCTTCCTAACTACTGATTGGCCACATACTTGACTTTCCTAACTTGTTACTGCTATTAATCAATTTATATTCCAAAATTGTGGGGTCGGGTATGACTTCCACTCCTAAATAATATCAATGTTTACCTAAGAAATAAATATGTATTCTATAGTTAATGGCTTGGTAGAACTCTTGCTAAATTACATATAAATACTGCAATCTGATCCAACTTTACACAATGCAGATATGAACGGGAAAATCCAAAATGCTGTGATATGGGATTCACACTGATGTTTCATGACCTTTGGTCTATGTAATACTGGAAGCAATCCAATCGCATGTTCAGGTGTCAAATAAGAGGATGTGCATGTTTCCAACACTTATCTTCGGGAGTGAAATTGTTTTGCCACTGAAAAGGAGCATGTGTCAGTTGTCTTCCCTATCATATAAAGAACATGTTTAGTTCCCTTAATTAGAGTGAAAACAGGGTAGATTGTTGCCTAAGGTTAATGTGATATTCTATTTTTGTTAGATGGCTTGAAATTTCTTTAACATCACTTTTAATGTTAATGTCATGTACCATCATATTTATTTCCACACTGCGGCGTGTAGTTATATTGCCAGTTTATGTCATGTTTGGTTCACAATATATATTGCGAGTCCGTGCCTTGAAGCTATGTAGATTGTGTCATTTACAGTGCATAACATCCATTTCTACTTTTAGTGTAAAATTGACTTGTACACGGTTTGACATTTTCAGTCATTGTGCTTACATGTGCTTGCTTTCACTATATTTATTATAGATAGTGTTTTGACAGATTTTATAAAGTATGTCAATAGTTGCATCATGTATCGTTGACTTGATAGACAAGTTCAAAGATTTCTATTCTTCAGAGTGCATAAATGACACGCTAGATCCTAACTTCGACTGCTTGCATAACTAACTTTCGGTTCAAGGAAGCTTGAGGTCTTATCTTGGAAATTTCTTTTGCCTCTTCCATCCAGCATGGACATGTTTTCCAATTATTGATTACTGGTTGTATAAAAAAAAGTTCCCAATGATCTTTTCGACAATAGTCCAACATAATCAAAGGAGTCAATAAAGTAGCTAGAAAATACCAAGGAAACCTGCAGGCATGGCCGCCGTAATAATCAATCCTCCTCCCTCGACACTTATGCCACCGCTCCCTTTCCCGTGATCCAATTTTGTCTCTATTTCATAACTCTATTATACGTGCATTGCACGTGCACACTTACTAGTAGTACAAAAGAACCAACTAAAGTTTAATTTAAAAAAATACTCCCTCTGTTCTTAAATATAAGTATTTTTAGAGATTTCAATACACATTACATATTGATGTATATAGACATATGTTAGAGTGTAGATTCACCCATTTTGCTCCGTATGTAGTCCCTTTGCAATCCTTAAAAGACTTATATTTAGAAACGGATGGAGTATTGTTGAACGTGAAGGATCATACATGCATATGTTTGACTAAATTGATATTTATAAAGAATTGAATTAGATGCACTAATTAGAAAATATGCATTTAAATTCAATCATCGCCTTTCGCCTCTACTTTGAGCTAGCTATATTTTTAAACGAGTTTAGCTACTAAAATTTAAAGACCCCTCAAAACATCTACTAATTTAAAAGGGTTCGCTAAATCTCAGTCAACTGAGATTTAATGAAGTCTCAATAACCTTTCCAAGCCGTTGGATACATGCACACTATGATTATGTGCTAGGAAATTTTGCCTTTTTATTGTCATGTGGGACGGAAAGAGATGCGTGTATGTGATTCTGGACTCTACAAAGTGTGTGTGTGTGTTTTTAGCCTACAATGTACACGAGAAGCTTGTGTTTGGGCTAAGTCCAAGAAGTGCAAAAGGAAAAGAAACAAAATAATGCAAACTAAACAACCAACATTTTCTAAAAGGAAAATCAACATAACAAAAACATGTTTGCTTTTGAATATTAACAAATACCTGTATATAAACAATCTCACTTCAATGCACCACTACTCTCCTCTCCGGTGATAGTGTGATGCTGATTGAAGCAAACATTGAAGGACATGAATGTAGGTTTATCAATTTTTTTCTGAATTGCGGACACCAAAAATAGTACTCCCTCCGTCCAGGTGTATTGGGCGCCTAAGGAGCTGCACCATGATCTAGGTGTGATGGGATTGGCCGTAATATTAGATATAATTAGCATTAAAAATCTTGTAAGTTGAGCTAATTAATTGCAATTCATTTGCCTTACCAATCAACATGCAGCATGAAACGCATGCAACCAGAGTTATTGCCCATAAGATTGAAAACTTGTGCATGAGGGTGAAGCGAACGAGGCATAGGAGTGATACGAGGCAGATTTAATTCCTTCGTGCCTTACTCATTTGGAAATTCTAAAATCGCTAAGATGCCCAATACACCTGGACGGAGGGAGTACCATAATTGAGGATGGTGGCAAACAAGAAAAGTGGCAACATGAATGAGTCACTAAATACATGCGATGATTTATTCCTTCTGATGGGACGTACGGCCCATTAAATTGGTGCATGCAAAGATTAAATGGAACCTTTTTTTGAAAAACACGGTACAAACGCAGACTCATAAACACGTACATACACTAACCCCAGAGAGACTAAGCCAACGGGTCTTGATATTGATGAACACACCACAAGTGTTAGGCTATCGACGCGAAAATCGCCATCCACAGAAATAATATTTTGCCTTCATGAGACATTAAAGCATCAAAACTAAATTTTAATTCCTGTTGGTATTAGGGTACCGCCGCCTCCAAACCATCCAACCAGAGGTAGGTTCTCAAGGTTAAAAGAGAAACTAACGAATCTATCGGCATGCACCTCCTTGCCCCTGCCATGCTACGATGATGGGTGTTTTGATGGACACATGAATTTTCCCTCCTATTGCAACGCACATGCATATTTGAACTCTTCCAAATCAAACAAACAACTATCTCTAAAAAATCCAACATAGTAAAAGTCCATTTGCATTTAAATCTTTTGAAATTTCTATTTTTTTGAATTAGTTATTAAACTCTCAATTAGTTTAGAACATTCTAACGTTTGTATGTCCCACTAAAAATAAATAAACCACGCTTCCACCCAGTGATAGTGCTAAGCCGAAAGAGACGCCATCAAAGAACACCACTACGACTTCTTTAACTCTATACTTCATGGTCCGGACCCCAAGATTCATTTTTTATTTATAGGCAATGAGCATGTATTTCTTAAGATAATGAGAGTTTCTAATTGTTCTTGGTTTCAAAAAATTATACATATTTTAAATATGTTCACAAATTTTAAGAAATGCTAAAAATCCCCCAAAATATATTTATAATTGTTCACAAAATCAATATTTTATAAAAAACATGTGTCATAAAATATTCAGCCTCAAAACATGTTAAATTCTAATTAAAAAATTAAAAATCTTGAATTTCTTAAAATAATAAACAAATATTTGTGTTTTTTTAAAAGGCAAAACATATAACCGATTCACATACCATTTCATGCACCACTACTCTTCCACCAGACGAAGCAAGTTAGGTTGATTCTTCACGTCCCTCATGCTCCAAAGAACAATAAAAGTGTAACCTTATTAGCAAGGATTATAGAATTGGGTATAAAAAATGGCACGTGGTGGCACACGAAGCAGGTTTTGCAATTTTTTTTTACCCGTTGTAACGCACGGGCATTTGTACTAGTAAAACCAGAGGAATCAAAACCTGCAAAATTCCTGCAGTTCACCCGTGAACCGAACGGGTCCTAATGGGCCACCCTATTGTGCTGGCGCCAGAGGCGGGCGAGAGACACATTTCGCATTAAGCGAGATATAGCTCTGGCGCTCTTTGAGGCCTGAGTGCCATAATGGATGAAAAGTATTTTTGTTTTTGTTTTCGAGCTTGAAATCGCTGATTCGGCCCATCAAGGCCCGGCGACCCGGCGGCGGCGGTAGTATTAGGGTAACCCCTCGCGCCGCCACTATATATTATGGGGCCGCCTTGTTCCTTCAACCTCGCGCACCCTTTATCTCCCTCCCTGTAGCCAAATTACCAACGAAGGTTCCTTTTGGGATGATCTCTTTGAGGCATTGTGAGGTACTAATAACAGTTCAATTTACAGGATTCGTGTGATTCAGTTGAACCCCTATTCTCATCGCCAGGTACGCTCAGATCTTGGATCCTATTTCTCTATACATATGTAGATGTTGACTGGATCTTAGGAGAAGAAGAGTTGGATATCAACAATTAACTTGTCCATGTTCTTTCTCTTGATTATATATCAGGATAAAGAACGAAGATCTGGGAATAATGAATCGCCGTTTTGTGAATCTGCTAGTCAGTAAATCGGGCGACTGCCGCCCGGCCTTCAACCTGCATCGCATCAATCCGGCGAGCTTATTCTGCCCTACGAGATCTCTAAAACCAACAGATCCAGCAGCAACAAAGAAGAACACTCTGTCTCGGCTGCCTCCTGCCGCCATATCCTTCGAATTGCCCTGCCCGTGGAAGAAGTTCGGTTGGATGGATTTCATGGCCCGCAAGAACGACATCATTGCTGTCGACCATGAGGGCCACACCCTCCTCTACAACGGCACGATTGGCGCCCTCTGCGCCATGAACAGGATGGTAGAGCCCTGTCACAGCTCGATCTCCGTCGTTGTTGGCGACGACCTCTATGCCATGGCCATCAACCATGGCCTGCTGCCCAAGGTGGACTATTTTAAGGCTCTTACCTATGGCCGCTCGTTCGGCCACTGCCAGCCAGAGGACTGGCACTGGCGCCCTCTCCAGCCGCCTCCCCTTGAATACGACCACGAGAAGGATCAACGCTACAACCCCTCTGCGGCGCTTGTGACACACCCCTGTGCTATTGGCGCCTACACGGTTGTTCGTGATTCACAGATCTGGATATCTACAACGGGTGCTGGCACGTACTCCTTTGACACAACTAGTGGCGTATGGAGAAAGATCGGCGAGTGGGCTCTGCCGTTCAAAGGTCACGCCAAGTATGTTCCTGAGCATGGTCTCTGGTTTGGCTTCTCAGACAGTGATGGTCAGCTGTGTGCTGCTGACCTCGAGCAGATGCCGCCAGTGCAGCAGAAGGCGTGTGAAGACCTAGACCTTCTTGTGCTGGAAGGTTGGAATCCAACGGGGTCGCACCTCTTGCCATTGGGATCTGGTAAGTTATGCGTCGTGAGCTTCTTCCAGAGAATTAAGCGGGTGAGGCCGCGTCCGTCGACGTGCTATCGGAGCTTCAAAATTGAGAACACTGCTGTTCTTGCTGGTGTCGAAGTTGTTGCCGCAGGTCCAGAAATCCTCCATATGGTCAAGCACAAGTCCAAATGTTATCGCTTCGGAGATGATAATGTGAAGCTGCTGTGATATTGCAGGCATGCCATCTTTAGATTTGAAGACTCTGGTCTTAAAAGAAAGAAAATCTTCCGGACGAGTCCGTATTGTGATCCTACTTTGTCTGTGGATGTGGTCTGTTTGTTGCGAGTTACTTACTCTTTATTTCTATATATGTATATTTAGCTATGTGCGCCCTCAGCAGCGCTGGAATCCGGGTTAAACCTTTGATTGTTACATTACCTCTGTCTCACCCTTAACAGTGCTGGAATCTAGGTTAAACTTTCACCGATTTTGTGTCTTGTTATTGTAATATTATCCCTGTCTCAAATTAGTTGTCTTAGATTTAGGTATCTAGACACGTTTTGTAAGGCTGATGCTAAATCTGTGCTAAACAACAATACAAAGTACCTGGTTTGAAAAGGTCCCTTGAATAGTAGTACCTAAATGGATCAGGAAAATTTATGCTAAAACAACAAATTCATTACAACATACTCCTGTAAGTCAATAACTAGGCTACTCCTGTGAATGCTACTTTACCGGTGTGATTAATTTATGGCCAAGGCTAGGCGTCGGTGCGCAGGCCGAAAATTTTGGCCGGTCACACCAGACCCACCCGATGTGCTGCATTGAAACTTTTTTATAAACGGTTGTAGCATTTTATGTCAATGGTTGTAGCATTTCGACTGTTATGTCAATGGTTGTAGCATTTTATGTCAATGGTTGTAGCATTTTGCTGCAGAAAAAGCTTCGACCGTGGACGAAAAAAGCTTCAACCGTGTCTATGGTTGCAGCAAAATCGTCGTTGTCGTCGTCGTGAGGTCGCATCTCCACTGATGGATGTAGCAAAAAACTTCGCTGGTAGTAGCAAAATCCAATTACGGTTGCAACTTCCCCTTGTTATGCAGTGCCATTGAAGCTTCTGTGTCTATGGTTGAAACTTTTTTCAACAGCTGTTGAAGCTTTTCTAGGTGACGGTTGCAACACTTGTATACGCGAGGTGGATTCGAGCATGGCGGCAGGCAGCCATGGCGGCCGGCGAGGGGAGCTCCTGGCCTCTGTGACACCCCCAGTGTCGAGCTACAGTAATCTCATGTCTAATGATACCATGTCATCATAATTAAGTTGTTAATCCTCATTGTGTTTCAAACCAAGCTCAATTTCAAGTTTAAACCGAAGTCAAATAAATTATTTCTCCAAATAGTAAACCAACAATGTTAGTTGGGTTATAAATATTCTTTAACTAATTTTCATGAATGATTTAAAATCATTTGATATATTTAATTTCCCCAGGAAAATTAAAACAGTTACAAATCAGCATTTTGAAATGATTTTCTATTTGTGAAAAATCCAAATCAATTCAAACTACTCCCAAACCTTTGGTGGTGGTGCCAAATATCGTAATGTATTTAGGTGACCAAGTCCCACATTTTACAAAGACCAATTGACAACTCAAAATATTGGAAACATATTCTGTAAAAGAAAACAAAAAAGTCTTAAAAGAAAAAGAAAATGCAAAAGGGAAAAAGAGAGTGGAGGCCCCTGCCCCTGGGCCACTTGGCCCAAATGGCCGGGCAGCCCAACCAGACCGACCGACCAACCCCTCTCCGGGTCGTCTCCCTCCTCCCTGTTCGACCGACCGGAGGGGGGCTCCCGCTCGTCCCCGACGGACCTGGCGCGGCGCCCCGCGCTGCCACGTCGACGGGGAAGGGATAATGCCACCACCCACAGCCCCTTCGCCCCCTGCCTCTCCCACTCCCCCACTCACCCACTCCTCTCCGTCTCCCCTCCTCCAGATCCCCTTCTCCCGAGCGCGTCCATGGCTGTGCCGCCGGAGTAGCTGCGGCCACCAGCCTTCCCTCATCGCGCCAAGGTGTCCAGCAGCTCCGCCGTCGTCCTCTTCGTCTTCCTCGTCCACGAGATCAAGTCCGGAGGCGCCACATCGACGCCGTCTTCTACCGTTGGCCATCGCGACGCCATTTTCGAATTTGATGCCTCTGCAGCTCCTAAACTCCTCGAAGAGCCACCTTGAGCTCCCTTGGTGAGCTCCCCGTCTTCCCCTTCTCCTTTTCATGCTATCTCGATGCCGTAGTTGTAGTTTTCGCCGGCCGCATCTTTGCACCGCCGCCATGCTCGCCGCTGCCGCTATAATCCACCCCGCTTCGACCTGCTGCTGCTGCTACCGTGTTTTGGAGGGCTTCACGAAGCCGATGCTCCGAGTAACCCGCTCGCTTGCGTGCTGTAATGGAAACACAGCGCGGTCGTGACCTTGTGGTCGCCATGGCCGGACCTTGCCCTATGCCCGCTCGCCTGCGTCCTCTGGACGCGCCTGCCTACGCGTAGCCGAGCGCCCTAGGACCGCACCCGCGCCTTGCCAGCTCCTTCCGCCGCCGCCTGAGTCCTCGCCTTGCCTCGCGCCGCGCGCTAGCGCACTGCTGCAGCGCCCCACCTTCGGCCGCCCCATCCCGCTCCTTGCCGCCGACCGCCCCGCCTGGAGAGTGCCTCTGCCGAGGCCGCGCGCCCCGGGGGCCTCCTGCCCGCCACCGCCTTGGGCCGCCGCGCGCCACCACTGGTGGCTGCCGGCACCCTGCCTGCCTGCACCCGGCGGTCGCTGCGCCCGACGCCGCACCCCTCGGGCGGGCGCCCCGCTCGCTACGCCTGCCCCGCCCATAACGCCCGATCCATTAGACCCCTGGCCCTATGACGCACGGGCCCCACGGCCCAGGAAAAAAAAGAAAAAAAAGCTTTAAAAATATAAGTAAAAATTATATTAATTAATTACAAGAATTAATTAACTTAATTAATTCTATTAATTAATTTAATTAACCTTAATTATCTGCTTAGATAAATAGCCAATGACGATAGGGCCCACACGTCAGTTTGACTAAGTCAACTGATTGCTGACATCACCCTGACATCATGCTGACGTCATCCCCATACTATTCTGGATAATGTTATATTTAAATTAAATAAATAAATTCCAGAAATTAATAAAAACTTTAGAAAATCATATCTTTTAAACCGTAACTCGGATGAAAATAATTTATATATGAAAGTTGCTCGGAATGACGAGACAAATCCGAATACGCGGTCCGTTCGTCCGCCACACATCTCTATCATACCGAACATGCAACATTCCCCTTCGTTTCATCTGCCCGCAAATGCCTAACACCGGGAATACTTTCCCGGATGTTATTCCTCTTCGCCTGTATCACCGAGCACCGCGTTAGGTCACACGTAGCACCGCCTTTTGCCATGTTATGCTTTGTGATGCTATAGTTTGCTCTGTTATTTATTTGCTTCCCCTTCGTTGCTTATTTTCGGTAGACTCCGATACTGTGATAGACCCCGAGACCATTGATGCTTCGGTGTTCGACTACGGCTACGATTCCGAAGATTCCTTTCGTCTGCAGAGCTTCCAGGCAAGCCCCCCCCCCTTTGATCACCAGATATCGCCTATTCTTCTCTCTACTGCTTGCATTAGAGTAGTGTAGCATGTAACTGTTCGGTTACTCCTATTCTGCTGCATAGCCTGTCATTGTTGCTACAACTGTTGATACTTTACCTGCCATCCTAAGGCTTAGTATAGGATGCTAGTATTCCATCAGTGGCCCTTCATTCTTGTCCGTCTGCCATGCTATACCATCGGGCCGTGATCACTTGGGTGGTGATCACGGGTATATACTATATACATACTTTGCATACACATGATGATGGTTCGGAGATGGGGGCTGAAGGGGCAGGTGGTTCCACCCAGGTAGTGGTGGGCCTGGGTTCCCGGCAGTCCCCTGATGGTTACTTTGTGGCGGAGCGACAGGGCGGGTTGCGACCACCTAGGAGACAGGTGGGCCTGGCCCTGGTCGTTGTCCGCGGTTATTTCATAATAACACGTTTAACGGGATCTTGGTATTTGATCTGAGTCTGGCCATTTGGTCTATACGCACTAACCAGCTGCGTGGGAACAGTTATGGGCACTCGACGTCGTGGTATCAGCCGAAGCCTTCTTGACGTCAGCGACTTAGCGGCGCGCGCCGGATTGGACTGGAAAGCCTACTCTGGTATTAGGAGAGGCTAGGTCTGCTTACCGGCCGCCCTCGCAACGTGCAGGTGTGCATTGGGCGATGGGCCCAGACCCCCGTGCGCTTAGGGTTTAGACCGACGTGCTGACCTCTCTGTTGTGCTTAGGTAGGGCTGCGACGTGTTGATCTTCCGAGGCCGGGCATGACCCTGGAAAGTGTGTCCGGCCAAATGGGATCAAGCGTGCTGGGTTATGTGGTGCACCCCTGCAGGGAAGTTAATCTATTCGAATAGCCGTGTCCCTCGGTAAAAGGACGACCCGGAGTTGTACTCTGACCTCATGACAACTAGAACTGGATACTTCATAAAACACACCCAGACAAGTTCCAGATACAACCCGGTGATCGCTTTCTCACAGGGCGACGGGGGGAGGATCACCGGGTAGGATTATGCTATACGTTGCTACTTGGTGAACTTACCATCTATTCTATTCTACTGCTGCAAGACGGAGGCTGCGAGAAGCGAGGATACTTGTTACTTTCAGCTACTCTCTTCTTCTGCTGCAAGATGGAGGTGGCCAGAAGCGTAGTCTTCGATTGGATTATCTATCCCCCTCTTATTCTAGCATTCTGCGGTTTAACCCACATATATTACCCCTTTACACATATACCTTTGCATATGTAGTATAGATCCTTGCTTGCGAGTACTTTGGATGAGTACTCACGGTTGCTTTGCTCCCCCTTTTCCCCCTTCTTTCTTCTTTCTGGTTGATGCAACCAGATCAGTGGAGTCCAGGAGCCAGAAGATCCCGAGGATGATTCTACATGGAGTTCGGCTTCGAGGAGTTATTAGGAGGTCCCAGGCAGGAGGCCTTGCCTTTTCGATCGTTGCTAATTTTGTGCTAGCCTTCTTAAGGCAAACTTGTTTAACTTATGTCTGTACTCAGATATTTTTGCTTCCGCTGACTCAGGTGTTTTCGAGCTTTTGTATTCGAGCCCTCGAGGCCCCTGGCTTGTAATATAAAGCTTGTATTATTTTAATTTGTGTCTAGTGTTGTGTTGTGATATCTTCCAGTGAGTCCTTGATCTTGGTCGTACACATTTGCGTGCATGATTAGTGTACGGTCAAATCGGGGGCGTCACAAGTTGGTATCAGAGCCAACTGCCTGTAGGAATCCCCCTTTCCAACTCCTTGGCCGAAGTTGAGTCTAGTCTTTGAAAAACAAATTTACTAACTTCTTGTGTGGCTTACGGGCCCACATCACCAATGGGTGGTATTAGGATCTTTTACTCCTCGTCTATACTCTGGGACTCTTATCTCTCTTCTATTCGGGATAAAGGAATTTTGCTAAATCTAACATTAGAATCTCGTTATCACTTTCACCTGGAGAGCACCTTATGATAGATGATCGTCCGCTGCACCAGAAGAACCTGAAGATACTCTCCGCTGTTAACCCGAGAACTTGTGTTCATCGCCTTTGTAATTTACTGCCACCGATATATCCCTATGGATATCTGCATGCACTTGTCATACTCATGATCATTCCTCGTCGCTCTTGTTGTTACGAGAGGCCTCGAAATATTCTCCGTTGTCTCGAGAATCCTTTGAGTTTACTGTCTTGCAGTTTTATTTCGCATGAAAACCCTTACGGTTATTTCCTCACATTTATTGAGGATCCGTTCTTCTCAATTGTTTACGTGTCTCACAAAATTCTTCGGAATACTTTTCGATCTTTCGAAAATCCTCTGCAGCCTATTACTCTTGAAGTTCTTGCCTGCTTGCATTATGGTTAGTTCCATATGACTAGTAGCCTTCGTTAATATCCCTTGTCTTAGCCATTTTGAGCCTATTCAATGTGTGCGTATGCACGCAGTCATCAGGTTATCCTTTATAACATTATCTTTCCGGCTCAGACGTCATTCCGGACATGAGTTGGTTCTCGGCAAATCAAACCTTTATTGATTGTCCAACTAAGTGTTTTCGACTTATCCATCTTGATCAGAGCGTCTGCTTCTGATCCTTCATTTTGGAAACCATAATTTCTTTCCATTTAAGCATCAGACTAATAAGATGATTCTTGAATCTAATGCCTCTACATTCCTTCTTCCTCTGAGTGAGTACCGATGCTCACATCAGCTCCGTTGTGGATCGCCCGATCCATTGTTGGATTGTTATCCGACAGTGTCCTTCATATTCAATCACCTTGCGAGTTCTTCCACTGATACATAATGCCTTTGGTAAATTGTATCCTCTGCTTGGCCAACCATGCTCTGCTTTTGAGCTTGAATTTTTACTTTTGAAACTTGTGGTATATGTTACTAAGATGCCCGATGGGTTGAACCTATGCCTTCCCCTAATCCGTCAGAACCCGAAAGTTTTCACAAGTCATACTCTTCTGGTGTTCTACCAGATAAAATTTCAACACTACAATTTTATCAAAGCAAGAGGTAAATGAAACGTATGCATTGGAGAAATGGGAGTCGACCTTGAGCTTTTGTTCATGCCCATGTAAACGATGTAGACCGTCTCGGGAGCTTCTTGCAAAAATGATTTTTCATCTAAATAATTCTTTCGGTGTCAATAAATTTGATCCCTTGCAGTTATGGTTCCGACCATGCTGTCCTTGTTCAATATATCTGGAATAAATCCATTCCAGGCCTCGTCAATTTTTGACAAGGTTAAAGCATCCACTGTCATAGGTCAATGACCTAGATCAACTTCTATCGTGTTCTACCTTCGAGTTTTACCCCCTGATATCTCGAGGATATCATGCCTTTGCACTACACCTTTTGAGCTTTTGATGAAGTAATACCTTTGCTTGTCGTAATCACTCTACGGGTTCTAGGTTGCCGTCAACCGAGGACACCGTTTAGTAAATCAATTCCGCTCAAAAAATTCAACACCCCTAGTAGATGTTACTGGGAAAATATAAAACTCAATCTGGTTTATTCCTAGACTATCGGGTACATCCTGGTCTTGATATCTTTGACTGTGCTACCTCGTCCTTCTCTGGTGCACGAATTCTTCTGTGAGAGCACGACTTACGTCGGGCTTTCAACATCATGTTGCTTGTCTTGAAAGGCAACTTTGGCTCCGAGCTTGCATCTTATATATTGATCCTATGACTTGCCACTTCGTCATTCCCTTGCTTGTTGCCGTTGTCGTTTGATTGCCTCCCCTTGAAACCCTCCCGACAAATGTGTCGGATCACCTTCAACACTTTGACTACTTATGAGATGTCAACTGTGTTCGTGATGAGAAATACCCTCCTTGCCCTCGATGATTTTTAATATCATCGACAACACCCTTGACTTCCTTTCATCGCGAACTTGTCCACATTATAATTGCAACTTGCTCTCCAGGTAGTGTTGTGTTCTGCCTTGAAGTATTAATGTCTTTTATGTCGAGAATGATGTGGGAATTGCTCCGCCTCTTAGAAATTCTCGGTATGATGATACTT
This sequence comes from Secale cereale, assembly GCA_902687465.1. Lineage (NCBI taxonomy): Eukaryota > Viridiplantae > Streptophyta > Magnoliopsida > Poales > Poaceae > Secale > Secale cereale. The sequence continues at coordinate 795,981,101 of LR738711.1, forward strand.
CTCACCATCACCATTCTTCCTTGGTCCCCGTGTTGTTTTTAACCGGGATACCAATATGCTAACGATACTGCTTGAGTTCTGTACTTCTAGCAACCCTATTGCTTTGAAGTCAACGATCGACAGTTCGTTCTTCGACTGTTGGCTATTGAATCGTCACTCTAACATTGATCTTGCTGCCTAAGGTCATATTTCGGGCACACCTTCCAACTATTGATTAATGGTGTATGTTTTCCTCGAGCATACAACATTATACCATTTGAATTGACAAGTGTCATCTTCTTTCACATTATTGTGGAAATCCATCCGTTTGGAATTCTCGATAAATTGACGCTGAGCCCATCAGCCACCTACTCATCATCTCCTTGGTTAAATGATGAACTATTGTTTTGGGAAACCGCTCCCATAGTTCATTTCCCGAGAATCTTGCAATTTCATTTCGTCGATTTGTGATGCACCTCTTCTTCTCGAACATCTCGAGTCTGAGGTAAAATGACACCAATCAGATCTGAATCTCGGTCAGATATGATGGTTGGGACAACTTTCCAGTAGTTATAATATTGGTCCTTTGATGACTCGGTAATATGATGTCATGCCTAGCACCCCTGCTGGAGGACCTATTATTATAATCTCTTTTGCAAGGATAACCATTCTTCCAGGAGGAAATTATAAGACTTATTCTATAAGTTGTTCCTGATGAATCCTTTGTGTATCCAAGTCCGACCTTTGCTTCAAGATCATGCCAATGCTATCTCAAAGCATGTCTGTGGTACTCCAATTTTCAACAAGAGCCTTTGAAGCCTAATGCTAAATGATTCTTGGTCAGTTATCCAAACACCGTGTATGGGTACATATCATGATTCTTATTAACCCTTTTACTCAGGTGGTCATGCCTTTGATCTCCTGTCCCGTATATCATGCCTTGCTTATCGTTGGGGAGGATATACTCCCATTACATGTGTTTACACACATTTTCCTTTCCATTTGTTTGTTTAACTTTTCTTTGATCTACATATAGTCTAAGCAGTAATAATTTTCTGCTTGTGTAAACACTGGTGTACAACTCTGTCAGTAAGGCCCTGTTACTATTGTTGATAACATTCCGGTAACCATCGATGGACGAGAACTTTGCCTAGCGGTCCGCCTCGTTCTAACGAGCAGGAAAACGGTTCTCTTTGTCCCTCGCCCTAGGTACCGACGTTGTTGCCGACATAACTGACAAGTTATGCTCTGACATGCCTTGCTACCATGACCGGCAATATGTTAGTGTCTTTCTTACTTTTGAACCACATGGTGGGCCCATAACCCACAGTTCCATAGGATCGAAACCGGACTCTCGTGAACACCCCCGTTTCCAAGGTTATTCCTCACGCTTTGGCTTTGTGTGCAATTCGCGAGCCACCTTCCAAATGATCTATTCTGGTATTAGATGCTATACTTATTTTCGTTGCTCTCAACCCATTTCAACCTCTGTTTCAGGCAACGAATGATTGCTTACCCGGTTGAAACTTCTAATTGCACCTCATTACTTTACTCTCGATGGCTTCCTTGAATTTTCAACTCGAGAGATTTCCTCTATGCCACGTTCACTGAGATAGTCCCCAGGTACCTATCTTGTATTGAGCCCCGTCCTTCCCGGGTCTTTCCCCCTTACTCCACCTCTTAAATCTCGGGACGAGATTCCTTGTAGTGGAGGAGATTTGTGACACCCCCAGTGTCGAGCTACAGTAATCTCATGTCTAATGATACCATGTCATCATAATTAAGTTGTTAATCCTCATTGTGTTTCAAACCAAGCTCAATTTCAAGTTTAAACCGAAGTCAAATAAATTATTTCTCCAAATAGTAAACCAACAATGTTAGTTGGGTTATAAATATTCTTTAACTAATTGTCATGAATGATTTAGAATCATTTGATATATTTAATTTCCCCAGGAAAATTAAAACAGTTACAAATCAGCATTTTGAAATGATTTTCTATTTGTGAAAAATCCAAATCAATTCAAACTACTCCCAAACCTTTGGTGGTGGTGCCAAATATCGTAATGTATTTAGGTGACCAAGTCCCACATTTTACAAAGACCAATTGACAACTCAAAATATTGGAAACAAATTCTGTAAAAGAAAACAGAAAAGTCTTAAAAGAAAAAGAAAATGCAAAAGGGAAAAAGAGAGTGGAGGCCCCTGCCCCTGGGCCACTTGGCCCAAATGGCCGGGGCAGCCCAACCAGACCGACCGACCAACCCCTCTCCGGGTCGTCTCCCTCCTCCCTGTTCGACCGACCGGAGGGGGGCTCCCGCTCGTCCCCGACGGACCTGGCGCGGCGCCCCGCGCTGCCACGTCGACGGGGAAGGGATAAGGCCACCACCCACAGCCCCTTCGCCCCCTGCCTCTCCCACTCCCCCACTCACCCACTCCTCTCCGTCTCCCCTCCTCCAAATCCCCTTCTCCCGAGCGCGTCCATGGCCGTGCCGCCGGAGTAGCTGCGGCCACCAGCTTTCCCTCATCGCGCCAAGGTGTCCAGCAGCTCCGCCGTCGTCCTCTTCGTCTTCCTCGTCCACGAGATCAAGTCCGGAGGCGCCACATCGACGCCGTCTTCTACCGTTGGCCATCGCGACGCCATTTTTGAATTTGATGCCTCTGCAGCTCCTAAACTACTCGAAGAGCCACCTTGAGCTCCCTTGGTGAGCTCCCCGTCTTTCCCTTCTCCTTTTCATGCTATCTCGATGCCGTAATTGTAGTTTTCGCCGGCCGCATCTTTGCACCGCCGCCATGCTCGCCGCTGCCGCTATAATCCACCCCGCTTCGACCTGCTGCTGCTGCTACCGTGTTCTGGAGGGCTTCACGAAGCCGATGCTCCGAGTAACCCGCTCGCTTGCGTGCTGTAATGGAAACACAGCGCGGTCGTGACCTTGTGGTCACCATGGCCGGACCTTGCCCTACGCCCGCTCGCCTGCGTCCTCTGGACGCGCCTGCCTACGCGTAGCCGAGCGCCCTAGGACCGCACCCGCGCCTTGCCAGCTCCTTCCGCCGCCGCCTGAGTCCTCTCCTTGCCTCGCGCCGCGCGCTAGCGCACCGCTGCAGCGCCCCACCTTCGGCCGCCCCATCCTGCTCCTTGCCGCCGACTGCCCCGCCTGGAGAGTGCCTCTGCCGAGGCCGCGCGCCCCGGGGCCTCCTGCCCGCCACCGCCTTGGGCCGTCGCGCGCCACCACTGGTGGCTGCCGTCGCCCTGCCTGCCTGCACCCGGCGGTCACTGCGCCCGACGCCGCACCCCTCGGGCGGGCGCCCCGCTCGCTACGCCTGCCCCGCCCATAACGCCCGATCCATTAGACCCCTGGCCCTATGACGCACGGGCCCCATGGCCCAGGAAAAAAAAAGAAAAAAAAGCTTTAAAAATATAAGTAAAAAATATATTAATTAATTACAAGAATTAATTAACTTAATTAATTCTACTAATTAATTTAATTAACCTTAATTATCTGCTTAGATAAATAGCAATGACGATAGGGCCCACACGTCAGTTTGACTAAGTCAACTGATTGCTGACATCACCCTGACGTCATGCTGACGTCATCCCCATACTATTCTGGATAATGTTATATTTAAATTAAATAAATAAATTACAGAAATTAATAAAAACTTTAGAAAATCATATCTTTTAAACCGTAACTCGGATGAAAATAATTTATATATGAAAGTTGCTCGGAACGACGAGACGAATCCGAATACGAGGTCCGTTCGTCCGCCACACATCTCTATCATACCGAACATGCAACATTCCCCTCCGTTTCATCTACCCGCAAATGCCTAACACCGGGAATACTTTCCCGGATGTTATTCCTCTTCGCCTGTATCACCGAGCACCGCGTTAGGTCACACGTAGCACCGCCTTTTGCCATGTTATGCTTTGTGATGCTATTGTTTGCTCTGTTATTTATTTGCTTCCCCTTCGTTGCTTATTTTCGGTAGACTCCGATACTGTGATAGTCCCCGAGACCATTGATGCTTCGGTGTTTGACTACGGCTACGATTCCGAAGATTCCTTTCGTCTGCAGAGCTTCCAGGCAAGCCCCCCCTTTGATCACTAGATATCGCCTATTCTTCTCTCTACTGCTTGCATTAGAGTAGTGTAGCATGTTACTGTTTGGTTACTCCTATTCTGCTGCATAGCCTGTCATTGTTGCTACAACTGTTGATACTTTACCTGCCATCCTAAGGCTTAGTATAGGATGCTAGTATTCCATCAGTGGCCCTTCATTCTTGTCCGTCTGCCATGCTATACCATCGGGCCGTGATCACTTGGGTGGTGATCATGGGTATATACTATATACATACTTTGCATACACATGATGATGGTTCGGAGATGGGGGCTGAAGGGGCAGGTGGTTCCACCCAGGTAGTGGTGGGCCTGGGTTCCCGGCAGTCCCCTGATGGTTACTTTGTGGCAGAGCGACAGGGCGGGTTGCGACCACCTAGGAGACAGGTGGGCCTGACCCTGGTCGTTGTCCGCGGTTATTTCATAATAACACGTTTAACGGGATCTTGGTATTTGATGTGAGTCTGGCCATTTGGTCTCTATGCACTAACCAGCTGCGTGGGAACAGTTATGGGCACTCGACGTCGTGGTATCAGCCGAAGCCTTCTTGACGTCAGCGACTTAGCGGCGCACGCCGGATTGGACTGGAAAGCCTACTCTGGTATTAGGAGAGGCTAGGTCTGCTTACCGGCCGCCCTCGCAACGTGCAGGTGTGCATTGGGCGATGGGCCCAGACCCCCGTGCGCTTAGGGTTTAGACCGGCGTGCTGACCTCTCTGTTGTGCTTAGGTAGGGCTGCGACGTGTTGATCTTCCGAGGCCGGGCATGACCCTGGAAAGTGTGTCCGGCCAAATGGGATCAAGCGTGCTGGGTTATGTGGTGCACCCCTGCAGGGAAGTTAATCTATTCGAATAGCCGTGTCCCTCGGTAAAAGGACGACCCGGAGTTGTACTCTGACCTCATGACAACTAGAACTGGATACTTAATAAAACACACCCAGACAAGTTCCAGATACAACCCGGTGATCGCTTTCTCACAGGGCGACGAGGGGAGGATCACCGGGTAGGATTATGCTATACGTTGCTACTTGGTGAACTTACCATCTATTCTATTCTACTGCTGCAAGACGGAGGCTGCGAGAAGCGAGGATACTTGTTACTTTCAGCTACTCTCTTCTTCTGCTGCAAGATGGAGGTGGCCAGAAGCGTAGTCTTTGATTGGATTAGCTATCCCCCTCTTATTCTAGCATTCTGCGGTTTAACCCACATATATTACCCCTTTACACATATACCTTTGCATATGTAGTATAGATCCTTACTTGCGAGTACTTTGGATGAGTACTCACGGTTGCTTTGCTCCCCCTTTTCCCCCTTCTTTCTTCTTTCTGGTTGATGCAACCAGATCAGTGGAGTCCAGGAGCCAGAAGATCCCGAGGATGATTCTACATGGAGTTCGGCTTCGAGGAGTTATTAGGAGGTCCCAGGCAGGAGGCCTTGCCTTTTCGATCGTTGCTAATTTTGTGCTAGCCTTCTTAAGGCAAACTTGTTTAACTTATGTCTGTACTCAGATATTTTTGCTTCCGCTGACTTAGGTGTTTTCGAGCTTTTGTATTCGAGCCCTCGAGGCCCCTGGCTTGTAATATAAAGCTTGTATTATTTTAATTTGTGTCTAGTGTTGTGTTGTGATATCTTCCAGTGAGTCCTTGATCTTGGTCGTACACATTTGCGTGCATGATTAGTGTACGGTCAAATCGGGGACGTCACAGCCTCCGACGATGGAGCTTGTGGTGCCCATCGCAGCCCGGCAAAGAAAGCAAGGACGAGCTGACCCCTCTCATGTATTTATGGCAGAAAAATGTTACGGGAAGCAGAGAAGGCAGTAAAAATGAGCTTAAATTGATGGGGAGATTTCTGGAAAGAACACACGAAGAAGGAGTGATTGAGAACCGAGGGATTGAAGGACGAGCAGGGTGAGGATGCCCCGTGTGGTCTCCAGAAAATGCGAGCGGATAACATAGAAGTGGTGGGGATAGAGATAAGCTTAGTCGATGGTGGGCCTGGGCTGCCTAGCAACACGAGCGAGCGGACCGGCCGAACGCTCGGCCGGCGCGCCGTCTCGAAGCGTTTCCCTTAATTTATACTCCTGTAAGTCAATAACTAGGCTACTCCTGTGAATGCTACTCCCTTCGTTCGGAATTACTTATCGCAGAAATAGATGTATCTAGACGTATTTTAGTTCTAGATACATTCATTTCCAAGACAAGTAATTCCGAACGGAGGGAGTACTTTCTTTACCGGTGTGATTAATTTATAGTACTCCCTCTGTCTGGAAATACTTGTCATCAAAATGAATAAAAGGGATTGTATCTAGATGTATTTTAGTTCTAGATACATCCTTTTTTGTTCATTTTGATGACAAATATTTTCAGACGGAGGGAGTATCATACTTGCAGTAATATTTTTCTTCTAGTATGCTTCCATTTTGCTTGTGCAATCAGTCTACCACCCATAATATCTGGTTTCTGCCTATCCTTTTTTCCTGCACTCTATGGACTCTAAAAAGTGACTATTAGTTTGTCACCATATTTATTTTTTACTTTTGTATTTTTCTTAACAAAATTTGAACTGAAAACTGGTTGGATTCCTGAAATTTGTTCATCTATGGACCTTTCAGTTGCTGTCATTTTGATGTTACACTGTTTAGAAGTTTTTGGTAACTTGCGCTGTGATCTGTTTATAGAGGGAGTACATTGGACCGTACCAATCTTGGTGCACGATCTGCGGCCACAACATTTGAATTAATAACCAGCTCAAGGTCGTATAATGACAGGCGGCCGTGTGCCGCATCGATGATTAACATCGAGAAACGGCATGAGAAATGTTCTCCGGAGACAACAAACAAAACATCCACAATGTGGTCAGAGAAAGAAACACCGACCAATTATAAGCATAAAACAATCTTCACATTGATCAGATAAACATAAAACAATCTTCACACTTACACAACATACTAGAAGAATTAAACAGAGATCTAAGCTAAGAAACAATACGTCCGTTTGTGCAAAGCAAAGGAATGAAAATTGCATGTGATTATATATCATTTATTTTGTCAACATATCTGACATTGTGTCATTCTAGTCCCTGAGACTGACTAGATATGTCATGTTCTTTGACTGTTTGTAAATCATCAGGCTGCCCAAAGAATCTTTATTTTTGAATCAGGTAGCGCGTAAAAATAAAGCCTGAAAATTGACCCGCCTCACGTTTGCTTCAACACTGTTTGCTTCAACACTGTTTGCTTCAACACTTCGCCCTCCCGTCTCTTTCTTCTCCCAAATAATTCCAATCGTGTTAATCTCTGGAGATGCTTCAGTAAAATTTGATCTCATGGGTAGGAGTGAGAGTTATATGAACAACATCACAAACCAATTAATCCCCACAGTTGGTGCCCGTGGATTGCATGTTTGATAATGCATGGTACTTCCTTCGTCTGAAAAAGCTTGTGTCTGAACCCATCAAGAACAAACTGCGTACGATGGGTAATGATATATATCCAAGTACCCATCTTCAAATTAACAAAATTCTTCTAGTCCATGTGTAAACAAATATAAGTGTAGTCATAAGAGTTTACGAGAAAAATGCCAAAAGAACACATGGTTCACCCTAGGGCAAAGAGTAAGTCACCATACGGACATGTAAGCCTAGCTAGATCATACTGACATCATGCTAAATATTACTACTATGTAAATAGATTGATCAAAAGTAGAGCAGTGTAGGAAGTTAAGTCAGGTGCTAGCGACGTTGGGAGCTGGAGCACCGGTGCCAAAATCATTGCTCGGGCCATCCGAACCAGCACCGACACCACCAGGACGAGGAAATTGTCCCTTAGGTCTTGCCTCCTATTAAATGAGACTACGTATCAGCAACATAGCACCAGGGTGGGGCCGACAAAATTAGGGGACTATGCCAACTCTAAAATAGGGGCCTAACTGAAAGTGCAATCATGTCCTTAATCATATTTTGATGTTGATGACCATATACATATAGGGGACTAATTACGTTTGCTACGTGTATACACATGATATTAGTTCTCTTGGCATCATTATGTAGGGACCATGGACCCATCAAACGAGATATGACTCAAGCGTGATGGTAACGAGAAAAGAAGCACACGCTTCTTCATTTAATCTTGAGTTATAGTGATCCCGCGCTATTTTGAGGGGACCAAAGGGGTTTGTTGAAAGTTTGCTCAAGTCATCATCTTGTCACAGTCATCCTACACATTCCAAACCCCAAACATGTCCTAGCGAAATACCCCACTTTCACTATGCAACCAAAAACCACTTCGCCATTGGAATAGCCAAAATTGCAGCTGCATCATTTGGAGCAAAGGTCTGATGAACAAGCTGAGAATCCCAATCATTCATGTCCGGTTCGATGAGCTCATTCACAGTGGTCAGTAGGTGATTCCCTTGGAGCGTACCCGGACGCCTAGTGTCAACAGAAGGGATCCAGGGATCCTCCCATATTCTAATGTTGTTACCCGAACCAACACGCCAAATCATACCGGCTTTTACCACTTCCACCCCTTGCAGAATACTTCGCCACACATAGCTCATACCCGGCTGCGATGTGGCATCCAACACATTACCTCCAGGAAAATACTTAGCCTGTAACACTCGGGCACACAAGGAGTTTGGAGCCTGAACCAATCGCCACACCTGTCTAGAGAGCATTGCAATATTAAAAACATGTGGATCCCTAAAGCCAAGACCTCCTTGTTCCTTCGGCATCATCATCCTCTCCCAACTAATCTAGTGGTGCTTGTGCTCATCATCTTGGTTAGCATTCCAATATACTAATTTGACCATATGACAATGAAAGATTTCCATTATTTATTACTTGTTTGACAATGATCGACGATGCATGTCCTAATATTTGGTGCCACCTTTCCAAAGTGGGTTTGATGATGGAGTGGACTTGACGACGCTTGCGACTAAGTGCTCCGGAAGTCACCAACTACCTTATCCTTTAGAGCTTATTTGCAGTGATGTATGGGGTCATGCAAGAGATTCTTTTGGAAGAAAAAAATATTATGTTAGTTTCATTGATGACTACAGCAAGTTTACCTGGATTTACTTGCTCAAATACAAATCTGAAGTTTTCTCTGTGTTTCAAGAATTCCAAAAGCTTGTTGAGAGACACTTTGACCGCAAAATTCTAACAGTCTAAAGTGACTGGGGAGGGGAGTATGAAAAACTCAATTCCTCCTTTCGCAGCATAGGCATTGAACATCATGTATCTTGTCCTCATGCTCATCAACAAAACGGTTCTGCTGAGCGAAAACATCGCCACATTGTTGAAGTAGGTCTATCCCTCCTTGCTCATGCATCTATGCCTCTCAAGTATTGGGATGAAGCATTCATTACTGCCACCTATCTTATAAACCATCTTCCCAGTAAAGTTATTGGCAACACCACTCCATTAGAGCGCTTATATCATCAAAAACCTGACTACAATTCTCTCAAAATATTTGGGTGTGCATGCTATCCCAATCTCCGTCCCTATAATCGACATAAACTTGATTTTCGTTCCACTCAATGTGTTTTTATCGGCTATAGCAATCTTCATAAAGGATACAAATGTCTAGAAATTGCAACTGGACGGATCTATATTTCTCGTGATGTTGTGTTTGATGAAACTCTTTTTCCGTTTGCCAAACTCCATCCCAACGCCGGAGCCCTACTTCATGCTGAGATAGCACTCCTTTCAGGTCACGAGGGGGAATTAAATAAAACTGACTGTGTGCAAAACTCCATCGCAAATGGTGGTTCTGATGTTGTTTGTGCAGATTTGGGCCATCATTTTATGTGTGCAGGAAAGGACAAGACTGGCACAGAAAACGGAGCTGATTCCCTTGACAGCAGCGGCGCGCGATCCGGTGCTGATCCGCGCGTCAGCCCTGCTCCTGGCGCTGCGCGATCCGAGGCGGCTGATACCCATGCAGCCAATCAGGAGGATGCCAGCGTGGGTTCGTTCGGTCCCGAGGCGGATGTGGCCGACAGCCCGGGTCGGGTGGACCCCGCCAGCCCATGGACGGACGAAGCTGCGTCTCCACGCGGCGCGCGCGGGTTTGGGAGCCCATGTGTCGAGCCAGCCGCCGACACCCGTGAGTCTGTGGGGCTAGGATCGTCATTGGATCGCGAGCCGGGATCTCCTACGCATGCTGCATGCGAATCCTTCTTGCATCAAGAGCCGGGATCTTCTGCACCGGATCCTACTGCTCCTACTGTCTCAGGACCTTCTGCATCAACTACACTAGCAGCCCATCAACCTTCTCGTCGGCACACTAGATCACAGTCAGGTATTGTCAAGGAAAGAAAATACACTGATGGCACAGTCAGGTATGACAGAAATAAACGTGCTTTTCTCAGTATTATTGGTGAGCCAACTCATTTGCATGATGCACTTGCACATAAAGATTGGAAAGAAGCTATGGATCATGAATATGATGCACTCATGAAAAATAAGACATGGCATTTAGTACCACCAAAGCAGGGTCATAATGTTATAGATTGTAAATGGGTATATAAGATAAAGAGAAAATCTGATGGAAGCATAGACAGGTACAAAGCTAGACTAGTTGCCAAAGGTTTCAAACAGAGGTTTGGTATTGATTATGAAGATACTTTTAGTCCTGTTGTTAAGCCAGCTACTATTCGACTTGTACTGTCTATTGCTGTTTCTAGAGGTCGGAGCTTACGGCAGCTAGATGTTCATAACGCGTTTCTTCATGGTTTTCTTGAGGAAGAAGTGTTCATGCGGCAACCACCAGGATATGAGGACCAAAGTGCACCACACTATGTCTGTAAGTTGGATAAAGCTTTGTATGGTTTAAAACATGCCCCAAGAGCTTGGTACTCAAGATTGAATATGCAACTACAGCAACTTGGATTCACACCATCTAAAGCAGATACTTCGTTGTTCCTTTATCATAGAAATAAAATCACTATATTTGTGCTTGTCTATGTTGATGATATAATTGTTGCCAGCTCAAGTGCACATGCTACCACTTGTTTACTCAAAGATCTGAAGTTGGAGTTTGCTCTCAAGGATTTAGGTGATCTTCATTATTTTCTTGGTATAGATGTTAATCAGATAAAGGATGGTATACTTCTCACACAAGAAAAATACACCACTGATATACTCAGGAGAGTAGGATTGAAAAATTGCAAACCTGTTAGTACACCTATTTCAATCTCAGAAAAACTTACTATTGAAAGTGGGGAGACACTTAGACCAGAAGATGCAACGAAATATAGAAGTGTTGTTGGTGCTCTACAATATTTGACTCTTACTCGTCCTGACATTTCTTACTCTGTCAATAAGGTATGTCAATATTTACATGCACCTACAACAACTCACTGGACTACAGTAAAAAGGATTTTAAGGTATCTCAAATATTCAAGAGGACTTGGACTTGAAATTACCAAGTCACTGTCTATGCTTGTTACTGCATATTCTGATGCAGACTGGGCAGGATGTGCTGATGACAGAAGGTCTATGATAGCCCTCAACCGTAAGGGATCGAGATAGTCTTCGCGGGTAAGAATAACCCAATTTATTGATTCGACACACGGGGAGCCAAAGAGTATTTATAAGCTTTGACAGTTGAGTTGTCAATTCAACCGCACCTGAAATATACTTACTTGCAACAAAAGATAAGTGGTAGCGGTGATATGGTAGTGACGGTGGTGATAGTAAAAGTAAATAGCGAAAGTAAATAGCAAAAGTAGCAACTAGTAACCAGCAGGATTTAAAACACTGTAGGCTAGGGAGATGGATGGTTGGGCGCTGCATGGATGAGATATATCATGATTCTAACTTGGGGCAAGGCACACAGAAAAGTAATGATCATCTAGGCAAATATCAAACATTAGGCAAGTATCCCGTAGGTAGTTGTACATGCTTGCAATAAGAACTTGCACAACATCTTTTGTCCTACCATCCCGCTACGAACGGGGCCAAAAGGAACTTATGGAGATTAAGGTGCTCCTGTCAAAGAGCACCGGAACAAAGCAATAAACTCAATGGATACATGTAATCCTCAAACTACGGACCATCCCCTTTGGTGTCCCAAGCTGTCACTTTTGGGATCGCCGGTTCCGAATCGTAATAGGTGCAAACAACTCATAGGTAGGATCAAGAACACAAATATATTCATGCAAACACATATGGTTCAGATCTGAAATCATGGCACTCGGGCCCTAAGTGACAAGCATTAAGAATAACAAGTTGAAGCAAAGATGATAAACACCATAGTAGATGATAGGCAACATGCCCCCAACGATCTGACAAACTATTACATGATCTAACTCATCCAATCCCTACCACCCCCTTTGCCTACAGCAAGGGATTACTCACACATGAAAGGAGAAGTCATGGAGGGAGGATGGAGTGGTGATGATGATGACGATGGCGACGATCTCCCCTCTCCGGAGGCCAAATCAGCCTCCAGATTAGCCCTCCCGAAGAAGAACAGAGGGTGGCGGCGGCTCCGCGACGAAAACTGGGAAAAGAACTTCTGATATGGGATTTCTCCGTCACGAGCTAAAATACGGGTCAAAGTCGGGCACCAGGGGAGGTGGGGCCCACCCAGGCGACCTCCCGGCGCGGCCAGGGTGTGGGCCGCGCCACCAGGGCGCCTGGAGCCCCCTGGCCCCCCTCTGGCCCCTCTTCTGGCACCAGGTTCTTTCGGGTGCGTGGATTTTCTGTGGTTTTTCGTGGAATTTTCTGAGATACCTAAAAATCCGTTTTCCTGCGCACAATAAAACCATACAGGCAGCTCTGCTGAAAACAGCGTCAGTCCGGGTTAGTTTAGTTCAAATCATGCAAGAATGAGGTCAAAACAATATCAAAAGTGTTTGGAAAAGTAGATACGTTTGAGACGTATCAACTCCCCCAAACTTAGCATATTGCTTGTCCTCAAGCAATTCAGTTCAACGAACTGGACGCGACAAAGAAAACTTTGACAAACTCTTTTGCTTCATTAGATGTATATAGGCATGTACTACGAAAAGAGTCTAGCAAGTATTGAAACAATGCTATGAGGACAATGCACGGTGCAATCCTTCTTTCAAGTGCCCAATCACAAATACCTAAAAGTAAATAATATACTACTGAAAATCAAGACAAGATTACATTGCACATAGCTTGAGCATATTAGGGTGGTATCTCTCTAGCCTCCATGAGTGAAGCAAAACATAAATGCAGAAACTCCTCCAGAGTTTTAAAGGAGACTAGAACTAAGAATTTCAGAATAAATAATATCACAAGCATGCAGAAGACAACGTAATACTTTGGGACAATGCACATTACACTCAGAATGACAATTATGCTCTCCTAGTTGGTGCTTTGAAGAAAGAAGGTGGAGACTCTCGAACAGTGGAATTTGATGGCGAGGTTGAAAACCCGTGGTCGGAAGCAAAAACTAAACATGTACCAGAGCTCTTGGTTTTAAAAACAGAGGAAAGAATGTTTTTGAGAGGTGCATGTTTCGTCAACGAATGCTAGCAGATAACTCAATCACTTCTTGAGCTGGACAAGTTTCGAGGAACGGCTCCCGCATGAGGACGATCACATCCTCTTAATCTCCTTTGTCTATCACTGCCAAAGTTTTCTGATTTCTCATGAACAAAGCGTGAAGGAGGGTTTATTTGTTGTATAATTTTTAATGAGCCGGGCGCACTCTATGCCAGTTCCTTCTCGTATTATGGGTTTGCAGATTAGACATGCAATCCCGGGGTGAAACTTGTCCAACATAAAAAGATCATGAATTAACTACTACTTCCTCATGAGCTAAAACAGAGGCACAAAAAGAGAAATGCTTTTGATTAATTTCGAGATGGTACACGAAAGTCTTCGTTAGGAATGGCAGGTAAATACCATGTATAGGAAGGTATGGTGGACTCATATGGCATAACTGGTTTTAAGGATTTTGGATGCACAAGCAGTCAGTCCGCTTAGTACAGGTGGAGGTTAGCAAAAGACTGGGAAGCGACCAACTAGAGAGCAATAACGGTCATAATCATGCAGAGCGACAAAGCAACATTGAATCGGGCATGGAAGTGATATAACTATTCTAAAACTCAAAGATCATCAAGGCAGAGCAGACTTTTTAGTCTTAAACATGTGTAAACATGTGCCAAGTCAATCCGAAAATTCTCCAAAGGGAAATACCACCTTAGTATACCGAACTATGAACAGTGCAATGCATGTAAATCATTTCAATAACACATTATATACTCTAGCTATTCGAGACTAGCCACAAGGAAAGCATGAACCACTGGAAGAGCATTGTAAACATAGCACTATGTCGCTACAAGCTGGTTTCTAGATCATAAGTACAGGCATATGTACAAAAGTAGAAACAAGAAGAGTTCATACCGGTCTTCCTTGTTGCTTCCCTTCAGCCGATCTTCGTCATTACTGCCTCGTCACTTGCACGATCGAACGTAGGAAATATAATTAAATGCCATCACGGACTCGAGCTGAACTCTGAAAACAAAGCAAACTAAAGAGAGAAAGGAAATCTTTTTGGATTATTTCAAAGGTTGAACGAAAGCAAAAGAAAGAGAAAATCTTTTTGTTGTTTTTGCAAAGAGAGAAATAAAGAAGAACGGGCAAAAACTTCGAAAAGATCAAAGCGAATAAAACGGATAATACAATGGAAAAGTGAGAGGGGCACGTACTCCCCCAAGCTTAGGCTTTTGGCCTAAGTTGGTAGCAGCTACTGCCCCCAGGAGCCTCCTGCTCCGGGGGTATGGTGGTGAGTCCAAGGGTCGTAGAAGGATGCTGGCGCGTACACTAAACTCCTTGGAGTCTCCCACGAGGAAGGGTCCGTACTCCAAGCAGAGGAAGACCCTTCACCAAACTCGGTGGCGGTTTCCTCCTGAAAAGGTGGTAACTCACCGTGCTCCTCTTCGTCGGGCACAACCCCCTCCATGGGGTTATGAAACTGATGCTGGGCCATGAACTCATCAAACTGGATAACATCAAAGGACCATCCGTTCCTGCGAGAAAAATCAAACAAAAGAGGTGCAGGTAGACGGATCTCGCGTTCCGCGGTAGTTCTGAAACGCAAGATATAAACAAGATTATCAAGCTCAGAAGTCATGGCAACAAACTTATGCCTTTTCATAGCAGCAAGATCAAAGCTTAAATAAGTAAAAGGATTATCATCAGGGTGTGGGGTGCCTCCAAGATGTTCTAAGATAAGTGTGGCATAAACGCCAACATATAATTCTCCCTTGTTACCGTTCATAGCAAGGCGTCGAGCAATTAAGGCACCCAGATTATAATCAGACCTCCCTGAGAGGGCGGCTGCCAGGATAGCAATATCCGGCGCAGAAGTGTTGCTCGTGTTGTCACGAGCTAACACCCCTCTAGCAACATATTATGCAAAATACCTGAGGTGAGGGAATAAGATGCTGGAGATCTTTGACCGATGAATATCCCTCGTACCCATGCTGCAGAGAGAGTTGAAGACGGTTTTCAGCTCGGAGGGCTGAGAGGTCATCCTAGCCATCCTCCCAATGTTTGGCACACCTATTATTTCACAAAACTTTCCCAAAGGCATGGTGATAAGATCATTGTAAATTTTAAACTCAATAGCACCTGAATCAGGATTATATCTAAAACAGTTAATGAAACTGGAGGTGAGTTTTTGATACTGAGTAACACGGCACGTGACGAGCCGTGTCAGACCTGCATTAGCACAAAGATTATAAAACTCATCCTTGATTCCCGCAGATCAAGGAATTCATCACATGGAAACGTCATAGCACGTGTTGGACTTGTGTCTTCAAACAACTCTAGGGGCACATGATCTTCATTATAGCTCACCCTAGCAGTCGAGGGTGAAGCTGCGGCTCTAGTAACTCGATCGGAGTGCGTGGGCCTCCTCTTCTCAAGCCACCCCTTTGCCCTTCCTAACAAACTCATTTCTGAAATTTTTGGCAAATTACAAAAACAAGGATTAAAACAAGGTGGGTTAAGGCAAACTACTCAACTCACTTGCCCAAGTCATAAACTTGCATCAAAACTTGGAAAATAACTTTCTACACATGCATGCAAGCTCATCTATAGAGCACCAAGAACTTCTAAATACTCACAAATGAAGCCACCAATCAGAAATCTAATTGGAGGGGTGGAGGAGTCACATACCAGGGAGTATTTGTTCAAAATCTCAGCTCAAATGATAGGCTGTAGAGAGAGATCGAAGAATCGCCTCCAAGAGCAGCAAGAACGCAAGAACAAGTGCAGAACTCGCGTTTTTGCAGAGAAAGAGAGAGGGAGGAAGAAGACTTACCTAGAGGGGGGCCTTGTGGGCCCCAGGCGCCCTGTGGGCACGGCCAGGGGGCAGGCCGCGCCAGCTGGCCGCCTGGGCCACTGGTGGGTCCCCCTGGCTGGCCCCAGGTACCTCTGGGTCACTCCCGGCATGGAAATTTTTATTTTTATTTTTCTAGAATTTTTCTGAAAACTTCACTGTTGAATTTTTTTCGAGGTTCAAAAAGCTGCAAGACTTTCTGAAAACTTAAAGCAGTGATTAGTATTGTGAAGCTTCAAAACATAAACACTTGGTACAGCAAAGAGAACAAAAACTAAAACAAATGAAAACATAACAAGCTCAACTTTTTATCTATATGAAACATGTTTACTAGTAAGGTTGATCAAGTCTTACCAACAAACAAGCGATATATAGAGCAAAAAGTCTCACCTCTTACGAAGTAATCACTGAACCTTTACTTTGATGGACATTGTCCCCACCATAATAGTTTTGTATTTGTGATGCACATGTAGTGGACAGTCCCATTCTCCAATCTTTACGGTCTCAATATTTTCTATAGAGTTGAGGCCATGTCTCCTGTCAGTCTTCTTTGGAAAATACACCGTGTGTTCTTTATCATTCACATTGAAGGTAACCTTCCCTTTATTGCAATCAATAATAGCACCTGCGGTGTTAAGAAAAGGTCTACCAAGAATAATGGACATGCTCCCATCCTCGGGCATGTCAAGCACAACAAAATCAGTAAGAATCAAACAATTAGCAACTTCTACTGGAACATCCTCACAAATACCTATCGGAACGACGGTTGACTTGTCAGCCATCTGAAGAGAGATATCTGTAGGAATTAGTTTATCTAAACAAAGCCTCTTGTAAAGAGAGAGAGGCATAACACTTACTCCTGCTCCAAGATCATATAAAGCAGTTTTGACATAATTATTCTTTATGGAGCAAGGAATGGTGGGTATACCTGGATCACCGAGCTTCTCAGGAATCTTGCCGCTGAAAGAGTAGTTAGCAAGCATAGTAGATATTGCTTCATTAGGAACTTTTCTTTTTATTAGTGACAATATCTTTCATATATTCTGAATAGGGAGGTAACTTAATAGCATCAGTCAAAGGGATTTGAAGAAAAAGAGGTTTAATCCACTCACAAAACATATTGTAATGCTATTCTTCTTTAGATTTGAGAGACTTACCTGGAAAGGGCATGGGTTTCTGTACCCATGGTTCTCTTTCCTTCCCATGTCTTCTCGCGACGAAGTCTTCTCTAGTGTACCTCTTACGTTTGTCAGGTGCTTCTTCTTCTCGAACTTCAGGCGGACCATTCTTCTCATTATCCTTACCTTCAGGTTCAGCACCGTCTTCAGTCTCAGCATCGGAGATAGATACACTTTTGGGATCAACAACTGGCTCTTCATCTGTAATAGGATCATTGGAATTGTCAGTCTCCTTATGTTTCTTCTTCTTCTTTTTTGGAGAGCCAACAATTTCTTCTTCATGCATTTGAGAATCTTGCTCGATTCTCCTCGGATGCCCCTCTGGATAGAGAGGATCTTGAGTGCTAGTTCCTCCTCGGGTCTTAATCCCGAAGGCCTGCAAATCATCTTGTTTGACATTGTTAGCAAGCAAATCTTTTTGCACATTAGAAATTTGTTCAAGCTGAGTTTGAACCATATGAAAATGCTTCACAAGACATTGAACATCATTAACTGTTCTACCTAGAACATCAAGCAAACTTTTGATAGCAAGGGAATTATCATGCAATTGACTTTGTATCCTCTCATCAAAATGATTTTGTTTCATAATAAAATTATCAAACTCATCTAAACATTGATCAGGAGGCTTACCATGAGGGATGTCACTTGCGTTGAAATCTAAAAGAGAGTGTACCTCTACCATAGGAGGGTGAGTGGTAGGCTCACACAGCTTCTCAATTGGGGGTAGATTCTTCACGTCTTCAGCTTTAATACCCTTCTCTTTAATAGACTTCTTTGCTTCTCGCATATCTTCGGGGCTTAGAACAAACATGCCCCTCTTCTTTGGTGGTGGAGGTGGTTCAGGGACGGACCAATCTTCATGGTTTTTGGCAATCCCGCCCATCAAATCCTCTGCATCGTCCGGTGTTCTTTTCCTGAAAACACAACCAGCACAACTGTCCAAATAGGTCCTGGATTCATCAGTTAGACCAGCATAAAATATATCGATTAATTCGTTCTTAGGGACTTCATGTCCTGGTCTAGCCCGAATCAGACCGCAGTACCTCCCCCAAGCTTTAGGGAGGTGCTCATCCTGCAACTGTTTAAAGTTATAAATTCTTTGTAAAGCAGCATGTTGCATGTGAGCAGGAAAGTACTTATCAACAAAAGAGTAAGCTAAGTCTTGAGGACTCTTAATGGAACCACATGGGAGTGAATCATACCATGTTTTAGCACCTTCCTTCAAGGAGAAAGGAAGAAGCTTGGTCACATAAAAGTTTTGTATCTTCTCATCCGTGGTAAACAAGCCACCCAACTCCTGAGTTTAGTCAGGTGTGCAATAGCATCATCATTTTCTCTGCCATAAAATGGGTCAGCTTCAACCATAGGTATAAGTGAAAGATCAACAGAGAAATCATAATCTGGATCATCAATGCATATAGGAGATGTAGCAAATTCAGGATCAAGAACGGTTTTGTTCTTCAAAGAGTGTTTTTCAAACAACTTCTTAATAACTTCAGTGTCAGAGCCGGCAAACTCTGTCAGTTCCCTGCATAAATCTTCATCAAGCATATAGTAATCATCATCAAGGAGTCTCTCCTTGAGTTTACTCAAATCAGGATAATCGTAAGTTCCACCAATAGGGTAGCGAGTAATAGGAATTTCAATTCCAGACTTTTTTGCAGCAGCAGCGATCTGTTTCTCAAGAGCATAACCAAGTGAACTAATATCATCAAGAGTAGTAGAAGCATCATCAAGAGTATCGGACATAGTAATAGATTCAGTAGGAGCATCATGTGGTGGTGGTGAGGCAAACTTACTCATAACAGAAGGTGAATCAAGTGTAGCACTAGTGTTTAGAATAGTACCTCTTCTTGTAGTGGATAGTAAGATCGGAACCTTAGGGTCTCCTTTCTTACCCATAGCGGATGAAGTGCAGCAGGTAGGATACTTCAAGTAGACTTGTAAATATTGCTGTGCTCCCCGGCAACGGCGCTAGAAAACGGTACTTGATAACCCTCAACCGTAAGGGATCGAGATAGTCTTCGCGGGTAAGAATAACCCAATTTATTGATTCGACACACGGGGAGCGAAAGAGTATTTATAAGCTTTAACAGTTGAGTTGTCAATTCAACCGCACCTGAAATATACTTACTTGCAACAAAAGATAAGTGGTAACGGTGATATGGTAGTGACGATGGTGATAGTAAAAGTAAACAGCGAAAGTAAATAGCAAAAGTAGCAACTAGTAACCAGCAGGATTTAAAACACTGTAGGCTAGGGAGATGGATGGTTGGGCGCTGCATGGATGAGATATATCATGATTCTAACTTGAGGCAAGGCACACGGAAAAGTAATGATCATCTAGGCAAATATCAAACATTGGGCATGTATCCCGTAGGTAGTTGTACGTGCTTGCAATAAGAACTTGCACAACATCTTTTGTCCTACCATCCCGCTACGAACGGGGCCAAAAGGAACTTATGGGGATTAAGGTGCTCCTGTCAAAGAGCACCGGAACAAAGCAATAAACTCAATGGATACATGTAATCCTCAAACTACGGACCATCCCCTTTGGTGTCCCAAGCTGTCACTTTTGGGATCGCCGGTTCCGAACCGTAATAGGTGCAAACAACTCATAGGTAGGATCAAGAACACAAATATATTCATGCAAACACATATGGTTCAGATCTGAAATCATGGCACTCGGGCCCTAAGTGACAAGCATTAAGAATAACAAGTTGAAGCAAAGATGATAAACACCATAGTAGATGATAGGCAACATGCCCCAACGATCTGACAAACTATTACATGATCTAACTCATCCAATCCCTACCACCCCCTTTGCCTACAGCAGGGGATTACTCACACATGAAAGGAGAAGTCATGGAGGGAGGATGGAGTGGTGATGATGATGACGATGGCGATGATCTCCCCTCTTCGGAGGCCAAATCAGCCTCCAGATTAGCCCTCCCGAAGAAGAACAGAGGGTGGCGGCGGCTCCGCGACGAAAACTCGGAAAAGAACTTCTGATCTGGGATTTCTCCGTCACGAGCTAAAATACAGGTCAAAGTAGGGCACCAGGGGAGGTGGGGCCCACCCAGGCGGCCTCCCGGCGCGGCCAGGGGGTGGTCCGCGCCACCAGGGCGCCTGGAGCCCCCTAGCCCCCCTCTGGCCCCTCTTCTGGCACCAGGTTCCTTCGGGTGCGTGGATTTTCTGTGATTTTTCGTGGAATTTTCTGAGATACCTAAAAATCCGTTTTCCTGCGCACAATAAAACCATACAGGCAGCTCTGCTGAAAACAGCGTCAGTCCGGGTTAGTTTAGTTCAAATCATGCAAGAATGAGGTCAAAACAATATCAAAAGTGTTTGGAAAAGTAGATACGTTTGAGACGTATCAGTCTACAGGTGGTTTTGCTGTGTTTCTGGGAACAAATCTTGTGTCTTGGAGTGCAAGGAAACATGCCACTGTCTCCAGATCAAGTATAGAGGCTGAGTATAAAGCTTTGGCTAATGCTACAACAGAGGTAATGTGGATACAAACTTTGCTATATGAGCTTGGAATCAAGGCTCCACAGGCTGCGAGATTATGGTGTGATAACATTGGTGCAACCTATCTCTCAGCTAATCCTGTTTTCCATGCACGGACTAAACATATTGAAGTTGATTTCCACTTTGTCAGAGAAAGAGTAGCTCGAAAGCTACTTGATATTCGTTTTATACCAACTGGTGATCAACTTGCTGATGGCTTCACAAAACCTCTTACTACAGGAAGGTTGAATGCCTTCAAGAACAATCTTAACCTTGGTAAAGTTCATTCGGTTCAGATTGAAGGGGAATGTTAGAATATATTGTATAGAGATAGGAGAGTAGTTTAAACTTTGTAATCTTCTCCCTTATCTTTTCTTCTGTTATTCCCTCATGTAACCGATCGGGTCTGGATCGATCTCTTTCTATCGACCGATCCTTCGATCTCTTTCTTGTAAGCCACGGCTTGTCCCATATATAATACATGCGGCCCAGACGAAGGGTTCACGCTTCCAACAACTTTCACATTACGACAATATGACCATATGACAATCTGTGAGCATTACGATGACTTTGTGGCGTGGCATTTTGACAGCAAAGGTAGGTTGTCAGTCAAGTCGGCATATCGGGTGTATTCGAACATTCTTACTCGGCAGAAATACAGCCAGTGGGGAGAGAGCTCGACAATCCCTTCAGAAGGACAAAATTTCTGGCAAGATCTCTGGAGGATAAAGTATCCTCCGAGAGTTCATCATTTTCTGTGGCGGTTTGCACATAACAGCCATCCACTTCTCAGAAATATTGAACGCATTGGCGTACAACTTGACAATAAGTGTGTGGTCTGCCGTCGTCTTCCGGAGGATGGTGCCCATCTTTTCCTACGCTGCAAGGAGGTCAAAAAAGCCTGGAGAGTTTGTTCGCTTGAGAATACTAGACTAAATCTGCTGGAGTGCGGAACAGCAAGGGATATGCTGACGGCTGTGTTTCGGCTACCTGAAGTAGTCAAGCTGCGTACAGTATGTCTTCTTTGGGCTTGGTGGTCTGAACGTAACAAGGCGAATCATAATCAATCATGATTATCAGTGGAAGCGTTTGAAGCAAAGGTTGGGCATACCATTACTGAATGGCGTGAGTTCCTGGGACTTAATTGTGCAGAAAAGCCAACGGTGGTTCAGACGTGGTCTAGGCCTCCTGCAAATTTCATTAAGCTCAACTTTGATGATGCTTTTAATGCCAACTCAAGGACTGGGGGTTGGGGTGTCATTGCTAGAGATGTCAACGGCGACGTTGTACTGGCTGCTTCAGGGGCTCTGCATCATATGGGTTCCACACTTCAAGCTGAAGCTCATGCTCTGTTGCATGCCATCCGGCTAGCCGAGCAACTTGGTATGGGTTGTGCTAATTTTGAGACCGACTATTTGGCGTAGAAGCGGGCAATTGATTCTGATTCAGCTGATCGGGGCCCTCTTGGCATTTTGTTTCGGGAAGCAAGATTTCAGCTTAATGTAGGCTTTATTGATCATATTATGTCCTACACCCCCAGGGCCTGTAATTCACCAGCGCATGTGCTGGCCTCCCTTGGTGCTAAGGATCCCCCGGATGGCCAACAAGTTTGGTACTCGGGTATCCCAGGAGATGTATCTCGTGCTGTGACCGCCGATTTGGTCGGTCTGTTGTAATTGGAATGCTAGGTGTTCTAGCTCAAAAACAAAAACCACTTCGCCATTCCCATACTCAAAATAAGTACCACTTGCCCAAATAGTCGGATCATCCTGAATTGGTCCTGGATCGTCCGGCTAGAGGGCCAGTAGACACCCGAAGGATGGTGTTGGAGTCGGATCATTCGAAGTGGTAGCCGGATAGTTCGATCATTGCAAGAATCATCCGGTTCCCTACCCGAATCATTCGACCGTAGCTCGGACACATGACCCGAATGGTTATATAGAGAGCATGTCTCATCCGTCTTGGACTGGATGTTCTGAACACCACCCCGGACATCCGACCAGCCTCTGTGCTACATTTGCATATAGTTTATTAGGCGTCCCTCCCGGACATTTGGATCCCGTGTGTAGTACTTTGGGTTGACCCAGCCAGATCATTCAGATAGCTAGCCAAATTTTCCGGGCATTCCCCGGATCGTCCAGTAGATATTCGGACCATACGGACAGGCCAGTTTCTGCACTCGAACGATTTCATTTGGGAAGAGCTATAAATACCCATCTCCTACTCCAGGGGAGGGTTGACCACTACACTCACATCTTCCCCAAGAACACAAGTGCTCCCTCTCATACTCTACTCACTAACTCTTAGACCCCGAGACGATTTTTGAGAGTTCTTAAGAGTTGTTCCGATCAAGTGATAGATCCACCCCCTCCCTTCTTTTGACCAAAGAAAATCGTGATTTAATCAAGTCTTGAGCATTTTCCCCTAGATCTTATTACTCTTGGAGATTGGAGACTCCTAGGTGTTAGGAGTTCTTCGACAAGGAATCTTCCATTGTGACTACCCCCAGAAAGGTTGTTAAGGTTTGGAGACCACCTCAAGGTCTACCACTAATGGTTGAAATACGCCTTTGTGGTGTTATCTCAAGGCGAGAATAGGGTGAGCCTTTGTGGGGTGTTGGCGTGCCTTTGTGGTAACATTCGTCCCTCTAGCGATGACTAGCTTCCCTCCAAGGAAGTGAACATCGGCATACATACTTGTCTCTAGAGTTGCGGTTATCCCTAATCATAACTCTCTATTTGTGGTTGTCTCTTATTCTTTACTTACATTATATTGTGATTTCTTACCTTGATACTTGTTGTAGTTGAATATATTGCTTAACACTAGATTCACCTTCACAATTGTTAGGCTCACTTTAAAATTGCTATGTAAAAATTATAATTTGTAATTAACCCCCCTCCAGCTCCATCTCTATCCTTTCAATTGGTATTCGAGCCGTGTGCTCTATTCTTGTGGCTTAATTGCCCTAGAGCGAGATGAGTCAAGATGGCCCCCCGGTACTTTCGGTACCCCATGCTCTTCATGAGGAAGTTGATGAATCCTCAGAAGAGGAGACAACATTTTATTGTGAGTATTTGCAAAGAGCACTTGATAAACAAAAGAAGGAGCATGATGCTTCTCTCGAGGCCTTGGTTCAAGCGAGGTTGGCCACAATTGTTCAAAATGCTATACCTATTGGTAACACAAGAGGTATCACTTTGGGAAAAAAATGTGTCCAAACCTCCTTCGACCCTACAAGGCAACAACCTCCACCGATATCCGGTGGAATTACCCTAAAGGTAAACTTGAAAAATCTAAGTTCATTTTTATGGTATTCCCCGTTTACTCGACGAACACACAAACTTTGCTCTTCGGAAGGATGATATGCATGATCATCTTCGGTTCACCTCTATTGAGATGTTGGAAGTCATGGAGACCAACATCTACCCCGTCAACTAAAATGATCTCACTCTATTAGAAGCCTACAATAAGCACCCCAATGCATCCACATGGGGAATAATAAGAAAGGGCTTATCGGATAAGGAGAGAAGATCATACCTTCATCACGCAAATGCTAAGAAGCTATGGGATGAGATTGTGAGAACCAATACTGGTACCACCTCTCTTCAACAAACACAATATGAGATTGCCAAGAGTCAACTGCATTATTTTTATATGGAGAAAGATGAGACTCCCAACACCTCCATGAGCGTCCCAAGGCTCTCATCGCCGGCATTGAAGGCTTTGAGTGGGACAAGACTCAAGAGGGTTTCAACATGACAAAGTAGTATCTTGTTGATAAGTTGTTGACTGCTTTGTGTCCATATCATGAGCAAATGATGTGGGACATAATACATGAGTATGGGTTCAAGTACATGTCTCTCAATAATGTTGTGACAAAATTCAAACAATTTGAAGAACACAAGAACAATGTGAGAAGACATCTTGCCATGCAAGGTGGTTTAGCAAAGCCGAATCTTTCCTTGAAGGCCAAGAAAGTGTATGTTGAGTAACCATGTGAAGAAGAAGATTATGAATAAGGTGGTGAGATTGATTCGAATGAGTACCTGACGATATGACACTCTTTGTGAAGAAGTTTAGCTTGGGAGCTTTCAACGGAAGGTTCGCAAAGAAGAAAGTTAGTGTTGGGTTCTACAGTAGGGTGCGTCGACTGCAAATTAGAAATTCATACCCACAGAACATCCAGGAACATGGATCACTGATCGTTACCACTAGAAGTAAAGTTGGGGTGGCGCGTCTCTGGAGTCGTCTCCTCCTTGTCGGTCTCCCATGTAGTCGATCCGATCCCAAGAACAGGTTCGCCGGAGCGGTACAAGTCAAGCACCTCTAATGGTATCCGCACGCGCAGGAGGAATGTTGTGCGGCGGACTGCTAGGTCCGATCACACAACCTACGGTGATTTGAAGTAGCTAGTTGCAACACATGCAAAGCCCTAGTGACGGCATCGAAGAGATCAACACAATGAGTGTGCCACAAATCCACTATATATAGGTATCCATCATGGGCTCAACACTTGGGCCTCGCATGGATTCTAAAGCTCAAATTCTATTCGTCGTGAATTCGAGTTCGAGTAGGATCACATCCTACTCGTGGAGTCAGATCCGTCCTCACATATTCCTTCCCTTAAGCATGTGAGCCCTTAGGTTCAAGTCGGCTTGATCACATGTCGGATCACCTCCGACCTACTCAGCTGCTAGCGGCCTCTACCAAGGCATGCCAACCACCAAGTAGACAATGAAGCCGGTTGGCATACCTGTACAACATGTCACACTTATGTTCCCTTTGCCACATGATATCTGTTGTCGGGCTCAAGGCGAGTCTATCATCCTTGTGCTGCCCCAACCTCTTTCTCATTCCAGCGATGCCGACCACAAACCGGATTATCTCATAATCCTTGTTGCATGGCCGTGCTTATCTTGGTAGGATTACATGAGGGGACCAGAGTATATCTCTCTTGATCGGAGGGGCAAATCCCATCTTGCTCGACCATGTCTCGTGGCATGGGTCTGGACAAGCCCGAAACCTAAATTTGTAACTACCAGTCACGGAGTAGCGGTTTGTCAGCCCAAAGCAGGCCTGTCACCATCCCAAGTACACGTGACAGCTCAGGTCTTAGGTCATAGAACATATGTTGTACTAGAGAATCACAGATGACATATCACTGCACCTCATAGTTGTGTCTGTCCGACTCAGACCTTATCTTGACTCAGATCTGACTATGCCGAATCTGAACAGATCCTTCGTAGTACATATTATCTGGCTAGCATCCGATGCTCCATGGCTAGTGAGACCGAGCAATCCAACATGTCATATGCTAATCTAGTCGGATGCGTGTCCACACAACCCTTTCGACTAGGGACCTTTTAGGATAGTCATTGTACAATACATACTCCCACAAACAAGTCACATACTTGCTGATACACATCATTGATAATGTCCAAGGACTATCTTTATTCATAAACACATAGGAAATATCATCATACATGATTGCCTCTAGGGCATATCTCCAATAGTCTCGCACTTGCACTAGAGCCAATCAAATAGACATCGTATTCCTATAGCTCTAATGTGACCCTCATGCTTGGGTTGTGGAAGCGGCTTAGTCAACAACAACATTTGTATCCTTGTGAATTTTGCATAACTCTAGGTCACCACTCTTTATGATCTTTCGTATCAAGTGATATTTCCGATCTATGTGTTTGGTCTTGTGGTGGTTCCTCGGCTCCTTGGCTTGTGCGATGGCACAAGAATTATCACAATAATGGTCCAACAATTTTACTAAGGCTAGGAAAATACCAAGATCATCCAGAAAGTTCCGGATCCAAAAACCTTCCTTTGCAGCTTCACAAGCTGCAATGCATTCGGCTTGTGTGGTAGAATCGGCCACCATATCTTGCTCGGAACTCGTTGTAATGCCCAGGATGGGACTATATCTCCTACGTGTCGAGGCACGACTTAAAGATATAAGCCCATTCTGGAATGATCGCAAGTTTGGTACCTTTGCACAACTCATGTAAAAATGGGGGATGGAAAACATAAAATAGTTGGCTTACACTCGCCACGTCACCCAAATACATTACATGTTCAAACATCATTCAGAGAAACATCACTTCCCATCTAAGGGTAAAATCCAAATGTCAAGATACCAAACATAACTTAATCCGCAGGTATAGATCGAATCCTAGTAGAAGAACCACTACTGATCAGTCGGATAGTTCACGTAGTAGCGGCTACGCTCCTCGTCGTACTCCCAGTCTAGCTCAGTGCCATCACCAGTGTAACTCACCATCGTACCTGCAACTGGTGTGTTGAAGTAACTGTGAGCCACAGAGGACTCAGCAATCCCGTTCTTGGGTAACATGACTATTTAAGCCTTGGGTGTGGAACAAGGCTGAAGAAAGAATAAGAAAGTGGTTGCAGCAGCACTAGCCTAGCTTACGTAAAAGAGAGCGAGAAGAGAAGGTGCCTCGGTCGAGAGATGATCACTAAGTGATCCTAAACTAATCAAGTCAAACATAACCCCACCGTGTTCATCTCCCGAAACCCCTTTCGGAAAATGACAGCCATGGTACTCACGCTGGTAGTGTATTGGAACAATGTGTCAAGTTTTCTACAACCGGATATTAACAAGCTTCCATCTGCCACATAACCGCGGACACGGCTTTCGAAAGTTCAAACCCTGAGGGGTGTTCCAACTTGGCCCATGACAAGCCCACGATCCGCGGAGTCGCAACTCCAAAGGTGGGAAGACCCAAGTATTCTCGGAATCCCGTGCTCAAGATACTCCGAACTAAGGTAAGGCTAATCCAGCAAATCCTCCTGGCGTGCCGACACCCTGACGGTAGCCGCGCGTATCTAGTCTCAGGCCACGACCGGATGGGCGAGGCTACGGGTTTATATCAATCCTCGAGTTTCCTCGTGGTGACCCCGCAGGCTCCCCGTTTCGGACCAACACTCATGTGGAGCACTGGCCCGGGGTTGTTGATTAAGAACTCGGGTTTGCAAGACCCTATGCAAGTTTTATTAGTTATTAGGCAAATAGTACCAATGTTGGGACTTGCTGGAAAAGACTTAGCACTTAGCGGTTTATCGAGGGGGCCCCATGATACGTCCAAAACGTATCTATAATTTCTGCTTGCTCCATGCCACTTTTGGGTGATATTGCTATGATATTCATACACTTCCATACACTTTTGATCATATTTGGACTAACTTACTAATCCAGTGCACCCCAGTGCCAGTTTCTGTTTTCGGCTGTTTTTGTATTTCAGGTTTTCACGTTTCGAGAACTGCCCAGAAAAATCCAGAAAAATTATATAAAAAATCAGCGATCCGGAAACAACACTGCGTCCGAAGGGCAGCCTGGGGGCGGGGGCACAGGGGCTCCAGGCGCCCTGTGGGCGCGCCCCCCTGGGCCGCGCCGGGGGGGGGGGGGGTGCTTGGGCCCCCCGAGGCTCCCTCGATGCCCTACTTTGGCATATATTTAAAGGAACCTCCGAAACCCTCAGAACATGAACTCTTTTCGCGATCCCATCTCTGTTCCGCCGCCGCCGTTTCCAAGATCGGGAGCACCAGGAGAACTCTTCCCGGCACCCTGCCGGAGGGGAGGATCACCACCGGGAGCTTCTCCACCACCATGGACGCCTCCCGGATGACTCGTGAGTAGTCTCCCTTGGACCATGAGTCCATGACCAGTAGCTATGTGATGTTCTCCTCCCGTTCTTGTGCTTCACTAATTAGTCCTCGTGAGCTGCCCTACATGATCGAGGCACCTATGTAATCCTTATGCTGTTGCTATGTTGAGTTTGCTGGGTTCCGATGGATTATGAGATTATGTTCAGATAGATCCTGAGTAATATATTTGATCTACCTCTTTTATATTTTAGTTCATAAGTAATTCTTGCATGTTCTCCGTTGTTACTTATTGCTTTGGCCGAGTAGTAGCATTGTCTGTTGCAAGGATTGTTTACTTTACGCAAAGTTCTTTTAATGCAGTTGTCTGTTGCATTGAGTTTACACTATGGGTGGGACTCGCAACTTAATACCAGCGAGATGTTCTGGATAGATATCTCAAGGTGGATGATTAGTAGTAGATATTGATGGATTTCGGTCTACTTACTTTGGCGTACCGCCCATGCTTTGAACCTCAACCTTTCTTGCAATGTAGTCAGCATTGGTTTGCGTTCGTGGTCCTGTCAATTGCCCAGCTGTAATTTGTTTACCTCACATAGCTGTTTTATCGTCTTTTGGGAGAGAGACATCACTAGTGAACATCATGAGACTCCGGTCCATATTACCATCATTGATCACATCCACTATTTACTTTTCGTTATTTACCTACTATTGCAAAAACTATCTATCACTACTATCATTGCTTTTAATCCTTTATGAACTACAAGGCCGGAGAGATTGACAACCTCTCTGTACTCGTTGGGAGCAAAGTTATTTGTATCTGTGTGCAGGTCCACGTTGGTTGCTACTAATCTGGCACCGTAGCAATTGACACCTACTTGTTGAACCTAGGAGTCTCTGGGGAATCGACCCTTGGCATCTTTGCTAGGGGAAAACACTTCTACTTACTGCATCTTACACCTTCCACTTGGGGTAACCAACGAGGGGTTCGAGGCCCATCAAGGAGTATTTTCTGGTGCCGTTGCCGGGGACTCCACTCTTCAGGATAGGGGAGTTGCATGCTATCTTTTACCTTTGCTTTTTAGTCTTGTTAGTTTACCTTTCATTTTTGCTTTAGTTCCTTTTATTGAAAATCACAAAAATAGTTATCTTGCTTGCTTGCTACTATGGGTTCCACCGAGAACACCAAGTTGTGTGACTTCACTAGTCACAACAACGATGACTTTATCAGCACACCTATCACTACACCTGCCACTTCAGCACCTTCATATGAAATTAAACCTGCTTTACTTAACTTAGTCATGAGAGAACAATTCTCCGGTGCTGGAGATGATGCTGCTTTACACTTGAACAACTTTGTTGAACTTTGTGATATGCAAAAGTACCAAGAAATAGATGGTAATATTGTTAAGCTTAAGCTTTTTCCTTTCTCCTTGAGAGGAGGAGCTAAAATTTGGTTTCAGTCTTCGCCTAGAAATAGCATAGATTCATGGGACAAGTGCAAAGATGCTTTTATCGGAAAATACTATCTACCTGCTAAAATTATCCAACTTAGAAGTAACATAATGAATTTTAAACAATTGGATAATGAACACGTTGCCCAAGCTTGGGAACGTATTAAGTCTCTTATCAAGAACTGCCCTACTCACGGTTTGACTACTTGGATGGTTATCCAAACTTTTTATGCAGGCTTGAACTTTACCTCGCGGAACTTGTTAGACTCGGCCGCGGGAGGAACTTTTATATCAACTACACTTAGTGCTGCCACAAAGCTTCTCGATGAGATGATGACTAACTATTCCCAATGGCACACCGAACGCGCTCCAACAGGTAGGAAGGTAAACTCTGTCGAGGAGATTTCCTCCCTTAATGAAAAAGTTGACTTGATCATGTCTCTACTTTCGAAGCAATCTACTGTTGATCCTCGTGATGTTCCTTTAAATTCTTTGATTGCTCAAGAACAAGTAGATGTGAACTTTATCTCTAGAAACAATTTTAACAACAATGCTTATAGGAGTAACTTTGGTAACAATTCTAGACCGTTCCCCTCTAACTCTTATGGGAACAACAATGCTTATCCTAGTACCAAGAACTCCAGTACTAAACTAGAGACCATGCTTAGAGATTTCATCACTACCCAAAAAGCCTTTAATAAGAATGTAGAAGAGAAACTACATAAACTAGATGATCTTTCTTTTAAGGTAGACCACTTAGCCAATGAGGTAAAATTGCTAAAAATTGAAACTTCTCCTCTTAAGGAGAGGGAAGTCATCCCTATTAATGCTACTCAAGTACAAATTAATGAAAATATTAGGATGATGGCTAAGCTAAAAGAAAGATGGGCTAGAGAAAGGGAGGAAGAGGAAAGAATTAAGAGCCTTCCTACCCACCACACTGTTGCAACTATCCAAGTTATTGAGGATGTTCACACTCTTAGCACCCAATGTACTCCTGGTCCCAACGGACCTATTAATGGTAATGCTATAACTATAGAAACTACCAACCAAGTGAACCTTAAGGACACCGCTACCACTTTACTTGATGCTCGTGACCTTGATTTTGATAATTGCACTCTTACCGAAGTTATTGATTTCCTTCACAAGATGTCTAGAGATCCCCGCACTAGCGCGCTTAACCTTGCCTTCACAGAGCATATCACTAATGCTCTCATCAAAGCTAGGGAGGAGAAACTTAGAGTAGAAGCCTCCATACCTAGAAAGCTAGAAGATGGTTGGGATCCTATGATAAAAATTTATTTGAATGACTTCTCTTGTTATGCATTATGTGATGTTGGTGCTAGTACCTCTGTTATGCCCAAAAGCATATATGATATGCTTAAATTGAAACCTTATGATTCTTGTTCTTTTGGTGTTCGTCTCGTTGATTCTTCCATAAAGAAACCTTTGGGGAGGATCGATGATGTTCTTATTGTTGTGAATGATAATTATGTGCCCGTTGATTTCACTATTATGGATATTGAATGTGATCCTTCATGTCCAATTATTTTGGGACGTCCCTTTTTGCGCACCGTTGGTGCTGTCATTGACATGAAAGAGGGTAATATAAAATTTCAGTTTCCTCTCAAGAAAGGGATGGAACACTTCCCTCAAAAGAAGATCAAGTTACCTTTTGAGTCCGTTGTACGGGCTAGTTATTCTTTTACTCTTAATAAAACTTGATCTCTATGCATTATGCCTAGCTTAAAGGCATAAAAGAAAGCGCTTTTGGGAGGCAGCCCACATGAATAAGTTTTTTGCTTTTGTTGTGTCTTGATGTTGTTTACTGCTGTAGCATCATCATTGTATCTTTGCTTTTCATATTTGTGCCAAGTATAGCCTCTGATTGCTAGAAAGTTCAAAAGTTGTGAGGTGCTGTCCAGGAAACAGATTCTGTCCTTGGATAGAAAAATTCGTGTAAAATCACCTAATCATCTTTTTGTTCTGAATTTTTTCAACAGCGTTCTCTATATAATTGTATTTCGTGCGTCAGTTCTGAGTTTTTTTTGATTTGAGTTGCACAAGTATCCCGAACAGATCAATTACTGCCTGCTGTTCTGTTTTTCATAGATTCTATCCTGTTTTGCCTTACCTTCACTTTGCAAATTAAGAACTTGCTTTTTCTTTGCAAAAACCTTTTGGCAATCTTGAGAAACAGTAGAACTTCAAGAATATCCTTATTTCCAGCAAGGTATAATTATTTTATTAAGGGTACTAACCTCGCTAATCAGATTATGATGAGTTGTGTATGAAGGGAGTTTTGAAGTGTGCGAGGGAAGATGATAAAAAGATTCAGGAGTGTCAAGCGCTCAAGCTTGGGGATGCCCCCGTGCACCCCCAAGAAATATTCAAGGAGACTCAAGCGTCTAAGCTTGGGGATGCCCCCGTGCATCCCCTTCTCCATCAACACTATCAGTTCGTCTTTCGTTTCGCTATATTTTTATCACTTCATGTGTTATGTGCTATGCTTGGAGCGTCTTGCTTTTAGTTTTCTTTTTAGTTTTTCATAACGAGTCGGAACCCAGTATTCCTTTATGTGGGAGAGAAACACGCTCCACTTCTACCTAGAACATTACATAGAATTTTCATGTCTATCTATGCTGTGTGTGTTCTTTGTCTTTTAAATAGCTACTATGGTGCTCTGCTCTTAGTATTCATGCTTATCTTTTCAAGAGCTTTTATTTAGTTGGTTGCTTGAACTCTCTTTAATTACCATGCTCACTTTATTAAGAGAGTTTGCTTCCATTGCATTGGTTAATGTGTCTATGATAAAGATGCTACTTTCATGATGGTGCTTAGTAGTTCAGGTTTTCTTTTGGTTAATCTCAAATAGCTGGGGGGTTCCCAATGTGTTATTGGAGTACCAACTTGGTTTGTTTGCCTATGATATGGTATGGTTTAGTAATATCTTCCTTCGAGAATTTATTTTGATTGACTTGGCGTATGCTCACGCATATTCAAGACTGTAAAGAAAGTCTGTCAAGCCTTGATGATCTTTTATTTTTGAGTAGTGATATAACTATCATGCCTGATTCAATATTGCTTTGTCGCTCTGCATGATTATGACCGTCATCGCTCTCTTAGTTGGTCGCTCCCAGTCTTTTGCTAACCTCCACCTGCACTAAGCAAACTAACCATGCAATACATAGCTCATGGGAAAGTAGCCTAAAAACTATTGTGGTAAAGAATATGTTGCCTATGTATCTTATTTCTTACAAGTTGCTTGCTGAGCGGTAACCATGTTTCTGGGGACGCCATCAACTGTCACACTTTTGTTGAATATCATGTGAGTTGCTATGCATGTTCGTCTTGTCTGAAGTAAGGGTGATTTACCATGGGTTGAATTAATATGCATATTGTTAGAGAAGAACATTGGGCCGCCAACCAAAGCCATGCATCATGGTGGAAGTTTTAGCTTGGACCTTAATCCTCAGTCTCTCATGAGAATATGCTTATGCATTAAAGAGGAGTCCATCATCTATTTTCTATGTTGTCCCGGTATGGATGTCCTCAAGTTGAGATCTATAAAAAACGAGAAATCAAATGCGATCTATCTCCTTGGACCTTTGTACAGGTGGCATAGAGGTACCCCTTTGTGACACTTGGTTGAAACATATGCAATGCAATGATAACCCATGGGAATCCGAGCTAATTAGGACAAGGAGCGAGCACTATTAGTATTCGATGCATGAGGCTTGCAACTTATAGGATGTTTTATGCATGACACATATGAAGTACTACTACCGTTGACACAATTGCTTCCATGTTTTTAAAATAAAAAGCTCTAGCACTTAACCATTCTTTTACCTTTATGTTAAAGCACCAACTACTGAGAGATGATTGTCATTCTGAGTGTAATGTGCATTGTCCCAAAGTAGCATTGTCTTTTGCATGATTGTGATATCGTTTATTCTGAAATGATTGTATCTAGTCATCACTTAAACCTTGAAGGTGCCCCTGCATTTATGTTTTGCATCACTAAAGGGGGCAAGCTAGATATCACTTTATCATATTTGCACATCATGTTCATTGCAAATCTTTTTGATGTTTCAGTTTCATGTTGTAAAACTTTCAGTCATTTGTGATTTTCTCTTGAGACAACTTAATTACTTTAGAATCATTGTCTCAGTAAGCTTTTTTCATATGACTATGAGAAAGTCCTATATGGTTAATAGCATGTCACCACAGAAATTATTCTTGTTATCCTTTACCTACTCGAGGACGAGCAGGAATTAAGCTTGGGGATGTTGATACGTCCAAAACGTATCTATAATTTCTGCTTGCTCCATGCCACTTTTGGGTGATATTGCTATGATATTCATACACTTCCATACACTTTGATCATATTTGGACTAACTTACTAATCTAGTGCACCCCAGTGCCAGTTTCTGTTTTCGGCTGTTTTTGTATTTCAGGTTTTCACGTTTCGAGAATTGCCCAGAAAAATCCAGAAAAATTATATAAAAAATTAGTGATCCGGAAACAACACTGCGTCCGAAGGGCAGCCTGGGGGGGGGGGCATAGGGGCTCCAGGCACCCTGTGGGCGCGCCCCCCCTGGGCCGCGCCGGGGGGGCGCCTGGGTCCCCCGAGGCTCCCCCGATGCCCTACTTTGGCATATATTTAAAGGACCCTCCGAAACCCTCAGAACAGGAACTATTTTCGCGATCCCATCTCTGTTCCGCCGCCGCCGCCGCTTCCAAAATCGGGAGCACCAGGAGAACTCTTCCCGGCACCCTGCCGGAGTGGAGGATCACCACCGGGAGCTTCTCCACCACCATGGACGCCTCCCGGATGACTCGTGAGTAGTCTCCCTTGGACCATGAGTCCATGACCAGTAGCTATGTGATGTTCTCCTCCCGTTCTTGTGCTTCACTAATTAGTCCTCGTGAGCTGCCCTACATGATCGAGGCACCTATGTAATCCTTATGCTGTTGCTATGTTGAGTTTGCTGGGATTCGATGGATTATGAGATTATGTTCAGATTGATCTTGAGTAATATATTTGATCTACCTCTTTTATATTTTAGTTCATAAGTAATTCTTGCATGTTCTCCGTTGTTACTTATTGCTTTGGCCGAGTAGTAGGTAGTGACTCCAAGAGGGAACGTTATGCTCGATTGTGGGTTCATGCCCCTCGATGACTAGCTTGAGTGACAGAAACATGAGTCTAGGGGATGTGCTGTTGCCACAAGGGGGAAAACAACGGTGCTTGTGCCCACGGGTGCAAGGATTGTTTACTTTACGCAAAGTTCTTTTAATGCAGTTGTCTGTTGCATTGAGTTTACACTATGGGTGGGACTCGCAACTTAATACCAGCAAGATGTTCTGGATAGATATCTCAAGGTGGATGATTAGTAGTAGATATTGATGGATTTCGTTCTACTTACTTTGGCGTACCGCCCATGCTTTGAACCTCAACCTTTCTTGCAATGTAGTCAGCATTGGTTTGCTTCGTGGTCCTGTCAAATGCCCAACTGTAATTTGTTTACCTCACATAGCTGTTTTATCGTCTTTTGGGAGAGAGACATCACTAGTGAACATCATGAGACTCCGGTCCATATTGCCATCATTGATCACATCCACTATTTACTTTTCGTTATTTACCTACTATTGCAAAAACTATCTATCACTACTATCATTGCTTTTAATCCTTTATGAACTACAAGGCCGGAGAGATTGACAACCTCTCTGTACTCGTTGGGAGCAGAGTTATTTGTATCTATGTGCAGGTCCACGTTGGTTGCTACTAATCTGGCGCCGTAGCAATTGACACCTACTTGTTGAACCTAGGAGTCTCTGGGGAATCGATCCTTGGCATCTTTGCTAGGGGAAAACACTTCTACTTACTGCATCTTACACCTTCCACTTGGGGTAACCAACGAGGGGTTCGAGGCCCATCAAGGAGTATTTTCTGGCGCCATTGCCGGGGACTCCACTCTTCAGGATAGGGGAGTTGCATGCTATCTTTTACCTTTGCTTTTTAGTCTTGTTAGTTTACCTTTCATTTTTGCTTTAGTTCCTTTTATCAAAAATCACAAAAATAGTTATCTTGCTTGCTTGCTACTATGGTTTCCACCGAGAACACCAAGTTGTGTGACTTCACTAGTCACAACAACGATGACTTTATCAGCACACCTATCACTACACCTTCCACTTCAGCACCTTCATATGAAATTAAACCTGCTTTACTTAACTTAGTCATGAGAGAACAATTCTCCGGTTCTGGAGATGATGCTGCTTTACACTTGAACAACTTTGTTGAACTTTGTGATATGCAAAAGTACCAAGAAATAGATGGTAATATTGTTAAGCTTAAGCTTTTTCCTTTCTCCTTGAGAGGACGAGCTAAAATTTGGTTTCAGTCTTTGCCTAGAAATAGCATAGATTCATGGGACAAGTGCAAAGATGCTTTTATCGGAAAATACTATCCACCTGCTAAAATTATCCAACTTAGAAGTAACATAATGAATTTTAAACAATTGGATAATGAACACGTTGCCCAAGCTTGGGAACGTATGAAGTCTCTTATCAAGAACTGCCCTACTCACGGTTTGACTACTTGGATGGTTATCCAAACGTTTTATGCAGGCTTGAACTTTACCTCGCGGAACTTGTTAGACTCGGCCGCGGGAGGAACTTTTATGTCAACTACACTTGGTGCTGCCACAAAGCTTCTCTATGAGATGATGACTAACTATTCCCAATGGCACACTGAACGCGCTCCAACAGGTAGGAAGGTAAACTCTGTCGAGGAGATTTCCTCCCATAATGAAAAAGTTGACTTGATCATGTCTCTACTTTCGAAGCAATCTACTGTTGATCCTCGTGATGTTCCTTTAAATTCTTTGATTGCTCAAGAACAAGTAGATGTGAACTTTATCTCTAGAAACAATTTTAACAACAATGCTTATAGGAGTAACTTTGGTAACAATTCTAGACCGTTCCCCTCTAACTCTTATGGGAACAACAATGCTTATCCTAGTACCAAGAACTCCAATACTAAACTAGAGACCATGCTTAGAGATTTCATCACTACCCAAAAAGCCTTTAATAAGAATGTAGAAGAGAAACTACATAAACTAGATGATCTTTCTTTTAAGGTAGACCACTTAGCCAATGAGGTAAAATTGCTTAAAATTGAAACTTCTCCTCTTAAGGAGAGGGAAGTCATCCCTATTAATGCTACTCAAGTACAAATTAATGAAAATATTAGGATGATGGCTAAGCTAAAAGAAAGATGGGCTAGAGAAAGGGAGGAAGAGGAAAGAATTAAGAGCCTTCCTACCCACCACACTGTTGCTACTATCCAAGTTATTGAGGATGTTCACACTCTTAGCACCCAATGTACTCCTGGTCCCAATGGACCTATTAATGGTGATGCTATAACTATAGAAACTACCAACCAAGTGAACCTTAAGGACACCACTACCACTTTACTTGATGCTCGTGACCTTGATTTTGATAATTGCACTCTTACCGAAGTTATTGATTTCCTTCACAAGATGTCTAGAGATCCCCGCACTAGCGCGCTTAACCTTGCCTTCACAGAGCATATCACTAATGCTCTCATCAAAGCTAGGGAGGAGAAACTTAGAGTAGAAGCCTCCATACCTAGAAAGCTAGAAGATGGTTGGGATCCTATGATAAAAATTTATTTGAATGACTTCTCTTGTTATGCATTATGTGATGTTCGTGCTAGTACCTCTGTTATGCCCAAAAGGATATATGATATGCTTAAATTGAAACCTTATGATTCTTGTTCTTTTGGTGTTCGTCTCGTTGATTCTTCCATAAAGAAACCTTTGGGGAGGATCGATGATGTTCTTATTGTTGTCAATGATAATTATGTGCCCGTAGATTTCACTATTATGGATATTGAATGTGATCCTTCATGTCCAATTATTTTGGGACGTCCCTTTTTGCGCACCGTTGGTGCTGTCATTGACATGAAAGAGGGTAATATAAAATTTCAGTTTCCTCTCAAGAAAGGGATGGAACACTTCCCTCGAAAGAAGATCAAGTTACCCTTTGAGTCCGTTGTACGGGCTAGTTATTCTTTTACTCTTGATAAAACTTGATCTCTATGCATTATGCCTAGCTTAAAGGCATAAAAGAAAGCGCTTTTGGGAGGCAGCCCACATGAATAATTTTTTTGCTTTTGTTGTGTCTTGATGTTGTTTACTGCTGTAGCATCATCATTGTATCTTTGCTTTTCATATTTGTGCCAAGTATAGCCTCCGATTGCTAGAAAGTTCAAAAGTTGTGAGGTGCTGTCCAGGAAACAGATTCTGTCCTTGGATAGAAAAATTTGTATAAAATCACCAGATCATCTTTTTGGTCTGAATTTTTTAGACATCGTTCTCTATATAATTGTCTTTCGTGCGTCAGTTCTGAGTGTTTTTGATTTGAGTTGCAGAAGTATCCCGAACAGATCAATTACTGCCTGCTGTTCTGTTTTTCATAGATTCTGTCCTGTTTTGCCTTACCTTCACTTTGCAAATTAAGAACTTGCTTTTTCTTTGGAAAAACCTTTTGGCAATCTTGAGAAACAGTAGAACTTCAAGAATATCCTTATTTCCAGCAAGGTATAATTATTTTATTAAGGGTACTAACCTCGCTAATCAGATTATGATGAGTTGTGTATGAAGGGAGTTTTGAAGTGTGCGAGGGAAGATGATAAAAAGATTCAGGAGTGTCAAGCGCTCAAGCTTGGGGATGCCCCCGTGCACCCCCAAGAAATATTCAAGGAGACTCAAGCGTCTAAGCTTGGGGATGCCCCCGTGCATCCCCTTCTCCATCAACACTATCAGTTCGTCTTTCGTTTCGCTATATTTTTATCACTTCATGTGTTATGTGCTATGCTTGGAGCGTCTTGCTTTTAGTTTTCTTTTTAGTTTTTCATAACGAGTCGGAACCCAGTATTCCTTTATGTGGGAGAGAAACACGCTCCACTTCTACCTAGAACATTACATAGAATTTTCATGTCTATCTATGCTGTGTGTGTTCTTTGTCTTTTAAATAGCTACTATGGTGCTCTGCTCTTAGTATTCATGCTTATCTTTTCAAGAGCTTTTATTTAGTTGGTTGCTTGAACTCTCTTTAATTACCATGCTCACTTTATTAAGAGAGTTTGCTTCCGTTGCATTGGTTAATGTGTCTATGATAAAGATGCTACTTTCATGATGGTGCTTAGTAGTTCAGGTTTTCTTTTGGTTAATCTCAAATAGCTGGGGGGTTCCCAATGTGTTATTGGAGCACCAACTTGGTTTGTTTGCCTATGATATGGTATGGTTTAGTAATATCTTCCTTCGAGAATTTATTTTGATTGACTTGGCGTATGCTCACGCATATTCAAGACTGTAAAGAAAGTCTGTCAAGCCTTGATGATCTTTTATTTTTGAGTAGTGATATAACTATCATGCCTGATTCAATATTGCTTTGTCGCTCTGCATGATTATGACCGTCATCGCTCTCTTAGTTGGTCGCTCCCAGTCTTTTGCTAACCTCCACCTGCACTAAGCAAACTAACCATGCAATACATAGCTCATGGGAAAGTAGCTTAAAAACTATTGTGGTAAAGAATATGTTGCCTATATATCTTATTTCTTACAAGTTGCTTGCTGAGCGGTAACCATTTTTCTGGGGACGCCATCAACTGTCACACTTTTGTTGAATATCATGTGAGTTGTTATGCATGTTCGTTTTGTCTGAAGTAAGGGTGATTTACCGTGGGTTGAATTAATATGCATATTGTTAGAGAAGAACATTGGGCCGCCAACCAAAGCCATGCATCATGGTGGAAGTTTTAGCTTGGACCTTAATCCTCAGTCTCTCATGAGAATATGCTTATGCATTAAAGAGGAGTCCATCATCTATTTTCTATGTTGTCTCGGTATGGATGTCCTCAAGTTGAGATCTATGAAAAACGAGAAATCAAATGCGATCTATCTCCTTGGACCTTTGTATAGGTGGCATAGAGGTACCCCTTTGTGACACTTGGTTGAAACATATGCAATGCAATGATAACCCATGGGAATCCGAGCTAATTAGGACAAGGAGCGAGCACTATTAGTATTCGATGCATGAGGCTTGCAACTTATAGGATGTTTTATGCATGACACATATGAAGTACTACTACCGTTGACACAATTGCTTCCATGTTTTTAAAATAAAAAGCTCTAGCACTTAACCATTCTTTTACCTTTATGTTAAAGCACCAACTACTGAGAGATGATTGTCATTCTGAGTGTAATGTGCATTGTCCCAAAGTAGCATTGTCTTTTGCATGATTGTGATATCGTTTATTCTGAAATGATTGTATCTAGTCATCACTTAAACCTTGAAGGTGCCCCTGCATTTATGTTTTGCATCACTAAAGGGGGCAAGCTAGATATCACTTTATCATATTTGCACATCATGTTCATTGCAAATCTTTTTGATGTTTCAGTTTCATGTTGTAAAACTTTCAGTCATTTGTGATTTTCTCTTTAGACAACTTAATTACTTTATAATCATTGTCTCAGTAAGCTTTTGTCATATGACTATGAGAAAGTCCTATATGGTTAATATCATGTCACCACAGAAATTATTCTTGTTATAATTTACCTACTCGAGGACGAGCAGGAATTAAGCTTGGGGATGTTGATACGTCCAAAACGTATCTATAATTTCTGCTTGCTCCATGCCACTTTTGGGTGATATTGCTATGATATTCATACACTTCCATACACTTTTGATCATATTTGGACTAACTTACTAATCCAGTGCACCCCAGTGCCAGTTTCTGTTTTCGGTTGTTTTTGTATTTCAGGTTTTCACGTTTCGAAAACTGCCCAGAAAAATCCAGAAAAATTATATAAAAAATCAGCGATCTGGAAACAACACTGCGTCCGAAGGGCAGCCTGGGGGGGGG